>CM069444.1:25889809-26283098 GCA_035610835.1 Ophiura sarsii | reverse complement strand
GTCGAAAGTTACTGATGACACCGAATACACATCACTCATATTTGGATGCTGTCATGTACATCCGCGTGCCTATTTTTGCTTACCGTTTTCAAAATAGTATGATTTGTTGGTTATATAATCTTGACATATATCTCAATCATATTGCCGAATATCGTGCAATTTCAAGCCTATCTTCTTATTAAAATTGTGACTTCAATGTTAAAATCTACTTGTTTGAACCGAATTTCGTTATTACATATGCGGAGTAATTTGGTGGTGCGCCCTCATCATTATTTATATTGACACGCGTGCCAGAATGTATGGGACAGGACTAGGCAACAATTATAATGACTTGATTCAGGCAATTTATTCCTTGCATGTAATAATTTAATTTTCTCTATTTTAATTCATGACACTGGGATAGGGCATGCATTAAAGCCGCCCCCCCCCCCCCCCACATACACACACCAATGCTACGGGGAATGCGGGGGGGGGGGCTAAACCAGGATGACTACTTTCTTTCCCTTTCTTTTTTCTCTTTCTAGCCTCAAATGTCCTTGTTTTTTCTTTAATGTTGAACAACAACAAATTCTGACATTATTTGGGAATCATGAAGAATCCGGACTTTTTGTGGTCCATTTCGACACGAGAGCCTGTTATGTGCACAAACACCCCACGCAATGACTTCAGAAGGTAATTTTAGTGTGCATGTAATGGAAGAAAGAATGATTATCACCCTTATAATGGGATTATACAGCTTGAAATCCACAGCTCCTTCACTACAACTGAAAAAAAGTTTTAAAATACATATTTGAAAATTTGTAAAAAAAATTGTTTGTGGAGAAAAAAAAAACTTTTTTTTTTTTCTTCCAATTTTTTTTTTTTTTTTTTTTTTATTTTTTAGATGTGGGTTTTTAGGAGCTTGTGGATTTCAAGCTGTAACCCCAGTTAAGCAAGATAATCATTCTTCTTTCCTATACAGGTACACTACAATTACCTTTTGAAGATGGCAATTGAGTCACTCACTGCATGTGTGTTTCAGCAACAGGATATTTTGTCAATCTGGATTCTGATAGTCCAATTTTTTGTCTTCCAAACTAATTTTCAAATTTTCCCTCTTCAATTTTTATTTTTGTTGTTGAAATTGAGTGCACACACACATCACACACAATTGGAAGACAGAACATTTGAGGCCACTTCCCCTATACAAAACGTGTGTAGAGAGGGTGATTATCATTCCAGGTGTTGCCAGTTGGGCTTACAGTTTTGCCAAGGTTTTTAATTACAAGCCCAAATGGGCCAAAACAACAACAATGCCAGGCAAAAAAACCCACATGTTTTACTTCCATTCAATATTAGCACACTATTTCAAGCGGTTTACGTGTAGGTCCACATACAGTTTTGTCATGCAATGTATGTACGCTTTCATGTCTCGGAGATGTATGCGAAAGTGTGCGTAATGTTGAAATGTCTGTGGCAAGTCTATGCATGCAGTACCAGTAGTCCAGCACAGAACAAAACAAATGCAATCAATGCACAAACATCTGTTTTCTTTCATTCAATGTAAACATTTCAAGAAGCCGAAGACATCGGTCAAAATAAAGTTTGGTGATGCAACGCGTTCCTGTCTCCGAGACACGCAAGATTTTGCGTTTTATTCCGCTGCATAGTCCATTAGATTGCGCAGTACAGTGCTAGCTACATTTAGAGTAACGTTGTAGCCAGTAGCCACATAGAACATTCTAATACCAATGGTGTTATATCTGTCTATTTCAAGTAAGGCAGGCTGCTTGCTTATTTGTTCTTCATTTCATGTTTCCATGATATACATAATGCACCCACCCAACAAGAGTTAATTTGTAGCCCAACTATTTTCTAAGACAATGATAAATAAAGCTCTAATTCAAACTGATGACACAATTGGGCTATAAGTATAATTTTTATAAACTGGCAACCTCAAGTTCTGCTGTGTGTGTGTTTGACCTCTTTAAAAACAGATTTGTATACAATACCAGCTAGGTGTCCTGTATTATATAACATTATATAACAGCTAGCTATAGCAGGCAAGCTGGCTATATCATTACATGTCCCTATTTTTTTTAATTACGCACGTTTATGCATTACTCATTTTGATATGTGTGGGGTGTACGTCACCGGGGGGGGGGGGGGGGGTATTCAGTGCGATCAGTAGTGGCGTAGCCAGGGGGGCCGGTGCCACCCCCCAACAAAATATCCCTGTAGGTAAAAATGACCCTCCGTCGGTGCGATTTTGACCATGCAATTTTTTTGACTGGTTACGCGGGCAACTTCATCGCTCCCCCACCCCCCCCCCCCCCCCCCCCCACCCATCAAGATTTCAGCTGCTGATGGGGAAAATATTGTGCAAGTTTTACGAAAAAATTGTCGGTACCATGCCTTTCGTCGGTACAACTATGGTCGTGCCTGCCTGCCTGCCTGCCCCCCCCCCCCCCCCCCCCACCCCCGTTTCCAAAAGCTGGGTACGTCACTGGCGATCAGTAAGTGGATGATGCAGTGAAATCATTGCTTCGAGGAAGAGAAATAACCTATAGATGCGTGAGGACCCGTTGCATTGCTGATCCAGCGAAGGACAGGGAGGGCGCAGTGGAAAAGGGCCAGGGGTTTCTTTTTTTGGGGGGGGGGGGGGGTGGGGGTCTGGTCAGTGGTACCCATGAATTGCCCAGGCTTGTCGCAGACCATTTGTATGTGGAAGTTACTGCTTGTGTGATGTCAGCGAAGGTCAACAGGTTGCCCCATTTGTGATCCCACAATGCAACAGATAAGGATAATCAATGGCTTTTTTTTCTATTTGCGATAAACCTTGTGTTGTAAATGTGCCAATCGCGATCAATGCGCTGCATCGCACTATCATCGCATTGTCGTCATAGTGATTTTGGTTGTACACTAGACTAAGGGCAAGGCAAAATAAAAAATAAACCTGTTTAGCGTCCCCTCCCGGTTCCTTTTTTGGGGTCCGCTTCAATTTTATTTTATTTTTTCTCTTTTTTCTCTTTATTTCAGTCAACACTTTTTCAGGTTCGCAATGTTTATCGCTTACCAGGGCGGTTTTGTACGTAAAGTGGGGGGAAAATAAAACAAAAGGGCCTCTTCCTTTCGTTTTTTGAAAAAAAAACCTGATGCTAAACATGTTTTTATTTTTATTTTGCCTCTAGCCCAATTCAAGCTGTACTGAGGTGTAATAAAATAAATCCTCAGCGTTGAAAGAACTAGTATGCTTGGGCCCAGATTTCAGATTTGATCAAACTTAGATCACAGAGAACTACTCGAGTATTTTGCTGGGCTCGGGAGTCGGGCTCTGGAGTCGGACTCGCGCAGTCCATATACGGCCTATGGGCCAGATTTGAGAAAAAAACAGAAATAAGCTTATTACTCAAATTCGGCAATGCCTGTAATGCAATGGGTTATTTTAACATAGATTTGGTAAGAAAAAAATATTATTCGTTTTCCAAGATGAAATTCCAACCTTATTTCACCGAGTCTCGCAACACTCATTTCCCTATTCGTCGAAAGTTACTGATGACACCGAATACACATCACTCATATTTGGATGCTGTCATGTACATCCGCGTGCCTATTTTTGCTTACCGTTTTCAAAATAGTATGATTTGTTGGTTATATAATCTTGACATATATCTCAATCATATTGCCGAATATCGTGCAATTTCAAGCCTATCTTCTTATTAAAATTGTGACTTCAATGTTAAAATCTACTTGTTTGAACCGAATTTCGTTATTACATATGCGGAGTAATTTGGTGGTGCGCCCTCATCATTATTTATATTGACACGCGTGCCAGAATGTATGGGACAGGACTAGGCAACAATTATAATGACTTGATTCAGGCAATTTATTCCTTGCATGTAATAATTTAATTTTCTCTATTTTAATTCATGACACTGGGATAGGGCATGCATTAAAGCCGCCCCCCCCCCCCCCCACATACACACACCAATGCTACGGGGAATGCGGGGGGGGGGGGGCTAAACCAGGATGACTACTTTCTTTCCCTTTCTTTTTTCTCTTTCTAGCCTCAAATGTCCTTGTTTTTTCTTTAATGTTGAACAACAACAAATTCTGACATTATTTGGGAATCATGAAGAATCCGGACTTTTTGTGGTCCATTTCGACACGAGAGCCTGTTATCATGAAATATGCTTAACCGGTCCAGTTGCTCCATCCTCCCCTATGCCTAGGGCAGGAATTTCAGATTTTTTTCAACAAGCCTGTTGGGCAGGTAACTTACAAAAAATACCATCCCAACAGAAATATCAGCAGCCAGTGTAACACACTTTACTGTGAGTTTGAATATATTCACCCGCCCGATGCAAAACTTACCCGCTATGGGCAGGTGGATGGGTGCTATTTCCAGGCCTGCCACCAGGTTGCATTCAAAGATAATGTGTGTTAAATAATACTGAAGATTCATGACATTGTAATGTCTGGATATAGTAGCTTTTTAATATTACAAACCAGGTCCGTCGGAAGGATTTTGAAAGTAGTACAGCACGAGCAGGGGTTTGCAGGTGCAACCCCCCTAAGCTAGCAATTTTTGGGAAATGAAATAAAACATTTCATGGTAAAGTTAATAGCACTTATAATAAATTATATGGAATAATGATCAACTGTTAAATATTGTGTCCAGTGCAGTAAAGTCATAGATTACAGTCTATGATATTAATAGTATAGTATACTATAGGTCCGTGTTATGCCTTATTATACCTTGCGGGATTCCACTGAGTACATCAGCCCATGAAGATGGTTTGCCTTGGACAATGATGCATTGTTTTCTCCCGATTAGGAAACTTTCTATCCAGCTAAGTAGACAGCCATCAATTCCATATGCCTTTATCTTATTTAGTAGTCGTTGGTGTGGTACGCTGTCGAAGGCTTTCCTGAAATCCAGATAGACTATGTCCAGACCCCCTCCTTCATCTAGCATGGTCGTCCAAATGTCCATGATTTCAACCAGAGGTCTCCTTTTTCCATAAGTACAAACATCCCACACATGATGTCACTAAACATGGCCGACCTCAAAATCCCCCCGTGTTTGCTGTAGAGTAAATGGGCAATTCCACGGTAAAATTCAGACAAATTTTGCTCATACTTTATGATAATATGGATTAGTCCAATGACCTAAATGTTTATCAAGTTCTGGAGATACACCTGCTGTCATATAGAAGAAGAAAAAAGAAAACAATTTCATACATGTGGAAAGAGCTAGCATGTATGATACTTCGGTAACGGAATTACGGCAATAAATGGACCTGTTTTCCCACCATTCAACTTTCACATGAATTCCTCTGAAATTGAAAATACATTTTGTCTGGATTTATCTTAAAGTTAATTGCATGTGGTGTCAACTTCATCACGGTAGTATTTTTTCCCTTTAAGTATTTCTTTTTGCTCCTTAATCGACCATGTTTCCAAAAAAGGCAGCGGTAACAGAATTACATAAATGGTAACGGAATTACGCCTTCTGACATTTTCTTGAAAATTCCCATTAATATATCAGGTTTTAAAGAAAAATAGGCATGCTGACACTGGCCATGTTATGTGCTTTAAAATAAGCTATTATGCAAGTCAACTGGATGTCAAACTCAAACTTATGACAACTTTTGTTACGTTTGTACCTACCTGAAATTGTGTAATTTTGAAAATATCAAGAATTCTTTGGTTACCCAATGCAAACTATTTTTTGTTTATTATAATTGTATTTGGTCTCTTCAAACATATTTTGGTTAATTTTACCATGTAGAATCCCTCCCTAAACATTTGTCCTTGGAAAAAGCAGATTGGTCGGTAACGGAATTACAAAATTGTAACAAAATTCACATGTAAAATGGACATTCTTGAACATCAGCTTATCTGAATGAGTAGGTTAACATTCCACACGATACTTCCACCATAATTAACTAAAATGAATGTTCCTGTATGAAACTTGGCCTCACAAAGATAATTTTCGTTTGTTTGTGAAACCCTGAAAATGGAGGAGAAATTTAAATATACCCAATATGCCTAAATATTGGACCAACTTGTTTCATTAGACTTTAAAGGTAGATGTTCCGATTTTAAACTTGAAGTTTACTATTCTACATGAAAGGTCATCCTTAAAAAAAGTCGTATTCCAAAGTTTGAGTTGCATAACTCTAATGGTTCTTATTTTAGACGCAAAAGATGCCGTGAAATGTACCCATTGAGTTGTACACAAACGATATTGGTGGTTACCACCTTTCGCGGTAATTCGACGTTATTTCATCGATTTCTCCGTAATTATACCGATTTAGGCCGTCAAATTTCAGTATGATGATGAGAAAAATACGAGCTTTCATATGATATGAAAATCTCCGTATGTTTGAAATAATTCTGTGTTACGAAAATGTGATCGGGTCATCTACCTTTAAATAGTGAATATAACCTACCATGTACATATGTGAGTGATTGTTAAACAATAAATATAGAGAGTTACTAGATAGCTACTCTAACAGCTTCAAAATGCCGAAGCTGTAATGGTGAAATTGATGTAATTCTGTTACCAATGTAATTCCGTTACCACTGTTTTGATAATAATTAGTAAAGATATTTACTGAAATTGGTGTTTGACAATCTTAGCAGGTACATGAAGGAAGAGAATTTACAATGACAACATAATTCAACAAGAAATAAGCCTAGGAAGAAAACTTTTGTCTCTTTTCGGTAACGAATCATAAAAATCAGACCAAATCAGAAAATTTTCTCCTGGATATACCATATCCCTTAGTAAAAATTGCATTTAAAATAAGTAAATATTGACCAAAGCCTGTGTAATAAGAAAATATTTAGAAAATTGAGGTTTCTATTTTAAGATTTATTTATTTGTATCAATAAATCTTCAATTTCCAAAATGTTGAAGCAAAATATCACACCATTTCAAACAGGATTTTCAGGAAAACTAATACAGATATTCGGTTTTCTGTTCCTTGCCAAGTATTCACTTATTCATAATGTACATACATTTTAATCGGTAGTTGATAAACTTTCAAAACTAAAGTCATTTTTCTCTCTTCTCATAATTATGGAATTGCCCAAATATCGGAATTTCACCTGGTTCTTTTTGCTTATAAGTGCGGGAAATGGTGTTTCCAACATAATTATACTATAACATATTCAAGACCATACAATTAAGATATTTCTTAAAAATTGTGATTTAACAAAATAGTAAGGTGGCTCGCCGCCCCTGCCCAACCCAGCACCAAAGATCGCTCTTCGATGAATTCACTCTATATAGTATAATTTGTGATTTTGGTGGTTTGTGTCAATCATATCATACATACATACATACATACATAACATTTCTTATAAGGCGCAATATCCAAATACATGATCAAGGCGCAACAAAACAAAATTATAGCAATGAATGAGAATATGAATATAACAAAATACCAATACAATCAATACAAATATGATTTTAAGAGTTTCTTAAAGATTGCAGTAGAACCGGCATCTCTAATATGGTGTGGAAGTGAATTCCATAGTGACGGACCTGCAACGGAAAAGGCTCTTTCACATACGTTTCCTACTGGAAGGTATTGAGAGTAGAGTCCTGTCCATTGCAGATCTAGTCACCGGGCCTATTGAAGGGATTGAATTGTAAGAAAGTAAGTTACAAAGATATTTAGGACCACAGTCATTTAAACATTTGTAAACGTAAAGACAAATTTTGAACTTAATGCGTTTTGTGACTGCAGTAGCCAATGCAGAGTCTGCATTAGAGGTAATGGACTGTCAAGTCTTGATGCCGAGAAGACAAGTTTTACGGCACGATGTTGGAGAGACTGAAGTCGATTAAGATCTTTTGAGCTTGAACCGTATAAAAGGGCATTGCCATAATCGAGACGGGAAAGGAAAAGTGCACGAACTACAAGGTGCCGTATATCCTGGTCAAGATATTTGCATATACGGCGGATATTACGAAGCTGGTAGTTACCAGATGATATTAGACTGTTTATTTGTTTGCCCATCGTCATGTTTGAGTCGAAAATTATCCCTAAATTTCTGATATTGCTTGTTGGTTCAATGACGCTCTCACCGATTGACAACTGAAGTTTGGGGAGCTTGTTAAGGCTTTGATACGTTCCTGCTATAAAGAATTCAGTTTTGTCATTGTTAAGTTTAAGTTTGAGTCAGGATGTTGATCAACAAACCATATCGTTAGCCTGCTTCAATATTTGCCTAACTCATTTTTTCTAGTTTTTAGAAAACAACAAAAATATGGATCAAAAACAGGGACAAACATATCGTCGCTGTTCTGACATACCGGCACATCACTTTACTTAATTCTGTTGTGATGTGCCGGTATGTCAGAACAGCGACGAATTATTTATTTGCCATTTTGTGCACATGAACAAATGATAATGAGACAATTGAAATGCACTCAGCACCTGCGGTCAGGGTGATGACATGACCGATGCATGATCGATTTTCAGTGACATAGGCAACAATTCTTCATCTCAGGAGGTGAGCTAGGAGGCAGTTTGGCTCATTAGTGCAGGTGAATTCCAACAGGAGCAGTAACTGTCCGATAGAATATAAATTAAATGTGGCTTGTTATCATGGTTAAAGGCCTAATATGAGTTAATATAACCCATTTTAAACATTTGTATCATTATTACAATCTGCATACTCACAAGGCTGACTTAGGCAGAATTGAAATTGTGCATTTATCAACACTTTTGATTGGTCAATGACTTGGGCATTATGCATAATGAAGTCATGATTTATGCAAAAAGCTCAATTCGGTGAAAAGTGAGTTAGGCAATTGAGGACCCTAGATCTAAAAGGGGGTTAAGTCACATTGAGAAAAATGGCAAAAACTGGGTTTCATTGTGTCCATGTGTGGACTTGACCCACTCAGGTTTTACCTCCCATGGACTCTTACACAGCTTTATACCGTTTTTGTAAGCACTTTATTTAAATTATGATGATTATGAAACACTCAATTCCTTATTATAACTTAATAAACAACATCAACTGATAACATTACTACTTCATATTGTACAGGGTGTCCCAGAATGATTTACATCATGTTTGAAAATCTAAAAACAACATTCAGTCCAAATCTAATACCTGCAATAATGTAGTATCCTATTGACTTTGTTAATGTCATCAAGATATCGTTATCTGTTCCGATACAGCAAGATGAAAACCTTGTGGAATAGTTTCATCAGGAATTCAGAAGAACATGATAATAATTTTCGTTAGAAAATTCCAATTAGGTGCTTATGTTGGTCTACGCCTCCTTTTCTACGAATCCAAATTGATTCGCGTATCCATCTAGTATTTCTAGTATCATCTCTGGCAACAGACTAGAAACACTAGCTCTGGATCAAACACAATCCACTGAGGAAGACAACCGATGTGTTGTTGAAACCCGTATGGAAAATTAAGTAAGTTTCCTAATTGGAATTTTCTAACGAAAATTATTATCAAGATGAAAATCTGTTTTCACTTTCAACATGTTTTAATTCATAAAACTCACACCAAACTTTAAAACGCGCTGCTTCAGAAAGTATGGTATAAATATCACTCGAGCTGAACTCATACTATTTAGATGTTACTTCGTCAAACATCACAGACAGTTGATCTAAACTACTCAAAAAAAGTCCGGAAATTTGTTTTCAATCACTAATTTTTGGAATAGTTCGTGATATATTCATATTTTGTTTCATATCAATGCATAGCTGATGTGTTTCGCTTTCCTGCGATATCTCATTTGTAGCAATCACCTATTTCAGGGCTTCGCCACCTGCTTGTGAATGTGGGAGGGTCTCATTAAAAATGTTCCAAATTCACCACTATTTCGTGCCCAAAGGAACAACTGTCATCTGTTCAATGAAGTGTTCATACAATGTAAGGACACTGTTTAAAACCTTTAAACAACTGCTGTTATTCAAGTTCCATACTCAAACGGATGTTTCAATACTCAAAAACAATTGGCTAAGAGCTCCTGGTGAGGACGCGTCGTTGAGAAAAGGAGAACAACTTTCATTAATATGAAATACGATATGACTATCACAGAATATTTGACAATTTGGCAATTGAAATCAAATTTCCGAACTTTTTTTGAGCAGTTTATTAACTTTCTAGTGGATATTAATAGGACACAACAAGTACCTGCATATCATTAAAATTGTGCTTTGCGATTTCATGTCAAAGAGGGAGACATACTCGATGTCACGCCGATAAACATACAATCTCGTACTTTTACTGCAATATAACGAACTGTGAACTTCTACAGTTTTCTAGATAGTGTCGGTTACCAGCAAACATTTAATTTCAAACTAGTGGAATAGATAGTTTATACGTTTAAGTTTATTTCACGAATGTAATAAGGTCAAATATTGAACAGCTCAGAAGTATGAAGAATTTTTATAATTAGTGCAAAGTTCACCACATTGAAAAACTACATCACTCTTGTCTCGGCTACATAACTAGCCTCGTTTTCGGAGCACTAATTGCTCTGAGCATGCTCAGTTGGATAGCACGGCCCTCTTTTGACGTAAATGCGCCAATTACGAATAACATCTATATATGTGTAGATGTTAGAATCATAAGCAATTTGACCTATGACAATGGTATTCATAGCTATATAAATGCATCTTGCCTGTATAAATCATTGTGAGACACCCTGTATTGGTAAGTATAACAATGTAAAGAAAGTCTACAATCCTTCAAAAAGTCTTAGAACATAATTGAAACTGTTTTAAAGGTAGATGTTCCGATTGCTGGCCCGATTTTCAACTTGATGTTTTCTATTTTACATGAAAGGTCATCCTTCAAATTGCGGCATTCCGAAGTTTGAGTTGCATAACTCCAACGGTTCTTTTTTTAGAAGCACAAGATCATAAAATATTTTCCCATTGAGTAGTACACAAACTGGTTGGTGGTTAACCACCTTTGGCAGTAATTCACCACATTTTAGCCTATAATTTCTAAATGGAACATTTCTGGCCCATAAGATTTTACAGACATAATGAGAAAAATATGGGGATTCTTCTGATATCAAAATATCTTGATGTGAAAAAAAAATCATAGCCCCAAAAATGTGATCGGAACATACACCTTTAACACTTTTAAAAATCAATTATATAATCTGTTTCAAATTTTATCACATATTTTCTTCTCTCTTATAATGATGTTTGACTCTCAGGAAAGACGTTCATGGACTCATAAATCTAGTTATTTTCTGCAAAAAACCCCAACATCACAGAACCTTATGGAATCTGCTTCAAATTTAAGGAATTTTTATACATATTTGTAATGTTGAACCCGCCAATCTGAGGACCTCTGTCCCTACCAGCCGGCAATGATGTGAGGATAAAAAAAAAAGTGAGGACCTTTTTTGAAGTCCTCTCTTTTTTCCTGCATAAAAACGTATAGAAGTTGGATCCTTACCCCCTAAGGGTGTATGGCCATGTCCTCCATTAGACGTCATTACACATACCATACAAATGTCCCTACATGTATGGTACAAAAAATAAAATGTCCTCAGATTGACTGTAACTTCTATACTTTTTTTAACGTGTTTTAATACGGGTCCTCACATGGGTTGGTGCTCGATTAGGGGTGTTTTGATTTTCATCATAAGGCAGGCTGTAGGGGTGTGTTTACTAGTGTACAGTTGCGGTTGAAAAACATCTGGCAAAGTTTCCAAATTGTTTCAAAAAGTTTCAGAAAAATAAAATAAAATAATAAAAAATATGGATAGCATGTTATATGGCCAATAATACAGTTATGGAACCTGTTTTATGAAAAAGGACATGCTACCAAAATGTCTCCTAAGTGCATATCGAGGGTCGAGCGCCAGAAGGCTGTAACTCAATTTTTGGGCAAATTGATATTGGTGTAAAAATATAATTCATATACTAGTAACCTAGATTTTCAGAACCATAAAGAGATAACTCATAAACCACTCTTTATTTGACTAAAATTAGAGTTATATGTTGGGTGCAACAGTGTATTGTAATGAGTCCCAAATATTTGGAAGTCGATTATCTCAAAATAGCATTTCTTGAGTTACAGCCTTCTGGCGCTCAACCCTCGATATGACTTAAAACCCCCAAATAGTCAGTTCACATTGCTCGTGTGTTGTTCTTTGCCTGCATATTTTTGAACAATTTCTAGAAATAATTAGGTTTAAAATCCACGGTTACATATATCACCATATGGCATGTGGCGTCACAAGACCTGCTATTTTATTGTATCCACTGTTTATTCACGCAATATGGCCAAATATCAATGGTTTGTTTCCAATATCACATGCAGTGGCGGCGCAAGCATCATCATTTTTTTAGGGGCATGAGGAAAAATGATGCACGCTAAAAAAATGATGCACGCTTTGCCATTTTACGCTCAAATTGTCAAATTTGGTGTAATTCAAACTAATTTGGTATGGAAATGTGCACTTGCACGCAAAATTGAGCTGTTTTATGATAAAATTACTCAAATTATGGACAAAACCCCATCCATTGTCACACAATAGTCCGGCAACCAAAACTAAATATCCATTTATTTTAATTAATTTGGTCAATTTCAGTTTTATATTTTTTCTGTAAAATTAATGAACTTGTTAATAATGAAGTACAATGATAAACTTTATGAAATGGTGTCCCAAAAGTACGATACCTTTTAAAGCTTGATATCTTCGGTAAAATAGTGTGCAGTATCAAACCGATAAACATATTTGGATATCCAAATATATTTTAGTTTTATACTGCGAATTATTTCTCTGAAGATACAAGCTTTAAAAAGGTATCAACACTTTTGGGACACCGTGTACTTTGGGACACCCTGTACTTTGTGGCAATGTTTTCTGGCATACTAATCCACTGAACCAAAATGGAGACAATCCATCTGTTCTGCTGCAGCAGTCACAAAACCTAGCTTTACAAGTTTTTGTCTTGTAGTTAAACTTATTTTAGCAGGTACTTTGGAGCAGAATTTTCTTGCATATTCATCCGGTGTACACATCTCGCTTATTCCCATACTAGACAAAATAGGTCCAGCAACATTGGGGGCGTTCTTTACAAAAACCACAGGTGTCCGACCTGGGCTGGAGAGTACACCTTCCATGCTTAGACTGACCAGTGTTCCTAGTTTAGCTGTCTGTAGTTCGACTGCTGCTCCATTGTAGGCTTGTTTACTGATGCTACGAAGACGAGGTGGACCAGATTGTGTGAAAGCAGAGTAAGTGCTTATGGGGCCGGTGCAGCGGAGCAAGGATCGCATGATTTCAAAACTTGTTGACCCTTTTTGCCAGAAACTTTTCCTGAATTCTCCTGGCATATCCTGTAAAAATACAAATCTATCATCATTAATGATATTATAATTTCTTTTTTTGATAGAAGTATAACATAATTCAGTGATATAGCCAGATGGTTGGAGAGCACATAGATTAGAAGTATAAATTGTGCCCCCTGCCCTCTATCGCCCTTAAAAAGTTAATGGGAGTTTCCAATATATTGGATTGACCCCAATGTTATATAACCAGTGATAACCACTTGCCAACAACTAGCAACCGTATGTTAATGAGTTGCTGACGGAGGTATTGATTTTGATAGATTATGTACATGCTAAACAGTCAGTCGTTAGCACACACAGCGTTCACTGTGAAATGAAATATGCACGATTTCTTGCGGAAGACACGCACTCCGATTGGATATGCATACTAATTAGTTTAGGAGCGGCTTATTTCAAACCCTTCTCATTTCGTCATGGTATTGTCTAAGAGGCTAAAATTTGAACTGTGGTTTAGAAAACCCATGAACTCCAGGTAATAAAAAGGATAATGGATATAACAATATATTTCTTATATAATAACAGTATTTCCTACCTTTCGATAAACCGGCACAATTACCACATATTATCATCGTGTTTGATAGCAAATTTCTCCCAAAGAAAAATTAACACATTTGTAAAATGTAAAACTCGTGAAAGGTTATAAGGTTCCCGACATTAACATGTGAAACATCTTGGAAATAATGCAGTAATATACTCTGGAGGTAGACGATTACATCCATGAATGAAAATTTGCGGAGTAAAAATATACGCCATTTTCCAATACACAGACCAAATCGCTTATTGTAACAAAATTTCGTCAGGCAGGATTCGAACCGGCGCGGGGAGAATCCAATAGTTTTATAGTCTATAGCCTTAACCGCTCGGCCATGACTACTCATTGAAACGACCGTCGTGTTCAATAGATAATAAGCCAGTGGTGAACTATCGATTTAATCGACCAAAAATGAGTTATTTGGGGGAATTTTGGGGACTCATATGTTATTTTAAATATAAATAACAATAATGATCGAGCATCTAATGTAACAGAATGAACTACGAGAATCTACGGGATCCTCATAACAGAAAGAGCTCATCTCTCTCATTAGTGATCGCGCTAACGACTGACTGTCATTTAACTAAAAAAAGTGATGTTTTGAAGAACTCAGGATTTTTTTTAGGGGGGGGGGCGTATTTTTGGAAAAGGTACATTGGTACCAAAAAACTCGTAAAAGGTGGGGGGGGGGTTAGGACATATTTTAGTCCAAAACGGTCCGAAAAAATGCTTTCAAAGGGGGATTTTTGAAAAATAGGGGGAGGGGTGGAGGTGGGGCGTTTTCACAAAAAAAGGAACATTAGTACAAAAAATGTACATTGGTACAAAAAAGGTACATGCCCCCCCCCCCCCCCCCCCCCCCCTCCAGCCCCGCCCCACCTGGTTACGGGCCTGGAGAACTTGTTTATGAATTAAAGTATAACATTTGTTTCTCAATTCATGTTAAATATAAACACATTACCATGAACTTTGTTATCATAATACCTTGTGTATATGCCCATGAATGTACCCAATAGGTTTTAATTGTCATATCTCTTCTGAAATGCCAAAAATTTAGCGATATAAATGTATATTCATTTTATCACGTTCTGTATGTCGGTAGCCATCCCATGCTAAAGTGCGTTCAGGTTATTTCAAAAATGTAATGAACGTATTGATAATACTGGATTCAAATAGCGCGCTTACTTAAATATTGAGGCCGTGCTACAAATTAAACTGAATGATAATAATCGATTGGCGATTGACTAAACAATATCCGCATCGGATCTTGTGTACAGCGATGAATAGCTGTACCGTGCTTCTTATCTCTTTAGGTATATTAGTCTCAGATGCTATTGTAAATATCAGCCAATCGATATGACAATGGGACCCTTGCACGCGCTATTCTATCCTGCTGCTTAGCAGACTAAATATGCGCGCCAACTACAAATACATGGAGTGCATAGGAATGTACATGCCCCTATAGTTTACCGTGAGACTGTGCATAGCTGTACATTGCTGTACATCCCTTACTAAAGGTCAAATCTAAAGGTATACCTTTTTTTACTTTTTTAACACATTATTTGGCTGGTAAATACCACATATTTGATATCAATGGAAAGCTTGAAACACATTTTATCAGCTACAATAACTTATTCTGTGATTAAAACTACTCTCTTTGAGAAATGCCATCTGCAAGTACGAAGTTTCACGTATTTCGCACGACATCGGTGTTCCCCACCTTACTGACCTTTTAAAAGGTATGCTATCCCCAAAGTATTCCAGCTAGCCGGTAGCATCAGTCCCACTCTTCAAAGTGTTATGCATTTTATGGATGAAATGTCCGGCATTTTTTCATAAAAAAGCCACCAAGAAATTGTATGTTTTCCCATAGCGTTACACTCAAATTACCCGGATGTGGCAATCAACGGTAACATTATTACCATTTCTCGACTATTGAGGGCAGTAGGTATAAATATAGGAAAAACATAAGAACGTAACCTATGTGAGAGGGGTGGGGGCAGGGGAAATAAACCCCTCCACCAATTGTTAATCGTTTGAGTAGGTGCGTTTGTCGGTTGAGTTGATGCTGACAATTGACACGGTTGCAGTATCAGCAGAGGTGCATGAGACCTTATTTTCATACGTAACTACACAAGTTGGTTGCACGACCTGGCATGGCGGTGTCAGGTCATTAATTCAGATCAGATGACGCTATATGGTCACAATTTGCCTAAATTTGCCAATTCGTATTGGTTAACACATAATTTTGGACCCAATCGAAAAATTCTAAATAGTACATCCCCAAACAGTTGGAGTTGGAAAATCAACTCAAGTCGTAAGTATTCGTGCTGAAATGTTTCCAAGTTAGGGAACAGTTCCATTTGTACGCGATAAATTTATCGCGACTGTATCGGGGCCTGATATGTTTTGGACCCGATGTTTTTCAAGTTGATTCGCGATAAAATAGTCATCAGGCCCCGATAAAATAGACATCGGGGCCCGATACGAGGCCTCTGCCATACCCTGGGGTATGTTTAGCAAATAGAGCGGGACATTGTTTAGCAAATACACGAGGATAATACAAGTTACGTTAAACATCCATAATCAATAACATTATCTCTAAAAACATGAAATGCTGAATTTGTACCTTACAACTAGAATAAATAACCCGAAGCTCTATTTACATACCGACCACTTATCTTTCGTTATATTTAAACAAGCGGTAATACGCTACTCGATAAATAATCCTTTGCTACTCGCAACTGTACGCGATAAAAATCTCATCGGGGCCTGATAAAAAACTCATCGGGGCCCGGAACATTCTCGCAATTTTTATCGCGTACAAATGGAACTGCTCCCTTAAAGGTATATTATGTGATCTTTTCCAGGGGACGCCCTCAATCCGCGAACAAAAAATTGAAGCAGATTTTCTTGCAGATTTACTTTTCTGATCATAAATCATAAATATATTCCAAGTTACAGAGCGATACGATTCCTAATAACTTCAAAATCATGGTTTTAGAGTGAATTTAGAGTTAAATTTGAAAAATAGATTATACCGGAGTGGTACAATCTATTTTCAAACCATGATTTTTCAGAGTGCCCCCCCCCCCCCCCCCAGACGGCTTTGACCGGGACAGGTAGCCGCGAAGTGGCTGAAAGGTAGGCGTGGAATAGTTGCAATTGATAATTTAATATAATACAAAGCATGTCAGACCCATTATAATGTTGAAACCTGTGAATTTTTGAATTAAAATGGTCTAACTAGTACGCACAAAATTGGCATTTTTAACACTAAAATGGTCCA
Source organism: Ophiura sarsii (assembly GCA_035610835.1). Lineage (NCBI taxonomy): Eukaryota > Metazoa > Echinodermata > Ophiuroidea > Amphilepidida > Ophiuridae > Ophiura > Ophiura sarsii. Next base: position 26,265,924 of record CM069444.1, on the reverse strand, counting down.
GTGTAACGTTTTTAGCGTCACCCCACATTAACATTATGATGAGGATGTGACCCCGTACCCCCCATTTGCGCCGCCTATGCAACCCTTCCTCTTCCCCTACCTCCTTCTCTTCCTCCTTCTTCTCCTCTTCTTCCTTCTTCTCCGCTTCCTCCTTCTTCTCCTTCCTCAAAACGCGCAAAAAAATCAGCTTTTGAACTAAAATAGGCAAGAAAAACGTTTCTGAACCTCTTGTTAAGCTTGAATAATGAAACCTTGAAACTAACGCGCGAAGCGCGCACAAATTTGCATTTTTAACACTTCCAGTATGAAGTTTTTAACGTCCCCACATAATATTTAGAATATTTACAATGGTTTTTAACACTAAAAAGGTCCAGTATAATGTTTTAACAACCCCCACATTAAAATTCTCCCTTTCACTTTTTGTCTCAAATAACATTGTTCAATTAAACCATTGGTATTTTATTTATACTTTACAAATGTTTTTTCTCTGAAATATGGCTTTGAAATATAATTGCAAATAATACTTTTTCAAGAAACATGGGGTTTGATTTTGTGCTGGAAAATCCCTAATAATGGGGTCACTTTTTACAAATGGGTCTATTTTCGCGGAAATTTTGTCTATTTTCCCGATAATTTGCAAAAATTGGGTCTACATTGAAACAAAATCCTTAGTACCGTTTTTTCCAAAATCGCCCTAGAAATGGATACGGGTTTTGAATCTCCAGCGGCACACCCCCGACCAAACCAAATCTGAGTACCTCCTCGGGGACTCGCATTTTTGTGTTGCCGATGTGTTCGAAAGATACCAGGGCAAGTTCTCATGCAACTATGATTTTGCGCGCCGCGCCATCGTCTGGATCCGGCCTTGAGTACCCCATCCCCCCTCCCCGGCCGCGCCTAATGATTCCCGATCCGAACTAAACACCGTCCCGACGATAAACATGATAAATGATTCTTGATTTCCACTTTCTCCCTTCCTTTCCCCTTCCTTTCTCTTTTCTTTCTTTCCCTTTCTTTCTCTTTAATATCTTTTTTCCCTCCGAAAACCATTGGGGGCCGTGCCCCAATGACGCTACGCCACTGCCATCACACCTCTCCCCCTTAAAATGTACTCTTGAATTGCAATTGCTTGAATTGTTATCATATGATTACATGTACTGTATATTTAATTATCTGTGTTTAATAGGTGGAAATGTGGTGCTCGCTGAGGACGGTGTACCAATCATCATAGACTTGGGACGGGCCACAAGGGAGTTGGATTGGAAGGGTCAGCCAGCAGGGAGGTCACGCTGCGTGTCAGATTTTTTTATACGCAAGAATACAATGGAGTCTCAGTGACTACAATATTTGCTAGAAATAGCTTCGGAAAATGGTCTATTTGGGCATCTCAAAAACTGAGAAACGTGTTAAAAATCATGTAGAATTTTAGAGGAGGGTCATTGGCATCTGCAGAACGGTAAAATGAATAGTATTAAACACGTTTTGTGACAAATTTATGTCGTAAAATGTTAATTTCAAGATTGACCCCATCATAAGTCTAAATTTAACATTCTAGAAAGGTAAAAAGTGCTGTAAATGTACCAAAATGTTTCATAATTTGGCATCTGTAGGTTATTTCCTCCACATTAGGCCCGACATCTCTAGCTTTTTCTTGAATAATATCATTTTACACGATTTCACTGTTTCCATCAATTTAGAGCTAAAACCCGTGATCTAAGAATATAGGCAGCCTGTTGAACCTAAGATAGATATCATTGGCCCGTAGCAGGAAAAAATGCTGGTTACCCCCTACAAAAGTGATTGTTTTTAAGCAGAAGACATCTAGATCTTCAATAAAAACAATGATTTGAATGAACCAGTTTGCTCTAAAGGTGAAAAAAATTAACACCAACTTGACCTCTTTACCACACAAAGCAATAGGGAACTGATTTGGTGGTGTGGGACCTTAATGTGAGCCGAAATTGCTTTATATCAGTTCATTTTTTAAAAAAACATAATTCGGGTAGTATCCCATTACAGAGCATCATATTTGGGACAAGTAATGAGAAAGAAATGTGAACAATTAAAAGAATCACAAGAAAATGCAAAATTTCAGGATTGCGGACCATAAAAACGATTAATACCCCTTTAATGTGAGCCAAAATTGCTTTATATCAGTTCTCAACATTACAGAGCATCATATTTGGGACAAGTAATAAGAAAGAAATGTGAAATATTAAAAGAATCACAAGAAAATGCTTTATAGATTAATTTAATTAAAAAGCATAATTCGGGTAGTATCCCTTTAATTTGACAACTTTCCTCACAGGTTCGGATTTTACACTCACCAGATTTGAAATCAGCACAAAATTTCAGTCTAGAAACACTGTTCAAATTTTGTGGTGTATTCATGCAAGGTTCAATTATTTCTAGAGCCTTTTCAAGCGAGTGGATCCCAGACTATAGTATAGGCTATACAAGAAAGATACAGTTATAACATCAAGATCAGATTGAGGACGTCTCTTACAGTTGCTGTCAATGTCAATTATAACTAATCGAGAGAAAAAAGGTATGAACAGAAGTTTTGTTGGGATTTTACTGGTACTTTACCCATCTGGTATACTCCTCAAAATCAGCTTTACAATGATGTAATACAATTTTACATTGAAAATTCCTTTGATTCCTTTTGTTTTTTGAAATGTTCATTAGAGCATATCTTACAACATGCTCTGCCGACATTTGGGCTCCTTCGTCCTGGATGCTCACAATTATAGTTGATTCATCCAAGACCGATCTAATGACGCCACCCAGCTGTTCCATTGGCTGGCAGAGGAGGCTATTATCTGACGAAAATATCTATGGAATCGGTCCGAATGGAAAATGGCCATAATAGAAAATAATTATGTTAATAACACATACACTTTGTCATCAAAATCCAGGTTGCACCATGATATTATGTTTAATTTACCTAACTTACTGCTGATGAGTACCTAATCAAATTCTAAATACTTTTAGGCCAATGCGATAATTTATCCAATACGAGTTCTCCTCATCCGGAACATGCTTATCCATTTTGCCCAGTACGTTTGTGAAATATAATTTTTGCCTCTTCAACTTTTTGTTAATGACAAAATCCAAACCGAGATGCAGAGTAAGCTTATTTGTAAGGCAAAGTCTTATAAATGCCCATCCAATCTTATCCTAACATTCACTGCATTTATCAATATATGAAACTATGGGTAATTTATGTAACAGCATTTTGCTGCTGCCAAAGAGACCCCATGCCATATGTGAACTTAGTAGATCTAGTGCTCTTAATCTGTCTTCGTATGGCATGTGTCGTAGGTCTTTCACTAGTTTAATGTCTTTAAGGTAGGTCGAATTCCATATACTGTTTGCGTATTCCAGGATTGGTCTGATCAGTGATTTGTATAAGGTTTGATTTGATTTGATTTGATTTATTTCGGTATCTCCACATATATATAACAATGACAATGATAATAAATATAGAGAATCTTAAGATACACTTAAAATTACAAAACCACACAAAATTGGGGGAGATACAAACAGGATAACCCTTTAAGCCCGGAGGCTTATTTCCGAAGGGGTCCTTAGGAAAACAAAAATACAACACGTACATCAACAGACACTGTATACATATTTAAAATTGATACAAAATATTTAAATATTTAAAACTATTAACAATGGATTTGGTTAAGATGATGCGTTTTTACAGATTTTTTAAAAATTGCCTTAGAAGGAATAGATTTGATTGCACATGGTAAGCTAGCCCAATCCTTAATGGCATTATAATAAAAAGAGCCAGAAATGATGGTGGTGGATTTGGGAACTTGGAAATGTTGCACACTTGAAATTCTGGTAAAATGAGACCTAAGATATTCTGGACCAACTTCATTAAAAATATCAAAAACATGGTTTAATATAACCTGAGTTGTTTGGCTCTGTTGTGGATATTCAGAAAATTAAGAGTTTTAAAATCATTTACACATACATGGTACCTGGAATCTTTATTTAGAATGAATCTTATAACCTTGTTTTGAGCAACTTGCAGGCTTTTGCTCATCTGCTTTGGGATACCACCATACCAAGATGAAATAGAGTAATCGAACAAACATAGAACAAGAGCAGTACACAATATTTTTTTGATATTATGATCCAGAAACTTAGCCTGTCTGTATAAAAACTTTAGTCTCGAATTAACTTTTTTGATGATACTAAGAGCCATTTCTTCACCATTCAAAAATTGATCGATGGTGAGACCTAAGTATTTGACAGAAGAGGTAGCATGAATTGTTTGCCCCTCACACTCGATGGTAAACTCTTGCCAGTTCCTCAACTTACGTTTTGTGCCAAAAAGAATGAGTTCCGTTTTACCCATGAGGAGAGAGAGCTTATTGTCAATGAGCCATTTGTTACAACTACTAAGATATTTGCTGAGTTGATGCCCAATTTTAACAGGATCTTTGTCAGAAACAATTAAGGCACTGTCATCTGCATACTGAAGTAACGGACAATCAACACAGCTGGGCATATCGTTAACATAACAAAGGAATAAAATGGGGCCCAAAATGCTTCCCTGTGGAACACCACATGTCAGAGGCATGAAATGAGAGTCAGCGCCATTAACATTGACAATCTGAGATCTACAACTCAGATAAGACTCAAACCATTTTGTGGAGCTCGCACCCATAGCTATAAGCTTCTTACATAAGATAGAATGGTGGACACTGTCAAATGCTTTTTGGATGTCAAGCAGCACCATACCAGTATACATACCAGCACTTAATTGATTTTTGATGAGATCTTGAAGGTAGATTAGACAAGTATCTGTAGAGTAGTTTCCTCTAAAACCTGATTGGAACTGATACAAGATGTTATTTTCAGTGAGATACTTGTTTAGTTGAACAAACACTACTTTCTCCAAGATTTTAGAGGCCACAGACAGAATGCTAACAGGTCTGTAATTGGCAACTTCCAATCTATTCTTCTTTTTGTATAATGGTTTGACCTTATAGCAACTTTCATTTTACATGGGAACACTTCAGTCCTGATAGAGAGATTTATAATCGATGTGATAGGAGTCTTTATTATCGCAGCTGGATCTTTAAGGAAACGGGCTGGTAAGCCATCCAAGCCTGTACTCTTGGTGATATTGAGATTGTTTAACTCATCTTGAACAAAATCCTCCCCAACCTCTTGGAGCTTAAAGGATCCAGGCTTAATGTGTCTGTAGTAACTTTTGAACCTGTCCGAATTAACATCATACAGACCACTTGGCTTAGGCAGCTTATCAACGAGTTTAGCAGCGACTCCGGTAAAGAATGTGTTAAATTGATTAGCAACCTCTTTGTTCACAGAACATTTCTTACCATCAACATCCAATACTATATTTGTAGAGTCTTTAGTTTTATGTTGGTAACCAAGCTCTTTGAGATTTTGCCATAGCTTTTTGGTCTTCCGCATTCCCACATCCATGAAATTGAAAGTTCTCCTGATGATAGCCACGATCTTGTTGGCCTTATTTGCAACCATTGCTACATGTTTGCTGAAAGTAAGTGTTAGGTCAAACTTGACTCCAAGGTCTTTTCCTTCTGTTAGAACTTCCAGGTTTCTTCGATCATTATTTTCAGACATGCTGTAGGTGTGAGGTTCCTGCTGATTGCCATAATGCATGATTCCACATTTCGACACGTTGAATTTTAGTTGCCATTTGTCAGACCATTCACTAAGATTGTCCAAGTCGTTGTGAAGGAGCTCACAGTCTTCCTGGAACTGTACATAGGTGAAGATTTTTGTATCGTCAGCGAATATCTTTACATAAGAATCTACCACATCCGGGAGGTCATTGATGAAAATGATAAAGAGGATTGGTCCCAGGACGCTACCTTGCGGGATTCCACTGAGTACATCAGCCCATGAAGATGGTTTGCCTTGGACAATGATGCGTTGTTTCCCCTCGATTAGGAAACTTTATATCCAGCTAAGTAGACAGCCATCAATTCCATATGCCTTTATCTTATTTAGTAGTCGTTGGTGTGGTATGCTCTGTCGAAGGTTTTCCTGAAATCGAGATAGACTACGTCCAGACCCCCTCCTTCATCTAGCATGGTCGTCCAAATTTCCATGATTTCAGCCAGAGGTCTCCTTTTTCCATATACTAAAACAAGTACAAAGATCCCACACATGACGTCCCCAAACATGGCCAACCTCAAAATCCCGCTGTATTTGCTGTAGAGTAAATATAGGAATTTCACCTGTTTTTTGCTTATAAGTGTGGGAAATGGTGTTTCTAACATAATTATACTATAATATTGAGGACCATACAATTAAGATATTTTTCAAAATGGTGATGTAACAAAATTGTAAGGTGATAACATGACCGATGCCTGATCGATTTTCAGTGACATAGGCAAAAATTCTTCATCTCAGGAGGTGAGTGACGAGGCAGTTTGGCTTACGATCATTAGTGCAGGTGAATTCCAACAGGAGCAGTAACTGTCCGATAGAATATAAATTAAATGTGGCTTGTTATCATGGTTAAAGGCCTAATATGAGTTAATATGACCCATTTTAAACATTTGTTACAATCTGCCACAAGGCTGACTTAGGCAGCATTGAAATTGTGCATTTATCAACACTTTTGATTGGTCAATGATGACTTAGGCATTATTACAGCATGTAAGGCTATATTAAAAAAATCTTTTGTCTCAAAGCTCTTCAGTTTTTCAAAACCTAATGCGGAATGCCCAATCGAAAAACATTTTTTTAAATTTGTTGTTGTTGTAAATATAAAATATTGAAATCCTTGTTAAAGTGACCTTTTGTATTTAAAATGATGTGATCAATGAAAATCTGAAAAATCGGTGAAACTTTGGGATTTTATTTTAAAAATAAATAAATAAATAAAAAAATGTTTTACAAAAATTGTTTTTCTTTTTCTAACGCGCACCAATTAACTAACGTGCGTGAGTTGGGCAATTATCGAAGCAGGCTGGCGATATCCATATGCTCAAATGAAATATTTATAGAATATTGGTACCTTTACTGGTATAACGGCTCCATCATCATAACTTGATGTACAATTTTATTGTTTTTTGTTAGCACTTTATTTAAATCATGATGATTATGAAACACTCAATTCCTTATTAATATTATAACTTAACAAACAACATCAAATGATAACTACTATTCCAAATTGTACAGGGTGTCCCAGAATGATTTATACCATGTTTGAAAATATTGAAAATATAAAAACAACATTCAGTCCACATCTAATACCTGCAATAATTTACATGTAGTATGATAAGGGAACATGTTTCCTGTTTAATTTCATCAAGATATCGTTATCCGTTCCGATATAGCATGATGAAATCACTTTCAACTTGTTTTATTTCATAAAACTCACATCAAACTTCAAAATGTGCTGCTTCAGAAAGTATGGTATAAATATCACTCAAGCTGAACAATTCCCTCACATTATTTAAATGTTACTTCGTCGAACATCACAGACAGTTGATCTAAACTGCTCAAAAAAAGTTCTGAAATTTGTTTTCAATCACCAATTTTTATAATAGTTCGTGATATATTCATATTTTGTTTCATATCAATGCATAGCTGATATGTTTCGCTTTCTTTCCTCCGATACCTCATTTGTAGCAATCACTTATTTCAACTCTAAAACCATGATTTTGAAGTAATTAAGAATCGTATCGCCCTGTAACTTGGAATGTATGTACGATTTATGATCAGAAATGTAAATCTGCAAGAAAATCTGCTTTCAATTTTTTTTGATGTTGAGGGCTTTCCCTGGAAAAGATCACATACTATATATACCTTTAACAATTTTAAACAACAATGGTTCTTCAAATACCCTGCTTACAAAAAGTTTAGTGCATTTAAACATTAATTTGTCTAAGCAGGGTATGTAAACAACTGGTGTTGTTTGAAGATTTTAAACAGTGTTTTACAGTGTAGCCATTAAAACACTTTATTGAAAAGTTGTTCTTTTGAGCACGAAATAGTGGTGAATTTGGCACATTGTGAATGAGACTAATTCCCCATATTCACATGCTGATGGTTAAGCAATTGCTCCTGATGAGGACGTGTCGTTGAGAAAAGGAGAACAACTTTTCATTAATATGAAATACAATATGACTATCACAGAATATTTGACAATTTGGCAATTGAAATCAAATTTCCAAACTTTTTTTGAGCAGTTTATTAACTTTCTAGTGGATATTAATAGGACACAACAAGTACCTGCATATCATTTAAATTGAGCTTTGTGCCAGTCGTGGTAAATGATTTTCTGAGTTTCGAAAAACACAATTGTGGTTGAACTTTAAATCTACCATTTTTACAAAAAGCTCCATAAATTTCTGTCAGAATTAAACGTCCAATTTTAAAATTCAAAATTCCCATGAATGCTATATATGTGTAGATGTTAGAATCATAAGCAATTTGACCTATGACAATGGTATTCATAGCTATATAAATGCATCTTGCCTGTATAAATCATTGTGAGACACCCTGTATTGGTAAGTATAACAATGTAAAGAAAGTCTACAATCCTTCAAAAAGTCTTAGAACATAATTGAAACTGTTTTAACACTTTTAAAAAATCAATTAAAATCTTTTTCAAATTTTATCACATATTTTCCGGTGTTATCTTCTTGTAATGTAAGGGATGCAGAGTTAGTCTAGGGTAAAGACTTCATTGAGGGATTATACTGAATAAAGCTTATAATCCCAGAATGAAGTTTTCACACTAGACTAGTTTCGTGACACCCTTACATGGAGGTAGAACCCATATTCCTCTCTCTTATAATTATGTTTGACTATCAGGAAAGACTTTCCCTGACTCATAAATCTCCTTTGACTGTATTTTCCATAAAATAAACCTAACATCACAGAACCTTATGGAATCTGCTTCAAATTTAAGGAATTTTTCAACATATTTGTTTTGATTTTCATCATAAGGCAGGCTGTAGGGATGTGTTTACTAGTATACAGTTGCGGTTGAAAAACATCTGGCAAAGCTTTTAAATTGTTTCAAATTTTTTTAGAAAAATAAATAAAACAAAAAGATATGGATAGCAATTATATGGCCAATAATACAGTAAGGAAACCTGTTTTATGAAAACGGACATGCTACCAAAATGTCTCCTAAGTGCATGACTTAACTCTTTCCCTGACAAATTAATTTTTGAAGAAATTGTGAATTTGCACATGCATGTAAATATCAACTTATAATTTGAATATGAGACTCTGTAAGGTAGTAAAACTATATATATTCTGAAAGCTTATGAATGGCCGGACACTTCTGTGAAAATTTCAACGATACCGGACGATCGTGGCGGTTGCCATGGTAACCGTTACCCAGCATGCAATTTTTGTAACATCTTTTTTTACAAATATTTAGTAGTCCTGTATGAAAACTATAGTACTTGAGCATTCCAAAAAGGTATAGTTTGCCATACTTCCGATGTTTGGTTAACGAGTTATAGGGTAAAACGTAAACAGGTCGTTTTGACGCATTTTAATGCGTCTATGTCAGGTAAAGAGTTAATCCAGGTAGGCCTACCTTTGTGTTATCCAGATACCCAGGTACCTATATAGGCCTCCCATCTGACCTGAAATGCAGGTACCCATTGTCCCATTATATCCAGGGACCCCATGGTCCTAAGCCCTACCCCTAATCCAGTTACCACAGGTGCCCTTAACCCTAACCCTACAACGTGGCAGTGGGGAAAATTATGTCCGCCGGCCCCGGGAATTGAACCCGGGTCGGCCGCGTGACAGGCGAGATATACTACCACTCAGGCTAAAAAATCGGAGACCATAATACCCGTAGTTTAGTGCTACATGAGATAGAACTTGTGCGCGCGCAAGCCGAGTGGTGCTGGCTGTGAGGTTTGTGTGAGACGTAGTAGGTTAGGGTTAATAATGCACCGGATACCACATAATCCAGGTACTGCATGTGCCGTTATATCGAGATACCATGGTGCCCTTACTTTATTTTAGGGTGGGGGGGGGGGGGCGTATATCCATGAATATAAATTAATGCTTGTGTTGTATTCTGCAGAGTTTACTCTATCGAAGGATTTTATTTGACTCAAAACAGATTTTGGTTCTATAGATATGATTGATCAAAGTAAAGCGGTGTAATGCACAATTCAATAAAATTGTTATGGCCATGCGTTTTGAACTCGCCACCCTTTGATTTGCCTGGCCAATTTTTAACATTTTACGCCATGCATTTCAAGTTAGCATATCACAATTAACTACTTGCCCTACCCCATAAAAAGTATACATTTTCTTAAAGGAAATTCCATGAGGAATCCAATAAGCTATTGAAATTAGGATAGGACCTAGTGGTAACATGTTATGATTCACAATGTTTGATTTAAAATAAAAAAATCTTATATTTATTTGAGATCCATGTAATTCTTATATCTACCCACTCCCCACGTCCCTCTATGTGGCCGCCATCTTAAAAAATGGCAGACCAAATCGAGGAACTGGGAAAGAACACGGCGAAAAGATGTGCGGTTACTCGTGGAATTCCACGAGTTATTTAGCATGAATGTGCACATGATCCAACGAGCATGCGCATTTGTGCCCAGAACAGAAATTACTCCTGATTGGTCCCTTCAAATGCAATGCGATGAACCATGCAACAAGAATTTTAATCGTGCGCCCTATCGCTTCACGCCGGAAAACGGGTAGACCCTCTCATACCCCGTTAAACTACCGGCGCATTGTGGCGTGATGGTGCGTGAATTAGCTCATGTTATACTTTTGGAATTGTATTGTTTCTGTCTTCACATTTTAAGTACTCTCGTAGGAACCGTGTGTACACGGTGAAGACATGAAGGATACAGTCTAAATTCGAAGTAGCGCTTCGGCTATAGAGGCCATCTATGTGTCGGCCATATTTGCGGGAACCACAATTTGAAAAGTATTAACACTTGTGTTGATGGTGGTGCATTAATTGATCTGAATAACGAATAGTACTAGAACGAGAACCTTCCATAGTTTCAACTTGAATAGCCCATGTCTGAATATCGTATAGGAAAAGGGAACAATATTAAATCACGCAATCTATAAGGAAATTGGTTAAATCTTATTCCTTTATTAAATTTTAAAAACAGCCTTATTTAACAAGGCAGAGAAGATGAGAAAAAGAAGGATGGATTTCGATGTACACTTCAATTGTACAATATGTTATGACGCCTATTCATACTCAGTCGGATTTGGCTAATGCCGTATTTGGCTCAGGAGAAGATCTTAAGAACTTCATGGCACACTTGTCAGAAACTGCGCTTGCGCAAGTTTTGAGAGTGACGTTACCGATCTTGGTTGTTTAATACATTTTACAGAGCACATGCTGTGAGGTTGGTAAGCCGTAGTGAATTTCAGCAAAGCGTATAGTAAAATTGATTTTTGTAACGTAACATCAACATTTTCACAGGAAAGTAAAGGAATTCAATAGAGGGTGTATGTGCTACCATAAAAACATACAGGCCGGCACAAGCGTTACTATCACTTCCGTTCATCGAATATCTTCTCCAGTAAAGCATAATTGTGAATCAACCATACGTGGGTCGGCGACACACCTTGAATGGGAATCTTAAGTGCTATTAAACCAGGGTACAAAGAACCTATGAAGAGGGTGCAATCTAAGGATTGAGCTCTCTCCTTTTTTTCATATCTTCTCTGATCCAGGGTAAAAGTTTTAATTATATCAATAACTACAATGCCTAACAATGGCACCACTGATATGCTTAAAATACACGCACTTAGAAATATAATACAAATATGTTAAAATATAAGAGTAGGTGACGAAACCCGTTGTACGGGTTCGACCGACCCATTTTTTCTTTACATTTGCAACAATAAAAAAAGAAATAAAACATTGTAGAAACAACAACAATTTAATTGTCCGGTTAGTTTTAGTTGTATTTATTATTAAAATTTCACCAAAAATGTCTCCAATTGTTTGATAACCCTGCACGAGAGGTCCATGTGACCGTACAACAGTTTTTGTCTGTCGCCTTATAAACTTGAGCTACAGTGTTTGATGATCGCTTGAGGCCTTGCGCGAGAGAGCAGTGCACGAATTCAAGGACGAGAGCAATTATCAAGCACGAATACATTAAAGAATGTAGTATATACCATACACTTTCTAAACTAACATTAACTACCCTCCTACTAAGAAAAGGGGTACCCCAGAGGATTTTTTCTGATGGCACCAAATGCAACAGAAAGTGATCTAGGGCATATTGGTAATCGCTTTTACATCATTTGCGCTCATTGTGCAGAAAGGGAATTGAGGATACCAACTGACCCGGAGGTAGGGTAAGCCATCAAAGTCTGAAAATATTTAAAATCGCCATTTTAATTATAGTCTTGAATCTTATAGTATATGTTAGAAATATTAGTTTCCTTCTCTTATAAACCAACAACTTGGTAAATTTCCCAGATTTGGAACTTTTTCTCATCAACAAACTGATATGGATATATACAGGGTGTTTTGTTGTACCTTATCAATTAAGGCCTATGCTAAGTACAAAATTGACTGATATCAAATATATCGTTTTCAACACCATCAATTAAGACCCAACACGAGTAAATGAGGCACAATGAGGGAAATATGAATAATTGAGTTTTGATATCATGATAATATGTATATGTTAAGTGATATTTTGGTACCAAGGTCAATGTCATATCACATTCCAAACCAAAAGTTACAGATTATTGAAAATCATTTCGTCTCATAACATCAAATACACATTGTCAAGTTATGGGCAATTACAATTTTGGTTTTGTTAACAAATGAATAGAGTAAATGAAAATTAAATACCTCAAAATGTAGTTTAACTCTTTATATTCATGAATTTGAGTCTTTGGTTAGATACAAGATGTATCAAAGATCAGAAATAAGACTTGTTCTAAATTTGACTTATTTTGACCTTGTCCCACTTTTGTGCTCATCAAATTAGCTACTGCGGCATTCCGCCTCATTTACTCATGTTGGGTCACAATTATTATAAGCACTATTATCGTGCTCGATACATTAACATGCTTTGCTGATCATAATAGATATTTAGACAATATTTTTATTTTCATGTAAATATTTATATTAAAATATTGAATTATAAACTTGCTGCTGTAAAATGTATAGAACTAGTAATTATAAAAAATGGACGCTTCCAAAGTCAAACAACATTTTGCTCTTTTTCTACATTTTCAATGAACATTACATTTTGAGAGGTAAGACAAATCGTTAACAATTTGGAAAGTTCAGTTCTCAGTTTACAATTCAAATATAAATATATAAGAATGAATTTTTTTTAAATTCAGCACTGGTCATTGAATAATAAAAAAATCTTCCATTGGCGACCGGTCCAACAAGCATTCAAATGGTATAGTGATTATCAAGTGTAATTAGATATACATAGGCCGACTTGGCCATTTATTTGATGCTACCTTTTTGTAGCCAACTTAGACATCTAAATTCTTCACATTATTTATCCTTTTTAATTCTTTATTTTTATACTAATTAAAGATTATACTTTATCGTTATCATATGAACAGAGTATTATGTAACTTAAAATACATCGATATACATTGATCACAAAAAGACATAGCGCTCGATATGTGAGCACAATGCTCGATGTTCGTTGACAACGCTCGATGTGTGAGCACCACAACAACAGGTATGAGAATTGTTCGGATTTAACCTGAATTCAGGGGTGTGTTTGTTATCCAAATGTCCGTAATTTCTTTTGATTTCAGCTCGCTTTGGGTCGTTTTTAGCCAATTTTCATTCGCTTTGTGTATACATTTAATAACACTCAGTGGCGTAGCCAGGTTATTCATATTGGGGGGCGAGAACTGAAAATGAACCGACAAGATTGTTTTGAGTCAAGAGTTTATGGCCTATTTTGGCACGATTTAGGTACGTTTTGGCTCTAAACAAGATTGTACCAACGAATATTGCATTTAGGTGACTGTTATGCGCGCGTAGCACGCGAACATTTTTCATATGTGTACTTTTGACCATCATAATTCCATGATTCCTCTGGTCAAATGAACCGACTGTGCCAATCTCAACCGACACGACGTCAATATTGGGGGGGGCGATCGCCCCCCTCCCCCCCCCCCCCCCCCCCCCCCCCCCGGCTACGCCACTGATTAACACTACAGGTAAGGGGTCCGTATGAACCCAATATCTTATTGTTGGTGCACTTTATTAACTAGTCAGTTACTTACAGTAACAACGTCTACTAGGCTCGTACACCAGTATTCATTACTTTTCAATTTAAAATACAGCAACATAATTGTCATAATGTGTACACATAATAAAGCAATAATGTATGTGCATGTTTAATTCACAAAAGAAAACATTATACAGTCATCAGTCAGCTGTAGAACGGGGCCCCATTTCAATTGAGGGCGCTCTAAACGACGGGTATACGTAACCAAGGTAACGCACACCCGTCAATTTGCGCAATTGTTGAATTTTCGCCATTTAGCCCCAATTATCTGCATAAAAAGTAACTATCCATCGAGTTGAGGGCAGCATAAGATACCAGAACTCCTTGCGATATCCAGTTCGATGATTTAATTTAACTTTTGACCCCAACATCACACGACACAAGCTAAATTTATGTCTTTTTTGACCGGTTTGCTGCGATGAGAAAAAAATAAGCATTTTTAGGGTAAATGTGATAATTTTTACATTAAATATAAGCCCAATTGTATTCAGAAGTGATGCCTTTGTAACGGTTATCTCTGTGATAAGAGAGTTATTTCGTTGTTAAAAATCGGCAAAATCGGCTTTTTATGAATTTTGAAAATGACTATGACGTGAGGCCGTTCCCTTGGAAACGCTGTCCCGTTACAAAGCCCGCCCTCTATTGAAAAGTGTTTTTTGTTCGTATTCCGGCGGGCGACGGACTTCCGTCACTTAATGAATCGCCGTGTAAAAAAATGACGGCAGTGCGTCACTATATAGAGCGCCCTCAATTGAAACGGGGCTCCGTTCTACAACTGACTGGTCATCAGAATTGTTAAAATATTAATAAAAATGATGTTAAAATTTAAAAACAGTGAACAGTACCAATCTTGACCTCACAGCAGACAAATCCAAGTTGGGGTGCACGCCACTATTGCGCCCTGTAATGATTTCCTATGGTAAAATACCTTTGGAATATCGTGTATATTTCGAGTTACCTTGCGACTCATGTTATGAAAATATTTGATTGTATAAAACTGATTTGATTTTATCTTCATATCTAATTTTCAGGTCGGGTGACCGATTAGATTTTTCTATCTATGCCCCTTTAGAACAGGCCTGTTTTTTGATACTGAAATACGGCCTCTTAGCGCAAATCGATATGTGTATTCATACACCAGTAAAATCACAAAATTACACTAAATCTATCTATCACAAAGTAATGTGAATACATTTTAAAAAATCCGCCGAAAACATCTAACTGGATGACAATTGTGGCGAAAAACGGACCATGTTTCACAAAATCTGCTGCGTGGTCGCGATTCGATTAAGCTCGCCCATTGATCGTAATAGTGGTGTGCACCCTTGATTGATGTATAATAATAGGCATCCAATGCGGAACAATTAAAGTCCGCTTTAACAGAGCACGTCGCAGCAACAAATCATGTCATCGGGTGGGATGAGGCTCAAGTCATTGGCAAGTGTTCTTTTTTTTTTCTTTTTGGGGGAAGTCGTGTTTGTTTTTCTCGATTGATTTTTTTGTTGGCGCAGTTTATGGTGGTTGGTTTGGGGGTTGCCCATGGCGAAGATAGATATTGCCCGGACCAACACCAGAAATGAAATACATCAAAATATCATTCCTCAGGGTAAACCGTTGATTATAGAATGGATGACCCTAAGTCTTCTGGGAATAAAATGATCCATTCCATATGGGTTTCATATCTTCCTATAAACGTCCTACAATAGAATACGTGGTTTCAGCACCGATATACAGGGTGTCCCAAAAAATTAGGACTCTGTTTCATGACGGTGTAATTCTTATTATAATCATTGGACCAGTAATTGACATGGTTTACACAAAGTACGCTAGTTTTCTTATTTTTCATCGGATATATCTCATATTTTCAGGATATCATAATAATGAATTGGGCTTTACATTGAGACTAAATTAGTCATGGTCCAATGATTATAATAAGAATTACACCGTCATGAAACAGGGTCCTAATTTTCTTGGGTCACCCTGTATACCGAAATCCAATCCCACAATGCAAAGAGCATATTTTTATTCATAACACCAAAGGTTTATTCATCGGCTGTGTCGTATGGGACGCCCATTGCATTGTGGGCATTTCGATAAAACCCGACTTCCGGTGCCGAAAACCGAAATCACGCATTGTGTATCGACACCATCCTGTCATAAATGGTGATTGCTGATTCTCTCGATATACAATTATTATACATGTATAGCAATTATTATCATGAGGCCTATTCAATAACAAATGAATGGATTGAACAATTTTGAAGGCACTTAAATTGTTGGGTTTTCTTCTAACAGCATTGGTTTCTTTCTTACCGACAACAATGTTTACAAGCCTTTCTTTACACCAAATGTAATGTCGATGGGAACCAGTAGCACTACAGTGCAACAGATCATAAATTTCCAAAAGTGCATGTTATTGAAATTACGCTCTAATTCAAAAAGTAACATATGTAAGACAAGGAGACAATATCATATTATAGAATACAGCTTGGTGATTTAATGTCATAGAGAAAAAAATGGTTTGACCTTATTTGTATATGATTAGCATATTATAAAGAATACATTAAATTGTGCTTTTTGGAATTTCCAGCAAAAACTATAAATGCTATTAACACCAACGTTACAGGAAATGAAGTTCCCATCATTGCCAACAATACTGTCTGAGAAAAAGTTCACATTTATCTTTACTTTTAACAAAAACCCAAAATCTGTCTTAATTATGCTTTTAATGACCAAACTCGTTGAAATTATTAAGTAATACTGTGTATCCAAACCAGACTTGCATGGTATCAAATTAAAGGTAAAGATGTGCTTAAAAGAATGGTCTGAGCAGATAATTCAATATCCCTTTAGTATTTAAAATATCGTCCTCCAAACATTTAGTATATTTAAAAAGAGAAAAAAACACATGTAACCACTATTTCATACAACTGTACACAGACTTGGCAACAGTCTATTAATACTTGTGCAGCCATGCACGCAAACAATGGAACGAATATTCAAGGACATGCCCATGCTAAGGGACCAGTGGTTTAAAATTCGCGCTACAAGAAATTTGAAATGCAATTCGCCAGTGTGCAGTCATAATGGTGTATGTTACTTTAGGTGACCGTGTGCTGACATGCATGGGTGTACAAACAGGTATCGTGTTAAAGGTCTGCACTAAGTCTAAATAAAAAAAGAAATGTTTAAATAGTCAAGGCCATGAAAGGAAGTAGGCAGTAGCTGGTTGGATTAGCGTGTATGGATAATCAAGTATTGGCCAATCCGAAATCAGGTTTAATAAGATATGTAACAATGCTGATAATCATACAAGGACACGAAATAGTACTTTAAAACAAAGCTGTTTTAATTATAAATGATACACATACTTAGGATTGAAATGTTCATTGTTGTACAACAATCAGGAGGCACTATATGTATAATTCAATATTTGGAAATGTATGCTCTGTTACACTGTAGAGACAGAAAACCGACGGTCATTTGATGAAAGCTGAACAGGCTGGTATTGCTCCCAATATCTTCTTTGTGCTAACAATGAACAACGAATTCCAACAAAGCCGTCGGTGACAAAGTCCTTTATAAAGCTTTGTATTGAAGCTCTTCATATTGATTCGTACGATATACGAACTTATTCTGTGAAATGCATTATGGGTAAAAAAAATAGAAAATTAACCTTTCAATTCACTAAAATCATACATACATACATACAAACAGACAGACAGAGAGTAGCGTATTATTATACAGCGTGTATCAAAAAGAACGCAACACCTTTTGTCGAGAGCTGTACGGTCACAGTAAAAGACAAATCACTCTAAAACATATATATTCTGTAAGGTCTACTTATTGTCAAATTACAACGATATCGCTGAGATATTAAAGGTATAAGTAAAGAAGTGCAAAACACGTTTTACATCGTTCGTTCTAAAAACTTGGATTTTCATGTCCGATTAGTGTTATGGGTTAACAGTTTAATAACTATGTACCCTTAATGTCTGGAATGATTTATCTTAATTTCCTTTGTTTCAGTAAGGTGGTACATAAAATCATTGAATCGTGTAATCTGATAATCATTCGACCATTTGAATACGTCAATCACCCTTTTTAAGTTCTGAACCACCGATTGCTATGATCGCCACGTGTCTATGGTACGTTCTTTCATAAATTAAAGTTCATAATCGATGCATCTTAAAACAAGGACAGCATTTTGAGGGTCGAGGAGCCCCATAATATCCCATTCCCATTCACAACAGACTAACAATGACTGATTCATACAAGGATATATTACTACCTTCACTGGACTATTCCATTTGTTTATCTTTTGAATAATGTGCCATACTGTTTTATTCATGACATTAACGAGAGAAAAAGAGAGAGGATTTGCAAACAGACTTTGTAATCTGGATTTTCAAGTTGTGTCATTAACTATCAACTAATTTATTGCCAGATTTAATAATATTTATATGATACTGTAATAGCCAGAAAATTGATACCTTTAACATAACATTTTCATTTGATTCCAATTATTTAAGTACAATGAGTTATTAAAGTGTCTTGCTAACATTCACCTGACAAGAAAATCATATCCGTGCCTGTTCATCTCTCTCATCATTCAAAACTGGCCTCAAAACTCATCTGATGTATATTGCGTATAATTAAGCTGTTTCAATTAATTTTGTGATTTATTGCATTGTATAATTGTTGCTTTTTTATGCATTATTTGTATATGTATAATGTTCTCTGCTCTGGTTTCATTGTTTCTCTTGTTTAATTGTTCACTGCGCCATGAGTGCTTCGGCAGATTTGCGCGCATAATAAATGTTCAGTATTATTATTATTATTATTATACAGAATAAACGATGTAAAACGTGTAATGCACTTGTCTACGTGTATCGTTGATATCTCAGCGAATCAATAATCGATATCACTGTCATTTGACTATGTGATAGCCAATAAGTACACCTAACAGAATATATAAATTTCAGAGTGATTTGTGATTTGCCGTAATCGGAGAGCTCGCGACAAAAAGTGTTGCGTTTTTTGATACACCCTGTATAGATGACACGGGTCGTAAATGAGTATTTTGAATAAGACATCAACACACATCAAGGAAAGCCTTCAGCAGGTGCATAACTCAAAGGCAAACTTTAGTGCATTTTTTCGGTGGTTACTGACGACTTTCCTCGAAGTTTAAAACAAACAAAAACAGCTTATAGAGCCAATGTCCGGGTGGTTATATGGTTTTGACAGGCTTAATACACAAATTTATCAATACTTCATGTTTCAAGATTAAGGTAAATTGTAAAGCGCCATATGAGACCCGGCATTTTGATGAGGAATATTCGGAGCCACTAATGATCGAATTCAGAAACCAATTTGCTTAATAACTATTCTTTCATGCACAATTGAACGAAATATTAATGATACAAAAAATAATTTTGAACCAATTTGGTAAATTGGTTTTTATTTTTATAAAGTGAATAGAAAGACCACGAACGACCCTGGTTGCTAGACGGGAGTGGCTAATTCTCGAAAAAAAACTTGAAAAAAATGTACTTGTTTATAAATAGAACAACTGCCAAATTTTCTGTTCATCGTTTTTAGGTTTTTTAGGGAATTTTGATTGTATTATGTTCTGACGATAATCAAATTTCAAAAGCTTATTTCCCGGAACTGTCATCGATCATTTAAATTTTGTCCTTCAATGATCCCACAGATCATGAACTATAAGGAACAATATGTTGAAAAATGCAGTCGCTTTAGAAGCACACAAATTGACTTTTAGCGACATCCAATTAACATTTAACACTGTTTAATAGAGGACATGTTATAGTTTTATAACAGTTGTTAGAGTCAACCGCATATACAAATTGCGAACAAATATTTGTCATTTTTAAATACATTTTATCGAACCAAGTCAAAGAGTTTTCTCTTGTATTATGTTCTGACGATATCTTCTCAAATGTGATATCAAATTTCAAAAGCTTATATCCCGCAACTGTCATCGATCATTTGATAAGCCATTTACATTTTGTCCTTCAATGATCCCACAGATCATGAACTATAAGAAACAATAATGTTGAAAAATGCAGTCGCTTTAGAAGCACACAAATTGACTTTTAGCGACATCCAATTAACATTTGAATTAACACTGAACAATGGCATTTTACCGGTGTGGTGTGTAGTCCGGGTGACAAATTACTTACTTCGTGCTGTTGATGACCATGACCATAGAATATTGCTCAAAGACTCAGTATCAGATATGGTGTCACTGGAATGGCATACAAGTGGTTCTCAAGCTACTTGAAGAAGCGAAAACAATCAATCATTATTGATGGTGAATTATCAAATCCAACATGCCTGGACTGGGGAGTACCTCAAGGCTCTGTTGTAGGTCCTGAATTATTTGTCATCTATTCGGCTCCCATCGAAGATATCATAAACAAGCATGGACTTTCAAGCGTCTCTTATGCTGACGACACACAAATATACGTCGTAATCTAATCGCGATAGTGAGATAGCAAAAGTAAAAAAATGTATCGAGGAAATCCGTTCCTGGATGGCTGCCAACACACTGATGCTAAATGATGCCAAGACCTAACTGCTGCACGTGTCTTCCCGTTTTGAAAATAACCTGACTGGCATTGATATTAAGATCGGGGATTCCACTATAACTCCGTCCAAAACCATGCGCGACTTCGGTGTTATTCTCGATAGTAACCTTGGTATGACCAATCATGTCAATAGTTTGTGCAGGAGTGCCTCTTACGCCGTTCATAGAATTGGACAACTTCGGCGATACCTTGATGCAGCAAATACTGAAAAGCTTGTACATGCCTTCATATTGTCTCGTCTCGACAACTGTAAAAGTATTATATATGGCCTTCCGGACAAAGAACTCAACAAACTTCAAAGAATCCAAAATTCAGCGGCCAGACTTGTGAGCCTGACCAAAAAGCGCAATCATATTACACCGGTTTTGTGCCAGCTACACTGGTTGCCAATCCGTCAGAGGATAATCTTCAAACTAATGCTTCTGACTTTCAAAGCTTTAAATGACCAATCCCCTGCGTACATTGCTGATCTGCTCTCAGAGTACAAACCCCAAAGAACACTGAGATCTGCCTCTCAATACCTTCTTCAGGAATCAGTTAGTAGGACAAAGACTTATGGCAGATCTTTTTCGCGTGTTGAACCGAGACTATGGAACAATCTGCCACTTGCGCTCCGTGCTCATCAGACAATCGGCTGTTCCAAATCCAATCTAAAGACACATTCGTTTAAAATGACGTATAAATAACTGTCTCCATGTGCAATTGCTTTGTCTTTACACTCCGTCTTGTATATTTCCTATTGCGGATTTTAATTTTCTGTTTTTAATCTTAACATATTTTGTATACAAGTATATTGTTGCTGTATTTTATGACTTTTGATGTTCAATGTTCCCTCGCTTTTTAGATTTAAGACTTTTATGACTTTTTACTAATGATTTTTAAAATATATGGTAGCGTGTAGTATATTGTGTATAGTCTTATGGTTGTACATGTACAGCGCTTTGATGCCGTTGCGTTATGCGCTATATAAGTCTTTTTATTATTTTATTATCTATATGGTCATGTGTTATAAGCTCGCCTCCTTTCGCGTTACACACGGATTTTGGCTTTCACGACATGATTTTAACTTTACACATTTATATTTGCTTTATTTTAATAAAGAAACTGGGAGCAAGGCGCAAAACGTATCCAGGATAACAGGTATTTAAGTGACTGAAGTGGTTGAAGGAAAATAAATATTAAGACGTATAAATAACTGTCTCCATGTGCAATTGCTTTGT
Organism: Ophiura sarsii; assembly: GCA_035610835.1. Taxonomy (NCBI): domain Eukaryota; kingdom Metazoa; phylum Echinodermata; class Ophiuroidea; order Amphilepidida; family Ophiuridae; genus Ophiura; species Ophiura sarsii. The sequence goes on along the minus strand of CM069444.1, from coordinate 26,243,808 downwards.
CTTTACACTCCGTCTTGTATATTTCCTATTGCGGATTTTAATTTTCTGTTTTTAATCTTAACATATTTTGTATACATGTATATTGTTGCTGTATTTTATGACTTTTGATGTTCAATGTTCCCTCGCTTTTTAGATTTAAGACTTTTATGACTTTTTACTAATGATTTTTAAAATATATGGTAGCGTGTAGTATATTGTGTATAGTCTTATGGTTGTACATGTACAGCGCTTTGATGCCGTTGCGTTATGCGCTATATAAGTCTTTTTATTATTTTATTATCTATATGGTCATGTGTTATAAGCTCGCCTCCTTTCGCGTTACACACGGATTTTGGCTTTCACGACATGATTTTAACTTTACACATTTATATTTGCTTGTATACCCCCCTGAGGTAGTAAAAGTATACATTTTCTGAAGGGAAATTGCATGAGGAAACCAAATATGCCATTGGAATTATAGTACGACCATGAACTAAAATGGTATGATCGGAAATGTTCGGGAAAATATCAGAGTTTTTAATTTTTAATTCGAGATCCATATCTTTTTTATACCTACCCCTATCATTATTTACTATACATATTTGAATTCCTCATGAAATTACCCATTAGATGATATATAATTGTCAAAGTTACTATGTCGGTATGGTAATTATACCGGCTAGTGAATATCTCCAATTTTTATTTTATATATTTTTAGAATTTTTAAAAATATTTGTTTAAGGAAGAACCCTTCCCTGATATAAACTGCATTTCTGAATTCCTCTAGTTAAAAGCTTTCCAAAAATGTATACTTTTGCTATCATAGCTTGAAAACTTTTTCTGTTATAGTCATTTTTATAAATCCGGTAAATTGAGGCTGATTATTCATGTTTACTGTGTAGCGAATAGGAAGAAAGCTGATGTTCATGGTCTTATCCATAATTAATTAGTTGTTACAAATAGTTGACAAGTCTGTTGAACCACATACTTAAAGACTACTAATTATCCTTTAAAATGGGACCAGAATGGTGTTTGTAACATTAGGAGATGACTAGTTATTGTAAAAAGAACAAAACATGGGATTATCCCCATTGAGTTTGTACAGGCGGCACCCCTTCCAGACACACCCCTTCCAGCACCACCCCTGGTCCCCAAACATCAAACAGCTGTATCTCCCATTCTGTATTAGCTATACCAATGCCATTTTGCAGGCAGATAGCTTGTTATTAGGGCTTTAAAATGATACCAAATTTGTTGAGATAGCTTTTGTGGTTTTAAAAATATTTGAGGAAAATGACAGCATGAAACTAAAAAATGTAACGGCACCACCCTATTGGGAGGCGAGTTCATAACGCGTGACCATATACTAATTTTCGGTCCTTCGCTTTATTAGATAGTTCAATAATAATTTTACACTCGCGTCCCTCTTCAATTGAAAAAGCGTGGTAATTGCGCCTCTAATACACGAGCTAATTAGATAGTTCAATGCCCGTTTTTTACCGTTTTCAGACATGCGCAGAAAGGATCACATCTGAAAATCCGAAATGTTGAATTTCTTTTACTCGGGTAGCTACTGTTCGGACACAAATTGTGGTTTTCGGAATGAGTGATGACATATGGTCTTCACCCAAAATATTTTCTTTAGGGATATAGCTACATTTCTGTATATGCGGCTGTGTGTTATTCTTAAAGAACGCATAGTAACAAGCATTTATACGGGACTATACGTCCGACAAATAAAAATATTTTACGACATTTTCTAAATGTAAACAAAAACTATTACGCAGATCTTAAAGTGACACTTGCACATTAATAACATAGATGACCGCGGAGTTTGCTAACGATAAAGAAACTGGCGGTACCATACCAACCGTTGTTGTTGCTGCGCGACCGCGTTTAACATGACGCACGCGATTCGGCGCACACGTAATGACGCAGACAAAGTGTGTACGCGTTTGTGGCGAAAACTGTACATTGTAAACGGGGCATGCAGTGAAAGCAGACAGTCCGTACGGTTGCTCCGCGGTGCATACCGTACAGTACAATAAAATGTAACGAGAGCAAGACACAAACAAAACATTATTCATAAAGCCAAGAACTTTATTTTAATAAAGAAACTGGGAGCAAGGCGCAAAACGTATCCAGGATAACAGGTATTTAAGTGACTGAAGTGGTTGAAGGAAAATACATTTGATGGAGTCACTCATGCAGTTGTAACCCCATGGCTGGTCATGAAGCTATGGGCTGGTGGATCAGGGTCGACCCCCACCCGCACACACCCCTCCCCCACACACCTATCCCCCACACACACCCCTTTCATTTTCTGTGTGCGACTTATTATACAGCGGTGCGGCTTACTGTATACGATGAGGTCTGAATCTTAATTTGAGGTGCTGCGGCTTATTCGCCGTGCGACTTATAGCACGTAAATTACGGGATTGTCACATCATACCCTAAGGTCTAAGCCCCCTTCCCCCGCACTTCCCTTACTTGATAATATGGATATAGAAAGGCGGCCTTACTAAGGTCACATAACCGGGTATCTGGATAAATGGAACGTGCGGTATTGCCCCATCATACCCTAAAGCCTCCTTCTCCTCCCCGCACTTCCCTTACTTGATAATCTGGATATAAGGGCACATGGGCATCTGGATAAACGGAACGTGTAGTATATTATCATGATTATTATAGAGTGTCTGGATTAGTAAGGGCACCGGTGGTATCTGGATTAAAGGGTTCACTATAAAACGCAGATAGTCACAAATTACCTGGATATACTATGCGCAGGTGTGCCACCTGTGATAACTGGATTTTAAGGGTGTATTAGGTAGTATCTCGGGAGGCCTTATTTAGAACACAACAAACATGACAAAGGGACTACACTACGTTTAGGCCCTATGCCTATTGGAGGAATAATGTATTGTAAATAGGCCAAACAAAACCCGGATGGCACACATAGTGTTTAAGTACAAGCATGGAATGGTACAAGTGATCTTGATGATAGATTCCGCCGACAATAAAACTAAACGACCAGACTATAAAACTATAGAACCCATATATAACGCTCAGAACGTAGGCCTATTACCTGGATACAGTATGTGCATGGGCAGCCTATTACTTGGATACCGTATGTGCATGGGCAGTGGCGGCACCAGCATCAACATTTTAAAGGAGGAAAACGGGTTGAAGGGGCAATAAAAGAATCGGGGGAGACATTTTAAAGCTAATTTTAAGTTACTTTCAGTTTTGACATTAAAGTACAACTTTTGTATTATTTGGAGGGTACAAAATGGGTAGGGACATGAGCTGACAGGGGGTAAATGGGGGAGGGGATATTAAGGCAATCCAGATACTCTGAATATTTTAAGTATTCCACCTGAATTACACCTGAATAACCCAATTCATGTCCCTACCCAAGTATTACACCTGAATAACCATCCTGAATAACCATTCAGGTGTCCTTATTAATCCACGTAGGCCCTAATAGCCGTATACACAGTTATCACGGGTGCCCTTGATATTCGATTCAAGATAAACCACACAGTCCATGGAGGTCCTACACTATTGGATCACTAATACACAGTCTTGATTATTAAAGTACATGGGGTGGTATCTGAATAATCAAGGGCACCATGTGTTATTATACATCGCGGCATGGCATACATGGATTTATTAAGGGCACATGGTATATATGGATTATTAAGGGCACTGCACGGTACCAATGTCAGTACACTGTTAGAACGTTGGGCAATTATTTAGCGTTGGGTAAACTATGAACAACCCTGTTGTAAATAATATTAACCAACTGTTGGTGAAATTTTACCCAACGGTTGGGTAATTAGCCAAAACTTTACCCAACCGTTGGGTAATTAGCCAACATTTTACCAAACGTTGGTAATTATTTACCCAACAACGGGGTTGTTCATAGTTGAACCAACATTGGGTAAATTGTTTGCCCAACGTTCTCACAGTGTACACTGTAAAAACAAACGTTTGACTATTTATAAACACTACAACACATTTATTTGTTGTTGTTTACGTGTAAAGGTATAGGAGGTCGTTTACGATAAACGGGTTGCATAAACGCTACAACGTGTTGATACGTTTATTAACTGTTATCAAAAACGTGTTTATACCAGCAATCATGTGTTTATCGTTTGTTTTTACAGTGTATTAAGAGCACCTAGGATACATGGAGTATACTCTTGCTGTTTTACAGTACCCTCATCTTCATACGTTTTGATGTGACTAACCACCCGCTACCTGCGCTTTCCATTATAATACGGGCACATTGGTATGGATATAATGCCGGCAAATGCGGTACCTGGGTTATTAAGGCCAGCTGTGAGGGGTAGGGCCTAGGCATATGGGCAACCGGTGTATTAAGAACACGTGGAATACTTGGATTAGGAACATATATAAACATTTATAAATTTTCTTACGCTTTGTTTACTTACCTCCCCGTGAAATCTTCTAGCGGGTCCGCGCAAAGCGCGGATGCCCGCTAGTTATATATAAATCCGGTGTACATTTCTTTTGATTTTTTTTGAATTTGAAGCACGCAGACTCGGCTCCGCTCGAATTCGACGAAGTGAATCAGATATTCTGACTGACGAGAGCTGTGAAAGTTGACTAGCGCATTAACACACATAGCATGTTAGTCTACTGATTTGAAACTTAACTGTTGGTGTATATACTGTATGTATGTTAGCTTCATTTAGCTGTTATTACATCACTAGTAGCTAACAATCTAATAACAATGTATATCATTCACTTGATGGACTTTCTCGACAGGTTTTCGAGATTTGTTATGTTATCAAGAAGACAGGTTGTTCGGAACTTAGGTATTAATGAGGAAAAACAAATTGTATGGTCATCTAAGTTCATGGGTGTTAAACCAAAAGCTCCAGACGGTGTTATGTATGATAATCCTTTGCAAATACCCCATGCAGTATCTTCTATGTCACTAATATTTTGAAATAATGCAATTATTACAAACTTATGACTTCGCCACTCCAGTGTAAGTAGTATACTACAGTGCAACTTACCATAACTGCCCTTTATTTCATTGTGTCATGCATATAGACCTATATTGGATGTAAACAAGCATAGTATAGGGGACTGGTATAGAAATCCACACACAGCCCTCCTGTGTATAACCATGCTTCACTGCACATATTTGATGTTGATGTACTGCTAACGCGGTAAATTCAAATGCATGTTCCCTGACTGGTGAATCATTTGTTTGCATACACTAAAGCTAAGAGTGTGCACAAAATGTATACACACTGCTTAAATACTTATAGTAAAAAACTGAAAACAAAATCATAAAAAGTGCTCATATCATTTTGTTGTCTAGGTCTTTAGCTCTAATTTGATAGGTCACACGCCAATATTAAAGTTATGGTTATCTTTAAATTAAGTCTTAAATATTGGTTCTTAGATATGCAAATTAATCAAATAAAGAAAAAAAACAAAGGTTTTTTTTTATTTTGCTCATACAAAAATATCAGAATTATGTATATGCACAACATATCTGATTTCCAGTCTACCAGCGTACACACATCTCTAGATAAAAAGTCAAATGTGTTTTGGACTTGATGCTAATTAAATATGCAAATAATACGCAAATGATGTCATTTTATAAAATCGCTCTAATAAATATTTACGTTAAGACTTTTTTAATATGTGTCACCAAACTTGACTTTATTGGAGGAAAATTGGTGTTGTTATTGTCATTTAAGTGAATTTGGTGAAACGGGCATTTATGGTAAGTTGCACTGTAGCCTACCTCTTCTATTTAATATGAATCTTTTTTCGGCAAATATTCCGTAATGCATGCAGTTTACATGTAGATTTCTGTTACCAATACAGACTTACCATTGCAATAGATCGTTCTATCCAGCAGTTGGTCCAGTTTCACCGGGGTCCAATTCCACCTGTAGGTAATGGGCACCGGGTCATCGGTAAACCATAACACCTCTTGGAGCTGATCCATTATAGCAGGGCAGTTGTTTATAACACTTATTCTCATTGCTACTCCGTGACAGGAACATCTCTTCTTTGCTGATAACGACCATCGTAAGACGTTCCTCTCCGAGTCGTGTCTTTTAATCAACATGCACATCAAGGAATCTACCGTATTCGGTAAGCATCCTGTTTACGAAAGAAACGGTGTAGTCATTCAGGACTCCTATATTGAGCTTCATTAATGTCGCGGTCAGAGAGGGTGGGACAAGGGGGGAGCAATTGGTCCCCGCCTCTTATATTTCAGCCAGTCGCTTATTGTCGTTTGAGATAGGTATTGTCAGTGGAATTATGACTATCGAATTAGTACAAAGATCACAATTATCGTGTGTCGACATTGCACTGCCCACCACTCGCTATTTCACATAATCTTGTCGATTAACTTTGCCCCCCCCCCCCCCTTATGAAAAATAGCTACGCCCATTACGCTTAATGACGCAATTACCGAGTGACATGGGTTCTATTTCATGATGATGAATTAAGAAAACTTAAACATTGTTATTAAAATAATGTTTTAAAACATAAGATCAATCTGAACTTTTCTGAAAAACTAAAAAAGCTTACTAACTTAAAGTCATACTAACGCCTAAAATTAGCCTTTTGTGAGGGAGAAGTACCACTTGACTCATTTGTGTAAACACGCCTGGGGGTTATTGTGTTTTTGAAATATTTCGATGTGCAATTTTGTATTAATCCGACAGCCGGATGGTTAATATCAAATGCCCTTTTTCACAGTTTATACAATTGCTCTTGCGCTAATTCGGAGCACCAATAACCATGACGTCATCGATACCGGATCGGCACGAATTTTAAAAATTGCATGTTGAGAGATGACAGGTTTTTTTCTCGTTTTTGTGAAGTATGATGTTCTGTTCTATATAACTACGCGATTTTGGGCACGATAATTATCTGTCTAGCATATAATGCACAATGTTGTGCTTGCGAGACATCTCCTTTATTGGAAGCTACTAAGTATGCAGCAAAAAGATCTCGACACTTTAATTAGAGTAGTGTGAAATTATCTACATTTTGGGTTCATTGCCAAAACTTTACATGGCACACTTTTCGGCGCGCCCTGTAGAAATCCCACTTACCTGTTAACATAAGCAACAAAAATAGTATCATCTGATCCACTTCCATGATGGCTGATAGAATAAGTGATGCTCAAATCCAACTAGCGTAGAACGTCCAGAAAAATATTTCTAGTATGGTAATGACATTCAAGAGACGTCTTTAATCGCTAAATGCAATCTAGAAATTAACTTTCAAACGGTATGTTGTCATAGGGATAAATGCATTCTGTTATTGGGTAGGGGTTGACTAGCGAGGCTTTTAGCAAATCTATCGTACTTAACGTTTTCTTAACGAGCATTTTGTTTTTCCTTTTTTCCTAACATTAAGTTCATTTTCGGTTCTATAAATCATAACCCTGCTGAATCCAACAGAATCCATTGAGCCAATCTCTATGTTCCACCCGGCGTTGAAGTTTTTCGTAGAACAAATGGACCCAGGCTATATACTTGGCGAAGTATACTGAGCCGAGTAGCCTTGACACCCGTAGTGTAGTGGTAATCACAAGCCGCTGGTGCTGGAGGTTCGTGGTTCAAATCCCGGGGGGGGGGGGGGTCGCGGTGACTTTTAGGGTCACTTTTCTCCCCCCAGAAAAAAATATCTGAAAAAAGTGCCCGAATAGGTTAGGGTTAAGGTTAAAGGCAAGGTCGTGGTGACAAACACCAAAGTAGGCGAAATGATCACCTACACTAAGTATATTTGCACACATTCCACTTCATAATAGAGACAATGAGCTTTGTGGCGGGGTTCCAAGTGGCGCGTGAGCGCACTTACGGTTTATAAAACACAAACACCAAAACCCATAGTTGACCCTAAATAACCCAAATAATACCTCTTGACCCACACCTTAAGGTGCTGTCACACATTACCGATGTACCTCGGCGGGACTAAACCGGAGCTCACAATTACAACGGCGAGTAAATCGGCGGAGCTCCGTCGAGAAAGCAGTACGGTAGTACATCGTTAGTCCATCAGCAGACTACGGTATCACATTGGTACCACTTATGGTACACTTTTAGGCCATCGGGGAGCCGTCGATCCTTTACGGGCGCTACCGGTGCTCTACCAACATTAACGAAGCCATACTTGAGTACTGCCGTTGTACTGCTGCTGTAGTTCCATTGCTCGCTCCGGCAGGCTAGCGCAACGGCCGACATTTTTGAGCGCGTTCAAAAATATTCTACCGTCGCCTGCCGTTGCTAATTTTGCCGCCGATGTTCTGACGATGTTCTGACGATGCAGTACCGTTGCGCTAACGTTCTAGTACCGATCCCCGAAAATCGCCAAATTTGTGCTCCGGTATAGCTCCGGCGAGCCAAATCGGCTAGGAGTGGGAGCGCCTTTAGAAAATTCACCCATTCAATTATACAGGGTTTTCTGTCTATCTTTCAGATGGAATTACTCATAACGTGCAATCGAACGTGGGATACGGTAAATATAAGTACTCTCTAAATGTAAAAGAGTGAAATTCCACTCTAATGGAGTACCTTCGACCAAACAACTGCTGTCATTTGCCTATGTTACATTATCACTTCCTTTCGGTAGTGAAACGATATCAACATGATATTTCTTTATGTAAAGTATCTAAATCTACTTTCTATGGTGTTTGTTATCGATGATGTTTTTACGCGTTTCATTAATGTAATTTATATTTAATCATTATTTGGACTTTACAATTATTGCAGAAACAATTAACATTGATATCATCTTTTAATTATCACTAATTCAATAATGTTTAAATTTAATAAAATAAAGAATATTTTAAGTTTTTGAATATTTTTCTATTTGATTGTGTTCCGGCTCTCATATTTAAATCTGATACAACTGATCACTCGCACAGAGTGTAAAGTCACTCGACATAGAGTGAAAATCACTCTTTTCGAGTGACAATAATTTCACTCTGAACTCATCAACCGCACAGAGTGAAAAGTCACTCGACACAGAGTGAAAATCACTCTTTTCGAGTGCCAATAATTTCACTCTGAACTCATCAACCGCTCAGAGTGAAAAGTCACTCGACACCGAGTGAAAAATCATTCTTTACGAGTGACAATGACTTCACTCTGAACAACGAGTGACATTTTCACTCTGTTACATTAAGAGAGTATATATGTATATTTTCCATCTTTTGGTAATAATGTCATGTTTCCCGGACAAGAGTTGAAAAATACATAGCATCATCGCATAGTATAATACGTTTCGCTGATCATTATAAATATTAAGCCAATATTTTCATTTTATTAGATGATCGTGTCACAACACATGTAAAAAAGACACTCATACTTGTGCTACTCTATTAGCTACTATACAACTATAGTTATTATACGTATAAAACAATTAGTCGCTCCCAAAGTAAATGGTCGATGACCACTTCATTTTAAAAGCTATCTTACACAGTTTGTAAAGTTCCTTTTTATCATTTTACTGTTCTAGAACATTAATCAAAATGACTTTTTTCAACGATGGTTTTTAAAAACCAACAATTGATCCGTTTGGTGACCAGCAGCAGCCCAGTAAGCGCGTGTATCGCCCGTTAATGTAATACAAACTGTAAATGTAATAACTTGTAACGCTAAATGTGATAACTTTAACGCTAAATGTAAAAACTTGTAACGCTAAACGTACTAACAACCATAAATGTAATAACAACCGTAAATGTAATAACTTTTAACAGCAAATGTAATAAACTGGCCAGCCGTAAATGTAATAACATTTAACTGTAAATGTAATAATCCTGATCAACCGTAAATGTAATAACATTAAACAGTAAATGTAACAACACGGTTTCTAGCTTTCATCGTTCAAGTCTTGGGTTTTTGTGCAAAGGCAGGCGAACGTCTGGGTGTTTTTGCAAACGTAGAGGTGGGTAGGTTTGAAAAGGAACTCTGTTCCAGGAGCACGACCTACATACATGTTCAAGAACATTTTCGGGAACATTGCGGTTTTGTTATTGCCTTAGTCGAGAAACGACCAAGGGATTGTATTTGGTTGAGTTATTTCTTCTTCTTTTTCTTCTTTCTTCTGGCAAATGACCTGTAGCTCCGTAACCCTTGCAGAAAAAAGTCTCCTCAGGGGTATAGAGGTCATTGAAGATAACAGGGCACAAATCTAAGACATGCTCCGATTTCAATTGAACAAATCAAAATGTTCAACACCAAAATATATATGTTTCAAAATTCACCCCACCCCCCCCCCCCCCCAAAAAAAAAATAATAATAATAATAATAATAACAAGAAAGGTACTCAAATAGAACAAATACTCCACTATAATAATAATAATAATAATAATCAGTATTTATATAGCGCCTTTTCCAAATGGCTCAAAGCGCTGTGATTTTGCTGCTGGTGAATCATCAGAATCATGTCGCATCAACTAGGGTGCTGCCAATTTCTAGCGCAAACCTATCCGCAGTTAGATTGTAACATTCACCATTTTTCAACGCAGCTCCCTAAATACCTTTGGGTCAAGGAAGTTTTTGATAACCGAAACAACTGATCACAGATTTTGAAAGTAGGAGGAAACCGGAGTACCCGGAGAAAACCTGCGAAGCGTGTCCTGGATCGTGATAAACCAAATGCACATAAAGCCCGCGGTCGTGCACAGAATTGACCCGGGTTTCATTGGTGCAAGGCGAGAGAACTAACCGCTGCGCCAACACGCTCCCCCGCGTTAACATGTCAACAAAATCTCACGGACAATCAGAGAATAAAGGTGTCTTTTTCAACGTGAATCCGCGCTATGGGGTTGCTTTGCTTGAACCGATATCTAGTGTTATCATTGTAAAAAAAGCCCAAAATGGTCAGGTCTAATGAGACAAATATCCCTACAAATTGAATCACACACTTACTTTTATCATTATGATGTTAATAGTGGAATAAGGCAAAATTCTTTTCAAAAGAATATCGCCTAATGTCATTTTAAACATATAGATTTCGCCCTAACGAACAAAAAAACCGGAATAAACCTCATCATGTTTTCTTTCGACTTTAAACGTATGTATTAACAAAATTCCCTTTAGTCTAAACTCTCTTAAAAAGGACCTATATATCCTTTGCTATGACTGAGATGATTCGTCGATTTAAGGGTCTCCTTCTCAGCGTTAAGGGTATACAAATGATAACAACTTTTATACCCGGGGTTGGGGGGTGGTTCTCACATTGATATGGTATACGTATGTGCCTGCCTTTTGGGGTGGTTTTTCGCAAAAATTGGTATAGCGATGGGGTATAGCGATGGGGTGGTTTTCATCACAGACCAAAGCGCCCAATATGCATAAATTGGGTGTATTTTGAGGCCTTAGCGCCCAATTTGTGCAAAATTGGGTGCTTTTCTTACAAAATTAGTATATTGATGGGTGGGAATTTAGCCAAAAAAGAGGTATAGGGAAAAAATGCCTGGCAATTTAGTCTAAAAAAATGACGTATACCATAAAATGTGTCACGAAATAATATAAAAAAAGCAAATAAAGGGGCACATAATTAGGATATTCTGCCTAATGTGAACATCATTTATTCCGTCAAATGTGTCGCGGATTGACTGGTTCGTTAAACCAACATTATATGTAACTCAAAATGTGATATAATATCCCAAAAAGCAAATCGGGTGGCACATTTTAGGATATTCAGCCTTTTGAACCAAGAACGCTGTGAAAAAGAGATGAAAGTATATTTTGCACAAGATTCATTTGTGTTTATTGTTTGATTAACGATAAATTCCGTGTGGCCAATTTTCAATAAGAGATAAGCAAAGCGACAACTTTAGTGTTGTTCGGTGTCTCTCATTAAAAAAATACACACTGCGTGTGTTGACTATGAGTAAAGGTGGCGACTGCGCTTATGGAAAATAACGATGACATGATATAATATTAAAACATACAACGAAACGTTTGATGCCGGGTTCCCAAAAATGAAAGTATATTATGCACAAGAATGTTTTATATTAAGTGTGTGATTAACGAGAACTTCCGTGTGGCCAATTTTCAATGAGAGATAAGCAAAGTGAAAAAATTAGTGTGATTTTTTTTATTACATTTGATACGCTATGCAGGACGCACGTTGAGCTATGGGATGGCGTACCGTACATGTACTAATCTGGATTGGCGTGGATAATCGAACTATCGAAAATGTTAAGATGACGTCATAATAAATCGGACTGTCAAACAGCCGTGTAAAGTCTGTGCAGCTAACCGGTCCAGCCGCAACACATTTGATAGAGAAAAGAAATTCCGCCAATTTAGCCTAAAAAATGACGGACATCATAAAATGTGTCCCGATTTGATTTTTTGGATATGATTTCTCATTTTGAGCTACGATAAAGTCTGTGTAGCTAACCGGTCAAACCGTAACATATTTGACGGAGAAAAAAATGTCCGGTAATTCAGCCTTATAAATGACGGACACCATAGAATGTGTCCCGATTTGATTTTCTGGATTTCATTTCACATTTTGAGCTACGTATATATTCTGTGTAGTTAACCAGTCATACCGCAACACTTTTGACGCAGAAAATAATTCCGGCAATTTAGCCTAAAAAATGACGGACACCATAAATTGTGTCCCGATTTGATTTTTTAGTTATAACTTCACATTTTAAGTTACGTATAAAGTCTGTGTAGCTAATAGGTCAAACCGCAACACATTTGACGTAGAAAAAATATGCCCGGCAATTTAGTCTAAAAAATAACGGACACCGTGAAATGTGTCCCGATTATATTTTTTGGATATGATTTACGTATAAAGTATGTGTAACTAGTTGGTCATACTGCAACACATTTGACGGAGAAAAAAAAATTGCCAGCAATTTTAGCCTAAAAAATGACGGACACCATAAAATGTGTCCCGATTTGATTTGTTGGATATGATTTCACAAACATAAACGGCGCTGTCTGATAATTGATGATATGGGGGGGGGGGGGATATTGCCATATACCACACTATTTGGGGTCCCGTGATGCGATCCCTCCAACTGATGCCAATATTCTACGTAACAGTTGAATATAGCATCCGTTGATTTGGTCTTAATTTTACTCCTGGTGGTCCATGTTTCGGAGCCGTACAACAAAATGCTCTCTACGCAGGCTTAGCAAAATCTGATTGTTGTCGTTCTTTCGAGCTCAGACTTCCAGATCTTTTGCAGTTTATTGCAGGCAACCCATGCTTTCCTGTATTTGAATTCCTGAGATGTGTCTAGAGCATAGGCCCCAAGTATTTGAAATTGGAGACGTTTGTCAGCTCTTCTCCTTTGATGGTCTTTAGACTGGCTGAGGTAGCAATATTAATAAGAAGGTTAATTGTTTGTCCTCCATTCAAATGTAGGCCCACTGCATTTGATGCTGTCTCAACACTCTGTAACAGCGATTCCGCTTTACTAATTGATGTTGCTAGGAGGGCTATGTCGTCTGCGAAATTGAGATTAAAAATGTGTCCTGAGAACGAATGGAGCGATTGGAACGACATTTTCAGCGTCGGGTCGAGTCGACAAATTGTCGATTCAGATCGGTCGGCTGAAAATGTGTGACGTGGCTTTTCGGGTTACCGTGACGACCAAATTTCCCTGAACCCGTAGTGAAAAATTAAAAATTAGCTCTAAATTGCTCATTTTTGCATGTTTGACTCCAAAACCTGGGTGCATGATGCTAGATATGATGTTCAACATGTACGATGCATAGTTTTGTGAATTCCTCAGATTTTGTTCGTGCATGGTTTCCATGGAAACCGGTGAAATTTTGTATTTTTTGATTAAAATGGCTTCCGTTGCCATGGAAACGGTCAAAATTTTCCCGGGGGCACCCTAAGTCAGGGTATTGTAATCAGCAACCTGTGTGCCAAATATCAGTGTACTAGCTCAATTTGTTTTTGAGATATCTCATCGGGAGTATTTTCCCATTGTTTTCAATGGGGGAGATAATATTAGATAATCTGAAATAAGCTAAATCCGCGATAACAACAATTCCAGCGCGTATTTTTTTCCGAAACGCGGAGTCGTAGCGCATGTCGAGAAAAAAATAACGTGTGCCGATTCTGGTTGGAATAGGTCGATTAGTTTTCGAGTAATTCGAAAATGATACTCGCCCCTCAAAAACAAAAACAATATACTCCTGTATTAACTTTCAGTTATGTGGAGTATAATAATAATAATAATAATAATATCACTAATGATAACATTAAGGAGAAATGATACATGAGATTAACTAACAATAACATTCATTTACTTCAATTTATGCACACAAAAATTGAATATTTGAATAAATTTGCATAACTAATTAGCTCATGAATAGTAATTTCCTTTGTTATTTATAACGGAATAAAGCGCATTATTAGTTTATGAAAGAAACTACGTTAGGGCGAAATACTATTTTCGCCCTAACGTAATAATGAGTGAATAACAAAAACCTGGTTCGACCTGTTAGCAAAGTAATAATAATAATAATAATAATAATAATAATAATAATAATAATAATAATAGTAATCAAACTATAAAAAAACATTGTTTCCGAAAATATTCTTAAAATACAATTATTGTGTAGGTCGTGTCCGTGGAACAGAGTCCCTTTTCAATGCAAACACTCCCACACGTTCACCTCCTGCAGACACAAAACAAGGCTAAAAACTGCGTTATAACATTTACCGTTGCTCAGGATTAGTATATTTACTGTTAACCGTTACTACATTTACGGTTGTAGCAAGTGGTAAAAGTGAAGGTCGATCACATGCACATTTAGTTAGATATATCATGTGGCCGCCTGGTGCAGATTTGGCAATTTTACGTGATACTACTTTCTGTAAAGTTGGTAGTGAATATCTCATTGTATAGATATCAGTATTAAATGAAAATACAAAACAATTATTGCCAACAACGATAATGTCACACTTCTATAATCTTATTAATCTCATTGCATGTAAATTCTTCTAATCTACTTTCACATCCTTTATTAATCTCATTGCATGTAAATTCTTCTAATCTACTTTCACATCCTTTAAACGACGAATAAGGCCATTTCTATAGATATACCACAGAAATCTGCAAGAGTGCTCGATACGTGTATCGATAAACCTGTGTTTTTTTCAAATCGATAAACCATCGATAAACCAGGTGTATCGATTCGAAAAGCAAGGTTTTCGATAAACCAGGATTTTCAAAACCTTGCTTATCGAATTCGATAAACCAGGTTTTTCGAATCCAGGTGTATCGATGTGAAAAGCAAGGTTTTTGATAAACCAGATTTATCGGCTGATAAACCTGGTTTATCGACCAATAAACCTGGTTTATTGACCAATAAACCTGCTTTATCGACCAATAAACCTGCTTTATCGACCATTAAACCTGCTTTACCGACAATCTTGCTTATCGGGATCGCAAACTGTACATATTATCGACACTTTGCGATCCCACAATGCAACAGAAAGTATAATCAATTGATTTTTACCTATTTGCGAAAAACCTTATGTAGGTGATGAATATTTATGAGGTACAACGTCATTAAATTGCTATGTCTGCGTGTTGAACTCGTGTTTAACTTCTATCAATTCAATAGTGAGATCATTAATCAATCAATACAATTAGTAACTTATTACCGGTTAAAAACTAGTTAATATCTAAATACTTTTGAAAACAAGGCTGAGAAGCTCCAAAGTACTGAAAGTATATGTAAATTTAAGTAAATAACGAAGTAGTATTGAATTTTTTGTTTTTTTAATTAATTTACTTCAGAATTCAAGATGAACATTTAAAATTACTATTATTATAGTTTTACTCACAAATACACAGCAAAACTTCATTACAAAAATGCCATCGCTATTTATTGAACCTTTTTTCTTTAAAACGCCCTCTATGTATATATGGTCCGCGTTATTTATCCCCTGTGCTGCAGGGGGACACTGTTTGACGTTAAATACTAGGTTTATCAGCCGATAAACTTGGGGTTTTTTTTTTTTTTAAATTGCTCATCCCATTTTGATAAACCTGGTTTTCGAATCGATCAGGTTTATCGATCAAAAAACCAAGTTTATCGATCGAAAAACCAGGTTTATCGATCAAAAAACAGGTTTATCTCTTTCATTGTGCGAAATACCTGCCATATACGTGAGCACTATAATAACAGGCAGGAGAATGTTCAGATTTAACCTGAATTCAGGTGGGGTTTTTTTGTACCATTTGATATATCGGGTCCCCAACCTTTCAATGAAGTAATAAGTACATAAGAATACAAAACAACACAATAACAATGAACAAAGTTTATTCAATGGTCAAAAACGATATAATCTATACCGAATTGATTTTGAATACTGCACAATACTCATATTTCACCCGACTTAATAGGAAACAGTTAGAGAGAGAGATTAAAAGTCGGCCGACATTGCTGTACAAAGGAACCATGTTATTTGCTGGTATAAAATAATGTTAAAGTCCATTGTAAGGGGAGCGAAGGCACCCGACGCCACGAACAAAAACGAGAGGCATATTTACTAAGTATTGTCTGCAACCTATTAATTACCGTAATAGCACTCTAAACCGACAGCAGCATAGGTTAGAACAGGTAATTATTGTTGAATGTAGAAACTGTCACATGTGAAAGGGGCATTGAGAGATGTATCGATTTACTAAATGAGAAAATAACGTAAAGATAATCATCAACATAGCCCAAATCCAAAATGTCATACAATTCCGACATCGCCTTCATGCCATATAAGCAAATAATGGCACTTCCGGGTTGAGATTTGCCGCGAAAGGTCGCATGAAAAACGATAACATAACTTCCGAATTCAGCACCTATGATCATATCGAAACTAAGAATATCGTGAAATGTTATATGATAAAACGGCGAATGTTGGTAAACTGTTTCAGATGGTAGTTAGTATATGCCTAAGTATTACTTTAATGCACAAAAAAAAGATTTCCAGGATAATTGAGGGCGCACTCCCATACGTATCTCTCAATGCCCTTTAATAAAAGTCATTAAATTAAAAAAGATATACAAAATAATATCATTTTGACAAACGCTCAGGGGTTTGTTTGTAAAAGACCTGTTTACATCCCAAAATCATCAATTTCATATCCACAAAAGTCATGCTATACCCTTCAAGTGCTATTAAGTCGCCATTCTAACAATTCTCCCTTCAATCAACATTTAACCCACCACCGGCGGGTGACCTGTTTCTACTATAGGGAATGCTAGAGGCTATGATGGATGGTCAGATATATATATATCCTGTTTTAATGTAGAACGGCGTGCCATAAATCACACTAAAATGATGATAAACGCCTTCGAAATCAGAGTCGGATAATAATTAATACCCTTTGTTTGGGTGTGTATTTGTTTTTGAGGGGGGGGGGGGTTGGTTATGGCGCAAATATATATTGCCCGGTCCCAAACTGGAAATACAATACATCAAAATGGCATTCCTCACGGACCGGAAAACCGTTGAGTATACAGTACAGCTCGAAATAGAGTGTACACTGACATTGCAATGATATTGCAATGACATTGCAATGATATTGCAATGACATTGCACTGACATTGCAATGACATTGCAAATTGTAATCCGATTAGTGCACTGTCATTGCAATGTCATTGCAATGACATTGCAATTATATTGCAATGACATTGCACTGACATTGCACTGATGTGCGTTGATATTGTGCACTCTATTTCGAGCTGTACTGTAGAATGGATGATTCTAGTCATCTGGGAATAGGATGATCCCGTATAGATTTCCCACGCACCTACAAGTGTATACCATCTAAACACCGACCGGAAGTCGAGGAGTACCGAAATTCAATCCCATAATGCGAAGAGCGTCTTGCGTTACAGCATTTACGATCATTGTTGTATTTTACGCCCATTGCGTTTCGGTGATACCCGGGTTCCGTTGACGAACCCCGTATTCACGTATTGGTTTATCCATTGTTAATCTACACCAACCTGTAAGAATTGTTGATTGCTGATTTATCTCGATATTAAATAGTAATGTATTAATTAAATTACAAAATGAATGGATTAAATAATGTCAAAGGCATTTTTTCCCTGGCAGCATAATATAGGTTTCTTTCTTACCGGCCTGGATTGACAATGTAATATGCCGTTCATTTAATGTAAATTCGATGGGAACCGGAAGCACTAGAGACCGTGTGATGAAAGCCGTGTGATGAAAGCTGAGTAGGCTGGTAATGCTCCAAAGATCTTATTTGCGCTAAAAATAAACAATGAATTCCAACAAACCCTTCGGTGACGAAGTACTTTTTAAAGCTTCCGAAGTCAGTGTCGAGATTTAAATATTGTGAAATTGAAGCTCCTCGTAGTGATTATCCTGTCCGGTACACGACCTCATTCTGTGAAATGCATTATGGATAAAAATATGGAAAATTATGAACCTTTCAGGAAGGAATAAGAAGTAAATAAAGACGTGTAACTAAGTACACGGGTAAATTACACGATCTAAAAACGGTGAGCTGTTTAAAGTGTTGGGCTAAATTTAAAACCTTTAGATTATCAGTTGATGTGTATTGTAAAGAGTGAGTCCTAAAGATTGGGCAAAAGCGCTACGAACATGTTAGGCCTGTATATTAAAACCAAGGATAGTGATAAAAAGGTAATAATTTTTGAATTTGATAACTTTGACATAAAGTTACATCAATTTTACCAGTATTTTCTATGAAATGGCAATTACTGGTGTTATAGCCCCCAACCCCAACCCCTCTAGTCGATGTTATTGATTTGCCGGTATTTGCATTAATAGTCTTGGTTGAACTGTGGGAAGTGTTTGGCATACGAATTTAGATGTTATGTCTTGTATTTGTTTGATAGTGAGGGACACGTGGAAAGCAAAGCTAGAAAGGTTGGAATATGATGCCGGTAGCCAGTGGCGGTACGATAGTTGCCCCCCTTCACCCTCTCCCCCTCCACCCAGTCAGCATCTGACAAATCAGGTATTTGACCATAGTCTAACCAGGAAGGTAGTTGTGTTGCAACCCCCTTCAATACAATGTTAGAAATTATTGTGGTACACTTTATAGGCATAATGTAAAGTCATCCTCTTTTTCCCCTGAAAAATAACAAGTCCCCAATGTGCAAACCATAAACCCATGTCCTCGCAACATTGACTAGTGCATAGATTTGATTAGTGGGGGAGGGGAGTGGTATGTGGAAGGCAAACTTTCAGGCTACCATAAACAAATTCTTTTTTTTCTCTAAGATTGTAAGGTTTTGGGCGAACCACTATGGCAGTCACCCTTATTATGTTGGGTTTTGACCTTTATAAAACTAGTCGGTATACCCGGTGTTTACGTCAAACAGTATGTCACAAAACTAACAAAACGGTCCGTTTCTTTCTTCAGCAACGCGAGCTATACACTCTAATTGTAAAAGAGTGAAAAACCACTCAAAGAAAGTGAAATTTCACTCTTACAAAGAGCAAGCTGCTGAGTGACAAATCGTTTTGAGTGAAGTTCACTCTTTCAAAAGAAAGAATTTGCTAGCTCTTTTGGGAGAGTGAACTTCACTCTAAGCGAGTGGTCATTCATCTCAAAAAACACTCCTTTTGAACTGTTTTCACTCTTTCACACTTATAGCCTAAAACAAAGTGGATTTGGTGAACAAATATTTGAATGAAATGTAGCGGTGAGTACATTTTATGCGTAGATCATAATTTATAGCATATAGATACCAAAACACGACAGCGCATATGGAAGCATAAGTGTGTCATTTCCGCCTAAACCCCAGATAAGTGACCTAAACCCCAGATAAGGCGGACCTTATCCGGGGTTTACGACCCTAGACCCAGATAAGTGACCTAAACCCAAGATAAGTCGACTTATCCGGGGTTTACGATCCTAAACCCCAGATAAGTGACCTAAACCCCAGATAAGGCGACTTATCCGGGGGTTTACTATCCTAAACCCAAGATAAGTGACCTAAACCCAAGATAAGTCGACTTATCCGGGGTTTACGATCCTAGCATTTCCGCCCTTACGTGTATGGAAGCATATGTGTGTCGTTTCCGCCTGAACCCCAGATAAGTGACCTAAACCCCAGATAAGGCGACTTATCCGGGGTTTAGGATCGTAAACCCCGGATAAGTCGACTTATCTGGGGTTTAGGATCGTAAACCCCGGATAAGTCGCCTTATCTGGGGTTTAGGTTACTTATCTGGGGTTAAGGTAATTAATTTTAGTAGATTATATTGTTTCCTGTAGATTATATTGTTTCCTTTAAATTAGTAGATTATATTGTTTCCTTTAATCATTGTATTTTTAAATGTAAAGTTATTGTAATTCAGCTACTTTGTATTTGCTGCAAGAACAGTTTTTAATCAACCTTTTATGAATGAATGAATGAATGAATGAATGAATGAATGAATGAATGAATGAATGAATGAATGAAAAGGATCGTAAACCCCGGATAAGAACCGCCTTATCTAGGGTTTAGGACACTTATCTGGGGTTTAGGCAGAATTTCACGAGCTGACGGCAAACAAAATTGGGGACCTTTTACGATTTCTTTTGGGTACCAATTAAAGAACCTTGGTCAGCCCCCCGTAAATGTTAATCCTGGATCCGCCACAGAATAGTGCATCCATGTCGTCCTTGCAGCTCTCTAGATTTTGTCTGTACGTGCTATGAGATATGACCTACACATGAAATGTACTCACCGTTAAATATTTCGTCTATTTCTTCAACAAATCCTCTTTGTTTTAGCACTCCACACACGCGGACACGATATTGTCCGCCATCTTGTGCGATTTGCGGGGTTCCTGATTGGCTAATAATTCACTCCCAAAGAGCGATAACGGGTTTATTAGCCACTCGGCACGCGAGCCATAGTGTTCATTCTATAAAAGAGTGGTGTCTTCGAGCCACTCTGTAGCGAGCGGACATTACTCTGATGTGAGAGTCAATAGCTGGAACGTTTTTAAGCTCTTTCACAGCTAAAACCCACTCGATTAGAGTTAAATCATATTCACTCGAAATTTAGAGTGATTTTTCACTCTTTCACATTTAGAGTGTAGCTCCCGATTTGCCCTCTTTAATCAATTTCCGGTTTCGGCGCTACCATTAGATCTGGGTCATTCTAGATATAACACTCGAGTGCAGCGAACCGTGATCGTCGTCGTCGTTGTTTTTGTTGCGATAACCCCCCCCCCCCCCGGAATTTGAACCACGGACCTCCGGCACACGGGGTACCGAATTGCGCAACACGTCATAGACTGGGTCCAATATTGCATCGACAAACTTCCACGTAGGGTCATAGTAACAAGCTGGGTCGTGGTATTTTGTGGTTTAGGGTTATAGAAACCAAACCTGGAATTTTTGACCACAAATAAAAAATGCTTCTTAACCCGGACACTCCCCCTCTTTTATCAGATGTTTTGTCCGCGGGGCGAAAACTGACCCCAAAAATATCCGCGGCCGCGACCCCCCCCCCCCCCCCCCCCCAGCATTTGAACAACTGGCCTCAGGCACACGGGGTACAGAATTCCACAACACGCCATGAGTGTCAAGGCTACTTGGCGTAGTATATGGCGCCAAGTATATGTCTGTGTCCATTATTTCATCGAAAAACATCCTCGCATGGTTTTAGAAACAGTCTGGATCGTGGTATTTTATGGTATTTGGTAGGTTAGGGTTAATAAGGATCATGTCTTCTTTGCCTAAGTGTTTCACTATACAAACATTGCCATACATTGGTATTGTACTCCTACTTCTAAATTCGTACAGCAAACACTTCCGACAGTCCGACCCTTCCATTTCTTAGTACTACTCATATGCTACAAATACACTAGTCATACCCCTTCTAGACTACTGTTATTATTCATTTGATCGCCCTTTTCCTTTCAAAGTTTTTTTTTATATTTCTGTTGCGCTAAAACGCTCAAATAAATCGTCATATGACTGAGGGATATTGTGTAATTGTGCTACCCCTGCCCTATTGTGCTAGGCACTTATAAAACTCGCCCATTGCTTGTGTGGTAGATTTCGATCACGACAGGAGCATGCGCAGATGCGATTTTTGTGTAAGTGGTCTGTGATTTTGTCAATATTATATTTTTACTGTGATTTGTCGATCTGCATTAAATGCAAAAAGTAACAACGCCCCCGGCTGGACTCGAACCACCAACCTTTCGGTTAACAGCCGAACGCGCTAACCAATTGCGCCACGGAGGTGATCATTTACTAGGCTGTTTTGGTTTGTCATGTTCACCCGTACACTTCCCCGTACACTTTCTTGCAAAGTCGGGCATCGTTTTTTCTCAAATGTTGCTTGCATATTGCCTTTGCTGTCGCCTTTAATACATGTGCTGTCACTTGAACTTGGAACCAACGTTTAATTTGAACTGTCTATTTTCAATACAAAAATACTCCAATACGGGAAAAAAATCAGAAAAGCTCACAGACAACAAATAAGAACATCATTTTACTCGACCTAGAATTTCAATCAACGGATTTCAATCATCGGCAAAACCCGATGATGTGAGAGACGTCATTTAATGAGCTCATTAGCATAATTTATGTCCGTGAAATATACAATAGGGTTTTGGTAGTGCTAGGGTGACCCTTAGGAGAACCATATTAAGGTAGGGTGGTGTCGGGCAGTTTTGTGAAACTTTGAGCAAAGAAGGTACGTTGACGTGATCAAAATAAGTCAAAAGTCGGGAGGCTAATATTGATTTTGACCTATGGTTTAAAAATAGCAAAAATAATTAGCACTCGTTTTTTATATTATAGTTCAACTCAAGGCGAAGTGCTGTAAATAAACCTAAATGTTGTAATATTTAGAATTTATAAACGGCCCATAACTCAATAGTTGCCTTGGTTGGCATTTTCGCCATGTTTTAAATTTTTCCGTCGTTTTAGTGCTAAAACATGTCCTAGGCCTCGCAGTTGGTTTTATACACGCTAGATATCATCGACTCGTATGACAAACAAAATATGTTTTTGACAAAAACCTACCTTCACATCCCAGTATTTCCAAACGCAAACAGACATAACTGACGCCCCACTCTATCGGTATTATTTTGACCACGGATCCACGGACAGGGTTAGGAAACAAGCTGGTTACTAGAGTATCCCGGTCTGTGTTTCCGGTAAATCTCTGTTAAAGAATACATAGGATATTTACGGTGAATATTACGCATTACAACACTTATTGTTAATCAGACAGAACGATCCATTTAAAAAACTTGATTGCTTTGATAGCATGTTATGATGTTCGTTCATTGAGTAGTGCAAGAACTTATAAATGCATCTGTCCTCTGATGACCTATGAGTTGTTAATCAAGTTCTATTCGCGGCGTTAATACAGGGCGTGTCAAAAAAAAGTGTCCGATGTGAAACATGATTTTCCTAGCCATGAAAAATGTAAGAATTGGACATACGGTACAAATAATAATGTTCATAATTCGGCAATCTTTAATGTGTCATAAGAATTATTGTCTATCAATTGTGGATCTTTCGTTATCCAACAATTAGATGGTGAAATTTAATGGGATAAAGTGTATTTGATAGAAGACTAATATGGCTTACCAATGGTTGACTTTTTTAAAACAACAATATATTGGATGTATTTTTTTAATTTTGTTCCCCACGGGACACTTTTTTGACACACCATGTAGATGATTTTCCCAAAAGGATACGAATGATGATTGCCTCTTTTAAGTTAACACAAGAATATCGGCCTTCCAACCAGCTGTAATGAAATATGGTGTAGCCTACAGAAAAAAATCTTTCACCGTTAAACTGTTTAACTGTAATGTTATGTACTTTAGTAGTTAAAACAATAAGCCTAATAATACATCTCTTTTAATTAATATGATATGGGCGGGCGGGCTCAATAATATCATATTGGTCTGGCGCCTGGGGCAGTGCAATGTTGACTCCGTGTATTTCAGCATTGTGTAGGTTAGGCCGTACTGCTAAATTAGTCTGTATGGCACTTATACGTCAGGCACAACGTAATAGTCTTGCGGTGCTGCCTAATAATGCGAATCTCGCCCGTACGCATGGTTTCATCATACCTTATATCAGTAAATTGGCAATGGCCGCTTATACTTCACACTGCTTATACTTGACACTGGAGTAAAGGAAAAGTTATCGTGATTTTCTCAGCATACCTTTTGTCGGCAAATTGCCTATTTTCGGGCCCCTTACTTGCCAGTGGCGAAAAAGAACCGATGATTTTATCATTTATACACTTAGTAGATGGACACAAGGTTTATAGGGGGAAAAACTTCATATAGGCCTAAATTGTATCTTACCATGACATTCTGGTTAATAGCATCAGTTATGAAATGTAACTGATCACTATTTTCAGGTTTGTATTGAACTTCAAAACTAGTCACCCAATAATCCTGGTCTGATCTTCCTTGATGTATTACTCCAGTAATAGACAGGTTGACAGTTAGGTCGACCTGTATCCAGGGGTTGGTCTCAGTTGATGCAGCACACCACCCTCCAACGCCAGCCACATCATAAACTACATTGAGTCTTGCTCTCCAGGGATCATGGCTAAGAAATCCATGTGGGTGGGAGCTTGAAGCCGTCACTTGACCGTCAGTTATGGTATTGGCTTCCATTCCAAGTGCGTGACAATATGCTGTAAGAACAGTATTGAAATTGATGATCAGGCTACGACACAACATGAATATTAGATGTTACCTCGATATGCTTAGTGGTTCCGACTCCAATCGCCCTGGGAGACGGGGAGAAGCCCAACATTGCCTCGTAAAGCTATTTACCTATTTTATAAATCGACGTAGACGGTATACCTAATCAGTGTTTCCTCCACCCCTCACTCCTCCCTCCCTTCTCTCCTACTCCCTCTCTCTCTCTCTCTCTCTTTCCTCAATCATTTTTTTCAACATCCTCCATTGTTTATGTAAGGGATTTCTCCATGGCAATGCTCAAACAGAATATTTCCTGCCCATTCGGTTATAAAAAAAATATGGACGTCTACGTTGAGGTTTGATAAGATTTCCAGGACAAATGGGTCCTTAAAGGGGCACAGAGAGATTTCTTAAAACTGAAATTCAATATTTTCACCTTGTTTAGGGATGGCATCCAGATTCGTACGGATTTAAAACCGTAGATCGGAGAGGGTAAACGCACTGGGATAAACGAACAGTTTTGTGTAGATAAACGGAACGCGGTTAAATAATTACCAACCAATACGTGTTTAGCCATGCTTAGCGAACGCATTGAACAACTCCCGTGAATGGACAGCCAGTGCGTTTACCCTCTCCGATCTACGGTTTTCAATTCGTACGAATCTGGATGCCTTCCCTTATGATATACATAGAATAGAAGCCCTCTCATGTAAGATTTTTCAAAAAAACTCAGCATTTCCGAAAGTATATTAATGCTTTTCAATATTGTTTATATTTTGGTTAATAAGTAATTAATTTGGGTAATTTCGATGTGATCTACATTGAAACTCAAAACGCTATCAAATCCATTAATTTCACATAAAATACTGCAAATTAAGCTCTATAATTTTGGATGGTATTTAGTACGTATATAAACATTACGTTTATGTGAAAAACCCAACTCCTGAAAAATTGAGGGCTCCCTCAATGAAGGATCACTTAGTGCCCCTTTAAGTGAAATTTTGTGAAATATAGTTGTCTTTGTGGTTACTTCTTTATATTTCTAATAACGAAATTTTGTTTTCGGGTGACAGTGGTTAGGATTTAACAAATCGTTTTCGGTACATTTTCAGCAATTCTGTACAGCTTAAATGTACTTATGTACTCCTTATATATGGAAGGGCCCCCTTCACCGGGCCCGCGTACTCTAATGTACACCGATCTATATATAATAGATCAAATCCAGCTGAACAACACGTAATTATATTTTTAATATCGTTTTGCGGAAATTCAGCAAACAGGCTACTAACACTTCATATTTTCAGCATAATAATGATTATCCCTTGCATGATGACAACTAAACAAAACATTGCATGCCACGTATAACATGTACATCGGGAGACACCCCTTACCTTTACAGGAAAGAATTTCAAGACGAGCGCATATCCTATTATTCCAATTAGTAGGCCGTATTTTGATAGACTTGGCGTAAATTGGTTCGGAAAACATCCTTGAGATGGCCGTGGTTCCATCTGAATTGCCAGTGAAGACCTTTTTTAACGAGACATTATTATTAAAGATAGCGGGTGAGTCAAAGTACATTGAATCATTATCGTAGTGCAGTAGGTCCCAAAGATTGTTTTTCAATTTCGCTAATTTAACCGGTAAACTATAACTTTAAATGACTATCAGAGTGAATTTTTCACAACGTTTAATATTTTCATAAAGAAAAAAATGATTTAAATTTCACCAATATCTTTTTCACAAAACGCAGGTATTGTTTCAATCAATTTCATAACGTAATATGATAAATTGTAAGAAATAGAGATTTCCTTTTGTTTTAGAAATAACATCCCTGTGTGTAACTAGCGAGTGAAGGTCTCATTAAATCATAGACTATTAATTATGACTCATGAATGATTATTAAAGGCAATTTACTTCGCACACTGAGATTACGCAGTGCAATCGTAACTATAAATGCACTTGCAAGGGTGAAATAGTGTTTCGTGCTGACGCCCATAATGGGAGTTAATAATTTAAGTGGAGTTATTGCCGAACTGCTAACGCGCATGGATACCGCCCATCACTAGCAGCCGTCCAATTCTAGTATCGGTATGCCCAGGCCTATTAAGCTTCCATTTTGTCAACGGATCGATCGTATTTTTTAATTAATACGGATAAACAATAGTAGTAATGCCACCAAAGAAAAGGTCCACAGCAGCTACAGCTGCTAAAAGATCCCACCCACAGGTCCACCCTGTATATTGGAAAGGAGGATGCTCAGGCGACTGGGTCAGCTTCAGGGGTTGCAGCCCTTCTCACTTTCCACGTGTGACAATGTATCGGGAATGAGATTCGGGCCTGGTTATGGCACAAGCGGCACCTGTGCCCCAACCACTCACTTCCGCACCCTCTTTTCCCAGTCGGGCAAATATGGTTTATATTATAAATAATAGAGTTGATGTATAGGTTTACTTAGGTTATTGGTTTCCT
This sequence comes from Ophiura sarsii, assembly GCA_035610835.1. Classification (NCBI taxonomy): domain Eukaryota; kingdom Metazoa; phylum Echinodermata; class Ophiuroidea; order Amphilepidida; family Ophiuridae; genus Ophiura; species Ophiura sarsii. The sequence goes on along the minus strand of CM069444.1, from coordinate 26,216,661 downwards.
GAAGTACTCTATCAATGTAGTTTTAGTTTGTTCAGTGTATATAGTTAGTATGTTTAGGACCCGTTGACAAAGCGTTAGGGCGAGGCAATAATGTATATTAGTCATTATAATTGAATATTGCCAACCAATAACAATCAAATGAGTCATAAAAACAAATGATTTCACTCACCGCATCTTCAAGATTATTTTTATCCTGCAAAATTTGCCAATATGTCCCTTGTATGCTGTACTCGACTTTGAATTTAGTCACCCACGAGGGATTACCCGATGATATGCCTTGTATTGCAACCCCAGTGATGGCGCCCATAGTTATCAAATCCACCTGCAGCCATTGCATGGAATCGGTATCACGAGCACACCATATTCCATTGAGCAGATTCAAACGCGAGTAAATCGCGGGGAATAGTTCCAACTCGGTGGAGGCACTGATCTGATTGTTTGTAATCCTCCCATCCTCTATCCCTAATGGCTCGCGACACATATCTGTACATATATAAAGTAAATTCAAAATATCCAAGTCGTCATGGAAACTTCATAGCTTCAATTACAAAATTGCATTCTTACTCAATGAGCTAAAATGAAGGATCCTGACAGTGCTGTTAGGCCTATATAACGTACATTATTTGGGCACATTTCTCGCTAATACTTAGAAGTTCATTTGCCTACCGCAATGGTTCACTCTAAAACAACTCATAGCAGTCGATGCGTTTCCTCAATAATAGTGAGAAATATTATTCAGTGCAAAGAAGCTTGACTTGATCAAAATCAGTCGAAAGTCGCTAGCCGTGAGGCCAATATCGATTTTGACCTATTGCAGTAATTTTTCATTTGATTTTTACATTTTATCAACTGAAATGTTCACCGTACCGTCACAGCCGAGAATTTCAAACCGTAGACACGTATAGCCATTCCAATTTAAAGGATTTATTCTGATTGCTGTTGTATTCACTGCGACGGGGAACCAAATAATGACCGGCGTATCCTCGTCTGAATTTCCGCTAAATACCTAGTAAATTAATGTGATTATCATAATTATTATTACTACTACCAAATACAGAATTTTGCGAAGCCCTTTTTTACCATGTCTTAACATGATAAATGCCTTTCACTAGGCCTCCCATACTTTCAGCAAAATCAAAGAGATGGCGTGTCCTAGAGTTTGTCAGCCTAAAATATTCCCTCTTAAAAGCAGTTTCAGAAACAGTTAGGCACATTAAGAACGGCTTAATGGACCTACGGCACATAATCTCCTGGCCACAGTTCGACATACGTGGGCGCACTTCGATCAGGCTGCGCACGCATGCTTGAACTCACAAAATACTGCCAACCAACAACACTAGAGCACCTGATTGGTCAAATTTAAACTGACGCCTTTTTAACGATCGTCACGCTGCGCCGTATCCACCAACGCAGTGCTCCCGCTGCGCCATAACCACCGACGCAGTGGGGCGTGATGGTGCGTGGAAAAGCTCATGAGTTTTTCAGTTATCATGTTTGAACACCAACGAATCAGAGCCTTGAGGTCGAGATGACGTAGTGCGCACAACGGAGAACCACGGGACCGTTTTGGGGTGAGGTTGAGCAGGCGTACTTTACGCGAGCTCAACCTCATGTGACGTGGGTCCATTGTTTTTCGTATGGTCTTCATCTCATGTCACGTGACATTCTTTTAACCAATCATCGTATATAGTTAAGCATAGCAGGATTTAAAAACTTAAACGCTTACCATATTCTGACCGTTATCCGTAAGATAATTCCATATATCTTCAACGTTTTTATATTGAACTCTGAAGGCGGTCACCCATTGACTGTATTGACCTCTTCCTTGTAACATCAACCCGGTAACAAAGCGTTCGATCCCAAATGTGACCTGTATCCATTGGTTTTGGTTTTGACTCCCAACGCACCATGCACGACCGGTGGGAACAGTATTTAGTCGAGCATACTCTTTTCCAAAATTAGCATTCAATACACTGGATACTAGTAACTGCGTATCGGAAATTCGACCATCCTCCACACCTAAAGGATTTCCACAAACTAAAAAGCAAAATAATAAGTGCACACCACTCAATTATATTTTGTACTGTCCATCCCCGCTCGTCGTTTTATAATTAGAACAATCCAAACTTTAACTTAATTGCAATATGCTGTAAATGAACCTACAATCATTTGAATTGTTTGGCATTTATATAAAATGCTAAAAATGTCATTAGTTTTCTTGGCTGGGATTTATCCCCATGATTTGTAATGTTTCCATCGCGTGAGTGCTAAGGAGAAGTCTTAGGGTTTATACAGCCTGTGTTATAGCTATGTTAGATTTCATCGAACGTAAGGCAACATTCAATTCCCGTTAAAGTGACTGTTATAAGGCAGACGATATCTAAATTGTTAAGTGAAAACAATGATTTGAATGCACCAATTTTTCTCTATTGCTGATCTCAAGTAACATGAATAGGTCCTCTTAACCACATTTAGTAATTGGTGGCTTAGCTATTGGGGGCAATATATAAAATAGGCATAAATCTAGTAAATGCATGGTTGCATGTTATGTTTGTGTTTTTATGCATATACAGCGTGTCCCAAAAAACTGGGTCCATAAACTGGAGACCTTATAAGTTAAAACGTAGGAAATATAACTGCTTCATATCATGGGATATCAAAGTACAAATATATCTGATGAATTGGTGAAATTATGAGACCGATCTGATGTCAACTTGTTGAAATACAAAGTGTTGAATAGAGCGTGAGAACCCATATGTCTAGCCTTTCATTAGGGGGGTTGGGGTACCGCGCCATTTTGCAATATTTTGCGAAATCGATCGTGGTTATCACGTGATACGTATCGTGGAAAAGTAATTTACACTGTTTTAACGAAATGCACTGTGGGATTGTGTTACTAGCCTAAAATCATAGAGGTCGCAAACCCGGTCGCAAACTTGCTTATAATTGAGCCTAGCAACAAGCTAAAAGTGACATCTCTGAATGTATTACCAAAGTGTGCAAAGGAGAAATTGTTGGACACACTGGTAAAATGGTTTTACAACAAGTTTTGTTATCATATTATCAAACTGAACTCAAGTTAAATCACTCTATTTATCGAGCAATAATATAATTGTTTACGCATTTTAATTGTTTAGATACAAAGTTAAATAAATCAAGGATACATTTATGATAGATAAATAAATAAAAAGAAAACTATAAACGCATGGGCGGCATTTATAATTGATAAAAATTGACATAACAATGATGTTACATTAATCTACCATCAAGTTTAAAAAATAGAAAAATAAAAGGAATATTCGAACCCGTGATTTCCGATTGCCAACGACGACATGGCCAACCTACGCACGCCACAGAGATCCACGACTGTAATTGTGATAGTTTTATTATTTAACCATGTCCATTTATTTATAACGAACGGATTTTTTATTGTGCCATTTTTGCCAAATGTGTGTGTTGCTCTCGCACAAAATGTGTTTGTAATTTGATTATAATCCTTATTTTTAAAAGAACGGTAATTTTGTTTGACATTTTCGAGAGAAAAAAATGGCGTAACTGATACGGTGAACGCCAGCAGTGTGGTGTCCGCGTGGGCAAGCATACAGATGATGCTAAGCAAATCCAGCATATAAAACAAAAGTGCTCCTAATGGGGCTCGAACCCACAACATTTCGCTCCTCATGGCGACTTTCTATCCACTACACTAACCGTGCTAATTGGAAAAATCCATCGCAAATAATTTATTTATATCATGGGTCATGGGTTAATGCACTGTGTTAAATTCTACAATCCCGGCCGCCACTCTGTTGAAAGGCACAAAAAAGTGGACTTATTTTATGGGGTTTTTTGCAATTCTGGGGTGTGTGGATCGTGTTTTTTTATCAAATTGGTTAGATATCCGTCCATTTTAGAACATCTGAAATTTAAAGTGCACCCACACACCCGGGAAAGTATGCTGCCAAGGGCATATATTTTGCACGTAAATCCAATACAAAAGTTAAGAAAATCGACCAAAATATGACGTCATGACCATTGCTTCGGGACAAAATGCCCCAGCCCCCACCCCCCCCCCCCCCCCCCCCCCTCCCCCTAGCCTTTCATCAAGACGTTGTGGTGGTGTGTGTGATCGACACATGCTGCTTTCACTTTTAAAACAGTGGGAGCTCCCTCTACAAAAATAGTATAATACAACGCCTTTTCGAAAACAATCCTTGTGTAATGTTTGTATTGTTTTACGGAAGATTTATCTCGGAAAAACTGCGCTTGTTGATTGGTTGATGATGATGTCATGATATGTCGGGAGACGTCACAGATATCAAGTGCTATCTTGAAACGTTGTCGTCAATAAAATTTAGGCGGAGCTAATCGTGTGTTACGATGACGACGGTGTAGGCCCCTATGACCGACACATGCTGCTTACACGGTAGAATAGCTATTTTCGCAATGACGCCTCGGTCCGCTCGGTATACCGCCATCTGCGGTCAACAGGTCGGCAAACGCCTCGCCTCCCTTGGCGCTTGAAAGGTAATTTTGCGAGGTGTTTTTGACAAAGACTAGCATATTATGTCCCGATTTTGCCCGTGAACCGTCCATGTGTTTCATTTGCGCATTGTTCTGACTTCATCAAACACAGTTTTGCGTTTGAATGTATTCTTTTGGTTGGCAGGAAACATATTTTTGTCAAATAGAGGGTTTTAAAAAGTGTAAGTACGTATCCTCGAAAAATCAATAAATGCCCTTCTTTGATGCAGGTCGAAAACCATTTCTTCGGAATTGGAAACAGTCTTTAAGTCATTCCTCTCATCAAATAATGAGGGACAGGGTATCAAGGCGCTCTAACAGATGCTGTTCTACGATGTAATTTATTGTTGAATATTCAAATAAGAAACAGAAACCCAAATGTAAACATATGCGGGACTCCAAATGAACTTAGTGGGTTTTTTCAAACATAAAGTAAATCGAAGAATTATCTCCATGCAGGGAAAACTTGCACACTACGCATACAGATGCAACGCATGGATGGTGTATTGCTAAAATGGGGGACAAATCTCTATTCAAAGATTTGTATTTCCAAAATTTGACATTATATTGGTCTCACAATTTCCCCAATTAAAGGTAGATGTTCCGATTTTAAACTTGAAGTTTACTATTCTACATGAAAGGTCATCCTTAAAAAAATTGTATTCCAAAGTTTGAGTTGCATAACTCTAATAGTTCTTATTTTAGACGCAAAAGATGCCGTGAAATGTACCCATTGAGTTGTACACAAACGATATTGGTGGTTACCACCTTTCGCGGTAATTCGACGTTATTTCATCGATTTCTCCGTAATTATACCGATTTAGGCCGTCAAATTTCAGTATGATGATGAGAAAAATACGAGCTTTCATATGATATGAAAATCTCCGTATGTTTGAAATAATTCTGTGTTACGAATATGTGATCGGGTCATCTACCTTTAATGTCAAATTTATTTACATTTATTTATTATATTTATTTTGGACCCAGTTTTTTGGGACATGAAAATTGTCAATTAAAGGTAGATGTTCCGATTTTCAACTTGAAGTTTTCTATTCGACATGAAAGGTCATCCTCAAAAAAGTCGTATTCCAAAGTTTGAGTTGCATAACTCATATGATATGAAAATCTCCATATGTTTGAGAAAAATCTGTGTTATTAAAATGTGATCGGGTCATCTACCTTTAAAGACGTCGTAATTAACTGGGATTAATGCGGTCAGTGGAATTCATCATATGTTAGTGTAATGATATATTTGTGCATTGAACTACATGCCTACATAGAAATTGTTTCGATGATAAGGGTGAATCAAAAAAGTGCACTGAAAATAGGGGATAGGGGTTTTTAAAAAATGAAATTGTGTCCCTAAAAGAAATAAGTGCTTCAAAATGATTGAAAATGTATTTAAATTAAGAACAAACATTTACAGTATCTTTAGCACGAAAAATGATCTTGAGTCAATGCCATCAAGACCCTATTATGTCCATATGGACCTATCGAGTAAACAAACAAACACACGCACAACTTACTTATGCCACTGTCACATCCTAATACTTCGAATCTGAGGACACATGTAGGGGACGATTGCGGTCCGCTATCATTATCCAGAACTGTATACCAGCATTGGTCGGTGACTGGTTCTATACGTATGAAACGAGATATGACTGGCAACCCGAGGGAGATTGTCACTGTTTCACTAGATGGATTAGCAGAAAATACCTAAAATTTAAAGATACAACAAAACACACAAATTATAGTTTCCTCAACAGGGTATAATTAATTCATGGGTGATTGTCACACAAAAACAACAGGACTTGGATGTTAAAGTTATTGTTATTCATTCCATTCAAAGAACTTAATCAATTGTGCCTAACTTTAGTGATTGATACGGTGAAAATATTATTCCAGGAATGAAACTGCAAATCGCGGGGTCGGGGGTGGGTCGGTTCTCAAAATTACCATTTAGATTACCCGAAGTTTGACCTAAGTATGGATTTTTAAGTATACATTATATAAGAGATTACCTATCTCCTCCGAAACAGGAGCGCGTTTGGCTTGAGGGCGTGGTATTTAGTGATGCACTGTCGTCAATTTGTACACGGCGATTCATCAAATGACGGGAGTTCTTCTTCCGCTAGGTGACGAATACTTTCGATAATCAATAGAGGGCGGGCTTGGGAACGGCAGTACGTTCCAAGGGAACGACCTCCCGTCACGGTGATTTTCAAAATTTGAAGGAAAAAAATCATATTTTACCGATTTTCAACCATAAGATAAGTCTCTTATCTCTGAGAAAATGTAAGAAAATCATCACCATATAATACTAGGCATATTTAAAGGAATACTTAAAGTTAAAATTATCACCCTTACCCTCAAAACCTCGTCTAGAAAATGGTAGTCTCATCGCGGAATATTTGCTCAAAAAGTGATAGTTTCGAACTGTATCGCGAGATGTTTGTGTCAAAGGTGAGATTAAATCATTAGACTAGCTGCCGCGGAGAATTCTGATACCTAGGCTGCCCTCAAGTTGTTAAGATGTTAATTTGTTTGCAGATAGGGTTGAAAAGCAAAAATGCAATGATTGTTCAAATTGACGGGTACACGTTAACACGGTGAAGCACATCCGTCAATCTTTAGCGCCCTCAAATGAAACGGGCTCAACTTGTTTCCGGAGCTGATTGGAGGATATTTATAACAAAACATCAGCATTTTGTATTCAATTTGTATTCAAAGGACATATATCGGTCACACAAAAAGACGTCATCCAAGGACTGTTTTGATGGCGCCAAATGTTGTATCCATGAGTGAGCGGAGAGGGGAGGAGTATGAGCTTGGTATGCCTTCCGACTCAGAGAATGGGGTAGAGGTCTATAAGATAATAAGTTGTTTTAACTTTTCAAATTTCAAACGGTGTCTAGTGGATAGCATGCCGGTCTCACAATGCAAAGGTTGTGAGTTCTAGCCCCGCTGTGGCCAACTTGTTTGTGTCCTTGGGCAAGGTACTTGGGCAAGGTCTCAATTGCCTCGTTCACCCAAGCGAGATTGGGTAGCTGTTAAAAAGGGTGATATTACAATCTAAGTGCTGATATGGATGTCCGCCTAGCCAGCAGCCGGCGTAGATGAAGCGAAATGATTGTGACGATTTCCCGACGAAAGCGTAATAATAATTAGGCTACAGCGCCATGAGCGTCACTTGCGACTGGTACCGGCGCTATATAAATGTCCATTATTATTATTATAATCATCATGGTATTCAACAAATCTAGTAAATTTCAAATGATGTCCGCAACTGTTTGATGAACTCAAAGGGTGACAGGCGCGCGCTGATATGTCGGACATTTTCTATATTTATGGGTCGCCTTAGGGGTCGCCCTGGAAGCTCCTGGGTCACAAATTACGCATTCCGAAATAGTAATTTTGGCATTTTCTCACATAATAATAATAATAATAATAATCGAGATTTATATAGCGCCTTTCCAAGATTGATCAAAGCGCTGTAATTTCGCTGCCACTGGCGACTCATCAGAATCAGATCGCATCAACTAGGTGCTGCCAATTCAGGCGCACACCTATCCGCACTTAAATTGTAACATCCACCATTTTTGGTGCAGCTCCCCAAATTCCATTGGGTGAAGGAAGTTTTTTTTATAACCGAAACAACTGATCACCGATTTTGAAAACAAGAGGAAACCGGAGAACCCGGAGAAAACATGCGAGAGCGTGCATGGATCGTGATAAACCAAATGCACATAAAGCCCGGCAGTGCACAGAATTGAATCCGGACTTCTTTGGTGCAAGGCGAGGGAAGTACCGCTGCGCCAACACGCTTTCCCACATGCCTACTAACTACGAGGGTCATTCAATAAGTTCTACCTCCTAACTCATAACATCGCTAATATGAATGTCAGCCTCATGACATTTGTCATGATTATAGCTCTGACTCATAGCTTCACATTTATAGTAAATAATAATTGATACCTGTTTCACTTTTGTTATGATGCGATCAAAGCCAGAGAGAGATTTTGGACAACGGACACGGAAAATTACCCTAAAGAAAAACACATGTTCCCGTTTTCTCTCCGTATTGCATGATTATATATAACAGCCCGATTTGAATACTGACAATAGAAAACAATGGATTTTATCAGATCGTAAGCAATATTAACCTTTGTAGGCTTGAAAATAGTATGATATCAACTCAAATGTAATGCTACGTGTTTAGAGAACTGGAATACTGCTATTCAGTCAGTTGTTACAAGTCAAGCCACAGTGATGTTAAATCTTAACATGACAGTCAATTTATGAGTTTTCCTTATATACAAACTTTAGAATAGTCAATCAGGTTATCAGTAATAGAAAATATTCTCTTTGAGAGACTTGAAATCTATCTATTTAGTCCTGTATAATGACTTTTGCAGCGGTTCTCTAGGGTACACTCTGAAGGTCAGGATCAAATATGAGACGAAAAGGATCAATTTTGATCCAGAAGCGGTATCACATAATGAGCTTACCCTTTCCGGATCAAAGTGATCCGACAAGCAGGATCAAAAAGTTTGATCCGAAATGGGATCAAATATTTCTGTCAAATGATACTGAAACGGATCAAAATAATGATCCTTAATCGGATGTACCTGTAGCTTATGATCCTACTCCAGGATCAAACTGAATCAAAGAAAAAGTAAAAACATAGGGGGTCATCGGGTGACAGATTGTAAAAACAAGCATGCATGCAAGGGTCTTTCGGTGACACCGGGCCAAAAAAAGGGGGGTATTTTTGATGGAGCCTGGTGTGAAACCTAATATTGATTGAGTGCCCCCACCCCCGGGTGCACACTGCAGACTATATATCGAGTGCAGTAAGCTTACTACATCGTGTAGGCCTAGTACATCGCAGTGATCGTGACATTTTGTGAGGAGCATTTTGACCGAAAATCGTACTGGTGGCACTGGTCAGGTACAAGAAATTTGTTCACAAGAATAGAGCATGTTCAAACATAAAAAATAAAACTACTTTACCGGCAACATTTTACAGATTAGACTGGATAACTTACCGCGGTATTTCACCCTTGTATCAACTGTGGCGACCGAATTCAAAAGATCGTCTGCTTGTCGTCTATCGGTTTGCGAAAGAGTGACGTCAGTCACTCATTGACCAATGAACTGTTTCATCGAATTGATCCGGAAATCAGATCAAAGTTGATCAAGGTGAATTTGATCCGTTTGTTGATATCTATCTGGAAACGGATCAAAACGATCCGAAAACGGATCAAAACGATCCGAAAATGATCCTTAAAGGATCAAAACAAAGTGAGCCGGAAATCTACTCATGTATTTGATCCTGACCTTCTAAGAGTGTAGGGTTAACATTAATGGATGTCCTGGTCTGGTTCTGGCTAATTAGAGGGGATTTTGTTCCCAAGAAATCTGTCACTTTTTTGTGTTTAGTCTGTTCAAGAGATATTTGTAATTTAGAACGGCTTTAATTAACCGATAGGGACATTTTGTCTATTAGAACCGGCCAAGTGAATAGAACTTAGAAGATATTTGGTTGTCTTTTAGCCGTTTCCGTTGCACCAAATGGACGTTTGGTTTTTACTGCATTTCTGGAAAAGTTCAACCACTAGACCCATTTACAATGAATTTGTAGCTGGGATTCCATGCTACAATTGTGTAATATTTCATAAGACAGGCTTATATAATAGCAAAGTTATGAGGTAGGAGGTAGAACTTATTGAATGACCCTCGTAAAAACAATGATTCCTACGTAGGTAGTAGTAAAATCCAAACACAAATGGTGCATTCAAATTCCAACTTAAACATCATTAAGAACATGATTGTAAATCTTCTTTTTTTTCTTCTTTTTTTTAACTTCAACCATTAATTTGTTTTCCTTTCTCTTTTCTTCTTATCAGTAGAAGCAAAACTATTTAGGGGGATCGAGTCCCATTTCGTTTTATAATGCTAAATAAAAGCGTGTTGAACAAATGCGCGCATAGCACTTAAATTGTTTCAACATTTAGTTTTTTAACTAAAATTCAGTTTCCATGGCCCGTCCATTGAAACCAAACATTATCACCTCTGGAAAAATGGTAGGTTCCGTTGCTAATGTTATTGTGTTGTTTGGGGGCATTACGGTAAGGACCAATGAAATTGGGGGTCAAGATAGATTGTAGACCAATCAGAGGCTTTATGGGTTAGGCCGCCATGTTTGGTTTGGCGTAAATTTCATTCTCTGTCAAGATAGCATTGAGAAAGGAGCAGTCAAATTTTTATGCGGATATTCTTTGCCGTATTCAATCGAAGCTTCGATATAATTCAGCTGGGCGAGCGAACGGTTCGCCAGGTAATAGATACAAGATTACCAAACGATAATGCATGGAAAATACATGAAATAGTACAACTCATTCTAATGCATAGAAAATAGTACACATTTGTCACATTGTTTACAACGAACTGTTAACTCGGCGTCGCGTCGGAAAGGTTGTAAATTTGTCCCGAATTGTAGCAGAATTTGGCAAATGGCGACTGGTGGAGTGTTATCAGCAAGTTCTTTACCGTGTGAGTTAGCATCGACTGTGATTGCGGGTTTGAAGCAGCATTCTACTAATTACTCCTGGCAATACTGGAGGTAAGAAGCCTAGAAGGGTATTTAATGTACAACCTCAAATATCAGTGTCATTACAGCTAGTAGTAGCTATGAATCATAGCTCTCTGTCTGAAATGAAACATCCGAGTCTGCGTCGGAATGTTGTGGATATTTGCAATTTGTCTGAGCAAAATTGTCAACGTTTGCTTCAGATATCATATTATTTATGGTGCGAATCTGTAGCTTGGTTAAATATTTCATCATATTTCAATTCCCAAGAAGACATACTGTCTGGTATGGGGACTTGGCGTATAATTACCGCTCATTAAAAGAATAACGATACAGGCTTGTTTTTGTAGCTAGGTTACCCAAACGTGCTGGTTGGGTCGCTCACATTTTATGAGTTTTGTGGGGTTTACTTACCGGTTCCGCCAGGTTGTATGGGATCATCAGTTGGTTGGTATATGAATGTTCAATTCTGTATATTAATAATATATGGTTCGGGAAGAAACATCATTCGCCCGAAGTGTAAATCCTCATCGGAGACGATAATCGCATTATCACACTCAAAAGGAATTTTGCATTCTTCATAATTGAAGGGAATGTTGCAGTGTAATGATGATTTTCTTTTTCTCTTTTGTCTTATGATAAAATACGTCTTTGCAAGTACAACGGCATCAAGCAGCTTGAAATTGCCAGTGACAACGTAAACATCGGAAACTTCCGCTAAGGCTCTGAGGAGGGCTATACTTTACGGGGCGACTACTCCAGGGCATGAACGGGTACAATTCGCCGATATTATCTTCAACAGTAAAAGCCGGTTTCCTGGAGGCGCTCAAGTGGTGGCAACTTTACATTTGGTGAGCAAGTTATAATTTTCCACTTGTATAACAGTTTCACTTGTTTCCTCCATAACCGATCGTAATCGATCACAGCACTAACTTTGGGTACCATTATCTTAGAGGTTGGTAGTTCCTTTACACACTATATTCCAGGGTGTTAATACTGATGGGTTATTGTTGTTTTGGTCCAATAGGTACATTATTACACATTGATACTTCGGACGAGTGCGCTATTCATGACCGGTTACTACGTAATCTGTCAATTCCTTGTTGATAATCATGTCTAGTAATCGCCTGGATTTATACTTGGGGGTTTAAGGTAATATTGTTACACAATATCAATAGGTGTTACATGGTGCTTGTTGCGGTCCGTGGTTGCGGTCACAGATTTAATAAACGATTTGTGTTGGCTAGCATATTGATTTTGAAGTGAAGGGATAAGCGCCCATTCATACCATTCATGCGCAGTGATCCAGGTCTGATACTGCATAATTGCTTTTCACTATCGAAGTGATTATGTAACTCCCTGGTAAATGGGTCACGCACCTTTATTAATGCTAGCACATCCATTGGTTTTATGTAGCGATCTTTTCAATCAGTGTTCAGGATTTGAAAGCGTGTTCCAATTGATATGGTAATAATTGGTTTACATTAGTCCTCTAATCCTAAATGTCATAGTCTTTAACGGAGAGGTAATCCGTTGTCGGGTTGTGCGCACACCTGTATGAATAAAATGTTCCGGAACCTGGGTTATTATAATAGGTTTTGACAGTATAATGGCAGCAACTATACTCTCCGCTCGCATGATACTTTCATATAATTGATATGGGTTATCGATGGAGGGGTTTATCGGCTAGTGAAATTTAAATATATATAATTTATATACACGCATTCAACGAGGCGAGTGAAAATGGTTGTTACTGACAATAATAAGGAACCATGATTAAAGGCTCTATCACATTGCCGATCGTTAACATTATTGTTTTCTTTAAATCCTATTAGAGATCATCCTTAGCTGAGCGTATGCGATAATGCCACATTGGTATAGCATAATGCCACATTGGTATAGCCATGGATTAAGTAAGCATGTCTGTTGCCGGGAGTTTTTGAACAGGTGCAGGTATCAATAATATTGAATTTGGATACATTAAATGATAAAGTGATAGTTTCATGAGGTTGGCTCATATCGGTTCAATAATGTACCATATTAAATCACAGGATCACAACAAACATGGCTTATAAAATTTGATTGTCTTTGAGGCATTTTTATCATGAAGGGGCAGTGGGGCAATTATATGGCAAAGTTAATTAGATGTTTGGTCAAGTTAGCCTTCAATTGCGAGCAATGTAATTACCGGAGGTTAGCGGAATATTAAACATTATTGTTTAATGCATCAGATTTAATTTGTCACTACAGGATCGGTATTGGGTTGTGAACATCCGGGGATTGATGTAACCTTTGGGGTTTGTGAACAAGGTGCATGTTCGTATCATTACTTGCGAATTTAATCGGCTGTCAATGAATGTGACGTTTCAAACATTTCACGGACATAAATTATGCTAATGAGCTCATTAAATGACGTCTCACATCATCGATATTTTCGTAACGCCAATATTGTAGGGTTGAAATTCTAGGTCGAGTAAAATGATGTGCTTATTTGTTGTCTGTGAGCTTTTGTGATTTTTTTTCCCGTATTGGAGTATTTTTATTGAAAATAGACAGTTCAAATTAAACGTTGGTTTCAAGTTCAACTGACAGCACATGTATTGAAGTCGACAGCAACTGCAATATGCAGGCAACATTTGAGAAAAAACGATGCCCGACTTTGCAAGAAAGTGTACGGGTGAACATGACAAACCAAAACAGTCTAGTAAGTAACCGCCTCCGTGGCGCAATTGGTAAGCGCGTTCGGCTGTTAACCGAAAGGTTGGTGGTTCGAGGCCAGCCAGGGGCGTTGTTTCTTTTTGCATTTAAGGCAGATCGACAAATCACATCACAGTAATAATTTAATGTTGACAAAATCACAGACCACTTACACAAAAATCGCATCTGCGCATGCTCCTGTCGTGATCGAAATCCAACTACACAAGCAATGGGCGAGTTTTATAAGTGACTAGGCTGGAGGTTGATTGTGATTTGGGTTATAGTTGAGTATTGTAGTGATTAAGCATTAATATAATTGCATTCGCGATAATGATTATTGTAATGGGGATGGTGATTGTGGTTGTAGTCGGTTTCTGGTTAAGACTATGGGATACTATTTGAATATGGTTATTCTCGTGATGACAGGATTGGGATGATGTTGCAAGGGCGATTGGTTGGGAATTTGGTTCAATTTTCATTATGAGAGCCATTTAATTGTAATTATGGTTTTGATTATAAGTTTGGTGTGAATGGGGAAAACCGACCAGTGGGGGCAACTGTTACAATGGTAGTGGAGGGATTAATGTATTTATCTTCTGCCAGTTGCAGCCAAGACTGGATACCTAAAGTCAGACCAACACACGTGTTAAGTGTTTACTCGCTCAGGTTGGCGGGGGCCAGTGTCAACAGTCAAATTCTCGCATACTTTGAATAAAAAATCCTTTAAAAAGGAATGGGAGCTCAAGTTAACATGCTTCATTTGATTATTTACAATATATTAAATAATAAATCTAGATAAGACTTCTTGATTAATTACAAATTATATTAAATATAATAATTTGGTCCTGAAGAAGTCAGGCTAATCCTAGGGTAAAACTAATTGGTCGAAGCCCAGAGCACGTTAGTTTACAAAGCTAAGTGGAAGCGGCCACAGCAACCGCCATGGCGGGCATGTTTACGTCTGACGAGGAAATAAAGATGTGAGGAAGATGGGGATCTTCAATTTTTTGTTATAATTTGTTAAGGCTTTTTCTTTGACTAGTTAATAGCTTCCAGGTCCTATAATTTCAGGTAATTCACCTTTAAATGGATTCGGTAGTTTCTGGTGTCTTATCAAAATACAGTTGGTCAGGGCAGCCAGGTAATATAGGTGCAGAATTCGGCAGTATTGTACCATAATGCAGCTAGCCACTCATGCAAGGGTCAAAGTAAATTTGTATTTCAGATAGGTATCTGAGAAAGGTCTGGGTATTAATATAGTTGGTCTAAGGAAGGACAAAGTTCGATGGAGGCTCATGCATACTCGTTATATTTTGTACATTGTTATTTGTCGAACTTTTTACTTGGGCTTGCCCAAATCTTGTTTTTGTTCTCATAATAATCCATACAGGAACGTATTGGATCATTGGTGGTAGCTATACGCAGACAATCCATAGCCCGTGGCGGGGTGCCGAGTCAACTCGATGGTTTGGTCGGTGTGTTGAAAGTACTTTCCATCACCAACCGGTTAGTCACGAGGTTTCGGAGAAACAGACGGACGCTTATTCTGACGTATACTTTGGTTCATACGATAGTCTCGACATTCCGGAAAAAAGGTTGAAAACTTTGTTAAGAGAACATTATGCTAATCTGCAAATCGTTTCTAATTGATATTCGTTCGTACAATATACGCCCATGCCGGTTCTGGTATCCGGAAATGTGTCGAATCTATTAGAAGAAAATCAATGCCTTCCGAGTATATAATGTTTACTAAGATTCGTGAAACATCTAAATATTGGGTGTGGAACGAACAACTTTAATTGAGCCTTAATCATATAGTGTCTCAGCTGGGTAAGGACATCTTAAATGTTGGTTTATATGACATCAGTGGTGGTCATTAAGAACAGTCTGTCCACCAGAAACCCTCTATGGGAAATTACAATATGATTAATATGATAATTATGGGCTTGTTAAGTATTCAATATCGGGTTAGCACGAGATAGTTATATGCCTGTTTTGGTATCCGAAATTTTGTCAGGATCTATTTGAAGGAATTCATACCTTATTTAATGTGAGACATCTAGATATTGGCGTTGGAACGATCATTGAGTTCTAATCATATTAAATATCGCGATAGTGAAATAACACCGGATCTTCCCCCATCCCTCCCCCTCGTAAGACCGGATTGGCACGAGACGGAGGAGGGGGGGGGGGGGGGGAAGTATGTAGATTCCTTGCAGTGAAGTGGCAACTTCGCAATAGGGCAGCTCACCTCATGCCAAGTCAATACAAGGAACCTATGTGGCAGTTTTTTTGTGAATTTTATAAAATGTCACTTTTAAAAAATATATTACACATGTAATACAATAAGTAAATCGCGTAGTAGCCAACTTATGTTTCATTAAAGAATATAATGATAAGAAAGGTTCAGCCATTTCATTTTACCATATATCATTTGCTCAAATCCGTGGCAGGTTAATGTAGTATAACAAATCAATGTAATTCCTAGGTATTCACTGGGGGGTTGGTGACCGTTTGAGTAGTTACTTCAGCGAACGAGTTGAAATGTTTATACACAGGTGATCCAGCGGTGAAGAAGAGTAAACTAATTATTTGGGATGAAACACAAAGATGTTGTGAACATCCGGGTTTAAAAGAAATGTAATCAGGCTGAATTTGGATACATTCACAAAGGCATGTTGTATGAATTAAACAATTTATTTTGATAAACACAGCTTTTACTTCTAAATAGTCTCTGTGAATATCGTGGTTAAAATAAATGTAATCTAGCTGAATTCTTATTTTGGATGAACAGAACTTTTACTCCGTGGTAGTTACTGGGGGGTTGTGTCGCCTGTGCGACCGCATCGGGCACGACGTTGTGAACATCCGTGGTTTAAAATAAATGTAGAGCTAGATTATGGTACATTCATAATTGCCTGTTGTATGTTGTAGGAAATAAAATGTGTTTCCTTCTTAATGCCCGACATGAGGCACAAACAGATCAATGTGTCCTTGTTTAATTTTTCCATGTGGTGATAATGGCGTAGAAAACATTCCCGGAGCCATCTTGTTAAGTTTGAATAATGAAACATTGAAACTAATTTTCCATTTGGCAATTGTAACACTAAAAGGTCCAGTATGACGTTAAAAACGAGTCACCTATAATTTGTTTAGGTGGGTCGTCGACCCCTCCCACATAAGAATTATGGGGGATGACCTTACGACCTCCTCCTCCCTCTCTTTCCCTCCTCTCCTCCTTCATTTCCTTGTTTTCTATTTTTTACTCTCTTGTCAATGGGGGGGGGGGGGGGGGGGGGGGGGACATTGCATGTTGCCCCTCTGGTACACATCATTCTCAATTCAACAGGGTTTTAAGAAGGGAGGGATGTAGTTTGTGTACACTCGATTGATAGACACAATGCATAGACACCTTATATTTCAATGATAAGATATCATGAAGTCTATGACTTAGGATAAATGTCTACTGTTTCAGAAACTGTAAATCGTGGATCATATTAAAATGCAGTACAACAGGTGACCCTTGACCTTCAGACTATGGAATTTGACATGCAATTGTAGTGATTATTACTGGCTAAAATATATGAATCCATTTTGAAAACTTCCAAATTTAGAGTAAAATAGGTGCCCATATTGCCCTTTGTATAACTATATAGAGTTCGCAAGAGAATAATATTTGTAGGACACTTTTAAGTGTATCATTGTTCTCCAAGGGTTGCACCTATCTAAAAAAAATTCCAAGAGTATGTACTGAGGTCATGGGTCAAATCAATTTGAGGTCTGGGGCTCCTACTATTCGTAGTATTGCTTCTTTTTGTATAGATGAGGATCAAATTAGAAAGGCAATCAAAAATTGCAATATGGGATAAGATATCACTGTCACTATTCTGGATATGAACTACCTACGACATGGTTTAAGACGCAGTTAAGCACAGAACCAATATGTGTCAAACATATCAATGACCAGATTACCGGGCCAGATTAAGATTTCATTTCACTCCCTCCTCGTCAATTGGTACTGATATGATAATACGGCTAAAAAGTATATAATAATTTTGTTATTGGCATCACACCGTGATTTGCTATTAAGAAATCAACCTATCGATGCAATCCTTGCTATCAATAGATTAGACAATGTATCTTACTTCTAAAAGTATCTACCTTTATATTAATTCCGTCCTCGTCCATGATATACTTCAGTGAATATGGATCCATTCCATATTTTACGCGAATTTCCGAAACGAAGAACGTTTTGATCAAATTATTGTATCCCTGCGTCATTAGAGCGGATATATTCATGATAGCTAGCAAATCCACTTGAATCCAAGGGCTATTGTCAGATTTATGATTTGTCCAGAATCCACCACCGACTCCATCCGGACTGTTTCCCTTTAGTCCTGCGTGTTTAGGAAGTCGGGTCCGCATTGTCGAATTGTGATACGACGAAGCCGCGAAGCTTTCGCCAGGGATGGCACCGTCTTTAGCAACCCCTAGCGGAAGATTGCAACCTGCAGAATATTCAGTAATAAACAAACGTAAATTATTTGTTGAGGAAATATAATGCACCTGGATCAATCCTGAACCCCGATCGAATTGATCACCACATACAATACGTGCAAACACAATACGTGTCCCAACAGTTCCGATACCTTTTTATCGCCTTGCCTAATCTATTACAATAATTCACAGTTCAAAACTGAAACATATTTGGATATGGAATAACCATAACATTATTTTGATATACCCCTTTTCCGAGGCTCCTTGATATAAGACACGCACTAAAAAGTTAGGTCACATAACTCACAATACCACTGTGCAACTTGCAGGACGCAAGATGTCCGTCCTGTAATCACAATCACGTGCTGCATATATGTTTACTCACATCACAATCAATGTGGATTTATGCAAAGAGACTTGCACTCATTACCTTTTGCACACGACATTAATAATGTTCATAATGAGGATAATTTCAATATGAAATTAAAACGAATCACCGACTGCCACCCTCTCTAGCTTCCTTCACTTCGTTAAGCTCTTTATACTACACGTGTATATGAAAGTGTAGTGGTACACATCGGAAAACTTGCTTACTTTGGCTGTTAATGTATATTTGGTATCAAAATAATTCTACCAGACTTCTCTGTCTAAAATATGTGTTTAGTTTTATACTGCAAAATATTTTACCGGATATATAAACCTTTAAAAAGTATCGAAACCTCTGGGTCACGCTTTACGAACAGTTTATAGCTTCTCTAGGTGTTTATCCACCCAAGGATATTCTGCATCATCACTTTTAAAGGTATATTATGTGATCTTTCCAGGAAACGCCCTCAACATCTAAAAAAAATTGAAAGCAGATTTTCTTACAGATTTACATTTCTGATCATAAATCGTACATACATTCCAAGTTACAGGGCGATACGATTCTTAATTACTTCAAAATCATGGTTTTAGAGTGAAAATAAACTGTCGGATTGTCGATTTTTGTCCGACAACTTATTTTACTCTAGTCTAAATTCACTTTAAAACCATGATTTTGAGGTAATTAGGAATCGTATCGCTCTGCAACTAGGAATGTATGTCCGATTTATGATCAGATGTAAATCTTCAAGAAAATCTACTTTCTAAAAAAAATCATGAATAGAGGGCGCTCTCTGGAAAAGATCACATAATATGCCTTTAATAGTTAGATGCTTATATTTACGTCATCTGCGTTAACAAGACGTCCAAAGGTTCGGAATTCGACCATGTAGTATTGAAGACAATGTTCTTTTCCAAAATAAAATAAGAGGCCACATTCCCCAGTTGATATCTCTCTCGATTATATTTTTCAAGCCCCTATTATCATCAGTACGACACTGCGATGCAAAATGGTAGCATCGTCGGGTTTAGTAGGTTCTAGGAATGATACGGTTAACCGCACATGAAAAAGGTGCTATAACCCTTACTCCCCGGGCGTGTTTTTGTGAATAAAACTATCGGCTTACCTCTAATGGTACGATCACGTCACGTCACGTTACGTTAAAGTGATGTGGATATTTTAAGTGTTTGGGTGATGTTTTGAATTAATTTGATGCGAATAGTGGGTGTGTTGTGGGTATGGGGTGATGTATTTAGAGCTATAATGGAACGAGAGTAACAGTGCAGCTCTAAATGCAATTTTCGCGATTTCGGGCTATGACACGATTTCATGATCTGGCCCGATACTGTGTTTCGTGCGATGTTACGAATTCCTGTGATGACCGGATTTCTGGTAACCAAATTACTATGATGCAGTGTGCTCGTCCCCACCCCCCCCCCCCCCCCCCCCCCCCGATGCGGCAGATTTTCGATGAAATAATGGCTCCAGGCTATATACAATGTACTTGGCGAAGTATACTGAGCCAAGTATGGTTGACCCCAGTGGTTAGTCGTTCGGGTCTGGGGTTCGAGCCCAGGAAGCGTGGGGCCCTTCCCCCCCCCCCCCCCCCCCCCTCGCTTTTGGCCACGAACAAAAATCTTTGGAAAAGGTGCCTCGGGGGTCAGGGTTCAGGGCACACAACACTAAATTGAAGTATGTGAGTGATGTTTTGGAACTTTGGGTGAAGTTTTGAATTGGGTGCAAGGGGGTGGGTGTGGTGTGGGTATGGGGTGATGTGGGTATGGGGTGATGTGGTTAGAGCCTAGAATGAATCAAGAGCACTAACTAACCTCGACATCGGGTGTTGAAATTCAAAATATCACTCAATGGCGAGGTTATTTAGTGGTGTGCGCCCTTAATAGAGACAAAACAAAGTGACATGAAAGTAATGTAACAAGACTAGATCACCAATATCACTCAATGGTGAGGCTATTTAGTTGTGTGCGCTCTTAAAGGAGCACTTATTTAGTGGCGTGCCTCCTAAATCACCTCCCCCTTCTGCACTCTAACACCCCAAGGCTCTAGACAGACTGGAATGCAAAACATCACCTAATGTCGAGGTTATTTAGTGGTGTGCTCCCTTAATGGAGGCAAATCAAAGTGACATGAAAGTGATTCACAATACAAGACTAATCGCATTTGTAATTGAGAGCACCCCATTCAAAACATCACCCAATGGTGAGGTTAGTCAGTGGTGTGCGTCCTAAATCACTCCCCCTACCCCCCTTCTGGGATCTAGACACCCCGAGACTCTAGATAGGTTGACATTCCAAATATCTCTCAATGGTGTGGCTATTTAGTAGGGTGCGTTCCATACCCACACCACACCAACCCCTCGCACCCAATTCAAAACTTTACCCAAAGTTCAAAACACTTATTTAACCACACCCAATTCAGAACATCACCCAAACACTTATTTAGTGTTGTGTTGTGTTGTGTTAGAGCCGTAATCAGTACGGCTCCATTCTCAGGTTTATTTTACCAGAAATCCGGTCATCACAGGAATTCGTAATATCACACGAAAGACAGTATCTATATATATCGGGTCATATCATGACATCGTGTCATAGCCCGACGTGACGTGAAGTAACTTGACGTGACGTGACGTGACGTGACGTGACGTGACGTGACCGTACCATTAGAGGTAAGCCAAACTATCAGGGGAGAAGAACGGGTCAAATTTGAGGGGGAAATCAGTCTCCGGAGCGTATTATGTACCTTTGCGTGATTGAGGAATGAGATGGGGAATGGGGTCCACCAGCGCAGTGCTTATCTATTGGATTTTGTTGGATTAAGCAGGGTTAGGGTTAGGGTCACCCAATATATATCTCTCTTAGTGATGAAATATTAAAGCCGCAAATTATTATCAGTATACGACACTACGATGTTAGAACGAGGTTGATCGATATGCCATTTCAGTAAGAAATAAGAACAGTAACGCCATTTATGCTAATCAATTACCGTTTAATGCCGTTTTAAAAGGATCTGTTTATGAAGTTTGCATTAACAAGCAATAACAATCGGTTACTCCCCCCCCCCCCCCCACCCCCCCCCCCCCCCCCCCTCCCCAATGGTACTGGTTGGCACTCCCTCATACCAATTTGTTTTACGGTTGAGACCAACACTGAAGAAATCTTACCCCAGATGCACGTCCCGTTTTCATTCCTATCGTACCCTCGTTGACATCTACAGTTGTAGCTTCCGTTGATATTCTCACAGTCTTCGTTGTTCCCACAAATGGTAGCATTTAGTACTACACACTCGTTTATGTCTGAAAACACGAACAAATTATGACGAAGAACTGAGATTTGAGTAAGGAAGAGCATTGTTCTCTACAGACAGACAAGTAAATAAAGGCGCTCAAACTGGCAATTTGGGCAAATAGCAACATATAGCAACTTGGCTGCTAATATGACTTTTATTGCAAATGACATGCAAAAATGCACAATTACCTAAATGTGTCCTGTATAAAGATGCTATTATGATGCTAAATAGCGCGAATATGAAAACATTCTGAAAATTGCAATGGACAGGACATCCTTTAAGCGGTTTATTGTTGAAATACACTTGAAAGAATGACACTTGATGTATGCGCATATTTTATTCTCATTGTTTCAGAAAAGGTTTTTTTTTTCAAAATCCAATTTTTTCATAAATGCAAAATTGCGCTCATAGCAAACCTAATGCAATTAGTGGAAATCTTAAGCCATTTTTTCATAAACGTTTTTAAAATTAAAATTGCGCTAAAAGCAAGCTGTGATAGTGCATTTACTCGAAGACTTTTTAAAACGATTTTCAGAAGCCAATTTTTTTCAAAAACGCATAATTGCGCCAATACTATTATAGTAATAGCAAGCGTTTTATACATTTAGTGGAAGATGTTTTCTTTCTTCAAACATGTCAAAAGCCATTATTTTCAAAAGAGCATATTCTCTAAATGTAAAAGAGTGTTTTTCCACTATTTCAAGGAGTTAAACGCAGGACAACACGTTTTTGAGTGGAAAAACACTCTAAAAGGAGTAAAAGGGGATTTTATATGACAATGTTCCACTCTATTGAGAGTGAACAATTAACTTTCACACTCATTTTAGAGTGGACATTTTCCACTCTAAAACGGGTTGTTCTGCGCTTCACTCCCTTCACTCCTTTTCGAGTGAATTTCCACTCTTTCCACTCGTTTTACATTTAGAGAGTATAATTATTGCGCTAATAGCAAGCCTTGCCTGCAGTTGTTGGAAATCGTAATACAATAGTTAATGCCGTTGTAAATCTATTTCTTTTTCATTTTGATTAACCTAATCATGGTTACGAGTAATACTTTATATTAAAAACGAAAACGAATAAAAACACTCTCACCAATGCACTTATTATTAGTAGTATTATTCATCTCGTAGCCTTGGTAACAACGACAGGTGTAGCTGCCCTCGGTGTTCTCGCAGTTTTCGTTGATACCACAAATATTGGAATATAATGTGCACTCATCCTTGTCTGAAACAAAACAAAAAAGCAATAATTATCATAATGGGTTTGATGCCGACAATTTAAATATAGAAACAAATTGTATCCTAGAAAGACTTTCGGCCGTAGGCATCAAACTGGCGTTAGTTTATAGGGAGGTAAGCTACCTCTCTAGTTGTAATGCCCTAAATGTAGCGTAACTTACTAACGATGTCATTCTGAGAGCATAACTGGCGAGTAACACCTTAATAGTAACTAGCGAGGTAAATATCCATAATCAATCAGCATCGTCCCCTTACATAATTAATTGTCGTATATGTTAAGTGTTAACTGTAAAATTCTGACGTGAATGGTCCTCCGTAATATTTAAAATGTGTCGTCACTCGTCATAGGTGAGTGTAAATAAAGAATCACGTTGAGTCGGCCCACGTTCCGGACAAAATAACGCCATAGTTGTGGCAAAAGATTTCGAAGTTGCTTACCACTTTTTCAAAATGGACTATCATGACATTACAAACATATTTTGGGCGAGGGGCACATACAAAAATGGCACCGAAAAGCACAATTTTAATGACAAACACAAGCATACGATGGAAACAAGTAGTTCGATGGTATACAATTATAACACATCTCTTAACACAAATATTCCTTCGATTGTAAATCACAGAACCCCGGTTCGATCCCCACGCACAGCGCGATATACTTTCTTCTCTTTTTTTCTTCTTCTACCCTTCCACTCACATTAATGTTAGCACTTTTGTTTTATCAGTTTTTAATTAATAAAACAATAATAAGTTTATCTATTTATTTAGTCATTATTTAAAATCCTTGGACAATTAGTACACTTTTGTTAAAATATGACCTACAATCGGTGCGATTAGTGTTTGAATGGCAAAAGGAGGTGATCTAAATTTGGACTAAAAGTATTCACGAAATGGCATGAATGGAGTTTCAAAAATACAAAATCTTTCAGCTTATGAGGGGATCACATCCCACCTCAGATACAGGGACAGGGGGACACGTCTTCATAAAAGTTTTCTGGACCTTTTTAGTGTCAAAATAGCATAGCGCGAATTAGTTTCACTGTTTATTCATTATTCAAGCTTAAAAGATGGCTTCAGGTTTTTCTAAACCTTTCTTTTTATAATATCAATTTTTTTCACGCTCCGCGCGAATTATTTTTACTACTTTGTTATTAAATTGGAACAAGATGGCTTCAGAAACGTTTTCTATACCTTTTTAGTATTAAAATAGGCATTTTTGCGCGCTACTAAATTAGTTTCACTGTTTAATTATCAGTCAAACTTAACAACATGGCTTCAAGAACGGTTTTTTAAACCTTTCTTTTTTACAATAGTCAATATTTTAAATTTTACAATAGCCGTGTTGTTTGCTTTTGCAAAATTGAATTGAAAATGTTTTTGAATAATATTGATAATAAGCCAATATTAGTTGGAAGTGAAGTGAAGGCTTTTCAATAAAATATTGGTCAAAAAGTACACACCAAATCGCACCAAAAGGTTTCGAAAATTGAACAAAAAATCAAATTTCAAGGGCGGCACATCCCCCTCAGACTCCCCCTGTCCGCGTAATCGCGAATTGCAAAGCACCGCTTTGATTAGTCAATCATGCATACTCAATGATATTTATTTTTAAGCCTCCGCCCCCCTCCCCCCCCCCCCCGGTAATCAAATCCTGCGCACGCCTAGGCCTATGCATATTCGTCAACAATTTCGTTAAAAGTATGCATCAAATTGAACCATTTTCATTGCATATTTTCAAAATGTTCTTAATTCTAAGCAAACCCCCTCAGACTCCACCCTGCGGCGGCGTCGGTTTACAAACACCCATGAGCCGAAACTCATATCCCCCCCACCCCCCCCCCCCCCACACCCCCCACTCCCACCCCCACAGTTTGAAAACGGGATGACACCCCCTGTGCATGCAAGTTCAATTGGTCATGCCGAATCAGTGAATCATCCTCTCCAATGTCCACAACAATTTACGTCACTGCTACATCGATTGACTTGAAGCATAAAACGTTATGCCCTAACTTAATACCTATAAGATTTAGCGTAAACTACTCGCCAGTTACTAGCCTAGTAGCTTAACCCGGTGTGGTGCTCTCCAAATGTTGGGTTACGCCTATGGCAAGTTTATTGCACAATAGAACAGGTTAATCAAAAAAACTATGACAATCGAATTGAAAAACCAAGTTTTTCGGCGAAAAACCAGGTTTCTCGGTCGAAAAACCTGTTTTTTCAAAAACTATGACAATCGAATTCGAAAAACCTGGTTTTGACAATCGAATTGAAAAACCAAGTTTTATCGGCGAAAAACCAAGTTTCTCGGTCGATAAACCTGGTTTTTCAAAAACTATGACAATCGAATTCGAAAAACCAGGTTTATCCAAAAAAAAACATGACTATCGAATTGAAAAACCAAGTTTATCGGCGAAAACTATGACAATCGAATTCGAAAAACCTGGTTTTTCGATTGATAAACCAGGTTTATCGATTCGATTGTCATAGTTTTTGATAAACCAGATCAGCCGAAAAACCAAAGTTTATCAGCCGAAAAACCAAGTTTATCAAAAAACTATGACAATCGAATTGAAAAACCTGGTTTTTCTGTTCTATTGTGCAATATTACTTGCCATATACGCCTCAGTTACTAGCGCGGTAGGGCTATTTTTCAGCTACTTGCCATTGGTGTACTCGGCCGTTTGTATATTACCCAAATACGAATTTGATACGGGCATGACGGGTGTAATGAAATGGCACACAACTAAGAATGATTCGATGATGGCGAACATGCCAAAAGTAGAGGTTTGAGTCTTGAGATTAAATGCAACCTGAGGTGATTAGGTGATTAATGCATATGCATATTTTAATGACATTCTATATTTGTACATTTGTCCTGCTATATAATTGTTCTTTATATTTTACATTTGATATTCATGGTAGTTGCTTGACTTATATTATGATGTGTATAGGTAGTTTTTATGATAATTATTATTTTTTAATGTATTTTTATCTTTTGGATGGGGCCTTTTTGCTTGTAAAGCGCCCAGGGACCAATGTTTTGGGCGCTATATAAATACATTATTATTATTATTATTATTATTATTATTATTATTATTATTATTATTATTATTATTATTAATTTACAAAAGGTTTTTCCTCCAAGGGTCTTACCAATGCACTGGTTTCTATCACTAATCTCGTAACCTTGGTGACATTGACAGGTGTAGCTTCCCTTGGTATTCTCACAGTCTGCGTTGTTACCACAAATATTAGGGACTAATGCGCACTCGTCTTTATCTGAAGAAAATATATTATTATATCAGCATGATCAGAATGTTAGAAGCTGCAATGTTCTACGTGCTTGTGATTATTATCATGGAAAAAGTACACTTTCGTCCGATAATTCCTTGTTCACAAAAGGCGGGAAAAGTCAAATTACGAATAAGGAAAATGGAAAAGGCGTCGTAAATTGACCATTCCCGTATGGGCGTGAACATGGAATTATCAATTAAGTCCGAAAGCGAAAAAAAAGTGGGGGGAAAATGGAAACTTTTTTGTTGTTGACACTTTTAGCGAAATTGTCAAAAAAGTAATTAGAATAGGTTAAAAAAAAATCGTTAGCTTTGTTCAAAAAATGTTTGGTTCAACAAAGTTATTTTCTCACAAAATCAAAAATTGATGCCAAATTTGGATTCTCTGATCCATTTCCTTTCCAAAAAGTATACTTTTATATACATTTGATTAATAGATCAATAATTACAGCACTCACAAAATTCAATTTAAAAAAACTTCCCCCTTAAATCACTTTATTCATGTTTTAAAACAGTTTAGATGCATACAAAAACAGTTTAAAAATATCAGTCAGTGTATTTCTTGAAGACAAAATGTTTTTGAAAGAAGTATGGGGATCTGCAACTTGTAAGAAGTGTGATGCCTGAATAACTTCATACTAAATATATCTTTATCAACGACTTCGCCAAAACAGTTAAACTAGTTTAGCATGACAATGGCCACGCTCTACGCAGGAATCCCGGGTTCAATTCTTCAACCAACCTATATCGTTATAACTTATTTATTTTTGTAACAAACACTGCATCTATTATAAATGTTGTAGTATTATGGGATATAGGCCTACGCTTAGGCTGCCGCGTGTATTTCTTAATTCAATTTCGTCATTTTCCTCTTAGGCCTATAACAGCTAAAGAATGAACAACAATTATATAGTTCCTGAGGTCCCACCTCGTGTCCCAATATATCTTGTTGAAGGAACTCCGTATAATTTGTTAATCTCTAACTAGTTATCTCTAACTCCACAATCTCCACCCGTCGTTGCTAATGTAAACTTTGAGCAATTATACATGGCAACTCGCCTAGTACGCATTTGTTCGACATATTTCAACATTGATTGCCAAAACAAAATTTAGGCTTGGCCACCCTAATGTTAGTTAAAATCCTGATTTGTGTATGCGCGCAAAGCATTTATTCAATACTTTATATTCATGTTTCAATACTGTAAACAAATTTGAGCTTTTGTGAGTCAAGAAATGCGCGTGTAGCGCGCGAACATTTTCGACTTAACACTTATTTTTGGCACTATTGAGGTACATTTTGGCTCTTAACAAGCTTGTACCAAAGACTGAAGACATGCTAGAGGTACTAGTCCATGACTGTTGCATACGTACTATTCAACAGTAAAATACTCAAAAGCACCTACCCTTTTGATGCGTACGCATACTGCCGGGCAACCATATTTAGTACCTGGTCTATCATTGTGCTTATGGATGCAGAACATGACTACTGCACTATTCTACACCGTAAGTAATGATCAATCAAGTGTGAATTTAATTTACAAAGCATATTCCCTGTAGGTGCGCACGCATACCGCTGGGCATTACGTCACAGGTCACATCATCTATGCACACATATTTTATTGGCAAACATATTATTATGTTGAACATGTTGTAAACATTGCAATAAATGGGTATTTAGACATGCACATTTACATATACATAATGTTTGGTTAAGCAATGATTCAGTAAACATACAAATGCTGTTGTCAAAGAGATTTTAATGTAAAATACTTAATGTTGTAAACAATGCACGTAATGGGTATTTAAACATTTAAATTACACTATATTTGCCCCAACTAAAAAATCCTCGTTTCCCATGGAAATGGAGTGATATGTGGCACATATCCATGGTCCACCAGAACATGATGTGTACAGAGTAATGCATAGTGACGTGACAGTTCACCATATCATTCTGTAATGCAGTGCTAACCAACCAAGTAAAAGCTTGTGAGCATGACAATTTCACTAATCCTAGCCAGTCGCAAACTTGTTCATACACATAAATATTTCATGCAAACCTTGACCATGTTTAGGACACAGTTGATATAGTAGACCCGCTGAGTTTCAATATCGGTAAGCCTGTCACATTTAATTACAGAATAATAGTATCTGAGACCACAATTGTAATGTGTTTAACATCTGGATTTTTTGTGTGTATACACACACATATTGTGCTGGCAAACATTTCAAGGAGTCATTTCAATGTAATACAGGGTGTCTCAAACAAATTACAACGCACCATTAGGCGGTCATAACTTCCTAAATAAGTATCTGAATTTTACAATTCAAACGGTAAAATGTGGCCAAATTAGTTGTCTACAATTGGAAGAAAACAGCGTATGTTAAGTAATTATGGAGATATCTGTGATTACGTAAGAGTTGTCACGGAACACTTCCATCCAAGTTTGCATATTTTGACAGATTTTCACTTGCGCGGCTGGTTACTTACTCATTAATGTTCAATTAGCCAGCACTGTTTAATACTATGATAAAAAAAAGTTCAATTTGTGATCTAAGAATATTGAATAATCGATCAGAACACTCATAACGCCCAGAAAACCAAAATCAATACAACTTGTTGTAAGGAGAGCGATATGACCATACTCTTTTAATGTAAACAAAACATGTATTTTGTTTTCAATTACGATACAATTGCGATATAATTTGACCAGATTGAACTTATCCTACAAATTTTAAATTTTACTGTTCTTAAGTATAAAATATGATGAAAATAATCTAGACATTTTTTATTTTATATTTTTGTGTTAAACTTTGGTCTAATCTGGCATATTATTTGGTGTAAAATAAAATCTAGAACCATAAAAACCATGTGCTGTATGGATCACTCAACTTGGATGGAATTGTTCCCAGACTAATGTTACGTAATTGCTCATTTCTCTGGAATTACTTAACCGAATCACATCCGGTTTTCTTTAAAGTATTGCAAACTAGTTTGCCTTTATTTTGTTGTTTGAGTTGTTCTATTCTGACACTTATTCAGATAGTTACAATCCTCTAAAGGTGCGTTGTATTTTTTTCTGAGACACCCTGCACTTAAGTTGTGAACATTGCACCTAATGGGTATTTAGACATTTCAATTACGTTATGTTTGGTAAGTCACTGTGTTTCGCCCACACCTGCATGACCAATGTAGCATGTTTGAAAAGCCCGGTAAACAGTATAATAGTATAATTTGAAATCGATACCTACCGAATTAACGTGTCTGGGAACGACCGACATTTTATTTAAGTTAAGAAGTTATTACATTAAATATTAAAAGGAAAGGTTCGACATGTATTTATGAATTCTCACATATCGCGACTTTTGGAATGATTGACTTTTGCATAATACAAATTTATCGCTTTTCTGTAATTGTAATAAATAATTAAATTTGATCCCATCTGTTATCACCACTGACAGATTCAGATATATTGTAAAGCGCCTGCAAGAGGCCCTGAGTTTCGAGGTAATTACGAACCAATTTGGTAATTATTCGAAGCCATTAAAGAATTCAGAAACCAATTTGTACTAGGTACGCTGGCGTTTCTTATCTTCCATGCACAATTGAACAAAATACTAATGATGAGTAATTACGAACCAATTTGGTTAATTGATTTTATTTTATCAAATAAGTACGAACGACCCTGTGGCTAGAGTGGGCATAGCTAATTTCTCTATCATGCGTGCAATTGTTCATGGCACTGAAAGAGGATATATTTTAAGTTCCTGAGGACGGTGACATTTGAATTCAGATCCAGGCTTTGTGGTGGAGTCTATGAATTGCTTTCATGTATTTTAAATCGGTATTTGTACCCATATGTCTTTAAAATTTATGAGATCTCGATACGAGAATTTGAACATATATCATGTTGTAATTGTGGAGAATTAATTAAAATAGTATTAAAACATTGCACATTGTTACTACGAAATGACAAGATTTGGCCAACTCTACTAATACTATTCAGAACTGAGGGACCATTGACAGCCACAGGGACCACCCAGTTCAATCAGCCTTACATTGCCAAAGGCATTTGCATTGCTACTATCACAGTAGTGTAAATACTAGTATAGGCATTACTTCCTTGAGATTAGACTTTAGCGTTACAACCTGAATGCTTGACGTTAATATACTGCCTATTGGTTTAGTCAGCCCTACAACCACCTGATTTGAGCGGATGTGTGAGATGTGAGATGCGAGATAGTTATACGGTTCCGTTCCCTTTATATTCTGAGATTTTTTTGACCACGGATATGCCCTGGTATCCGGGGTAATATCATGACATTCTTTGGCTGATTTACTTGATTTATTGCACCACGCCTCGCCGCGCCAGGGGTGGTATCCTGGTTTTGTCCATAGTGCAAGAACTTGGTACTAGCATGGTATTGGTGGGGACTTTAGAAACGTAATTATTACAGTTGTTGCTGGTTTTTCTTGTGTTAATGTTTACAAATGAATAATGTTTCATATTGTTTGCTGGTCGAACGAGTGAATTCCATAGGATATTAAAGGAAGGGTCCCGCAAGCACAACATTGAGCATTATTTGTTAGAAAAATAATTATCGAGCCGAAATTACGTAATTATATAGAACAAAACACCATACTAGTCACACAAATGAATAAAAACTGCCATCACTCAACATGCAATTTTTAAAATTCGCGGCGATCAAAAGTCCCGGTGTCGATGACGTCACGGGTATCGGTGCTAACATTTGCGCATGTGCATTGTATAACTATGACATCATCGACGCTGGGATTTTCGATCGCCGCGAATTTTAAAAAGTGCATGTTGAGAGATTGCGGTTTTTATTTGTTTTTGTCATAAGTGTGGTGTTTTGTTCTATATAATTACAAAAGTTGGGCTTGATAGTTATTTTTCTAACATATAATGCACACTTTTATGCTTGCGGGACACTTCCTTATAAGGGGGGACTTAAGGAAGTTTTTTGTTGAATTTGGTTAGTGCTGTAATTATTGAACCATGACTCAAATGTATATAAAAGTATACCTTTTTGGAAAGGAAATGGATCAGAGAATCCAAATTTGGCATCAATTTTACCAAAAATGTTGATTTTTTGAGAAAATCACAAAAATCACTTTTTTGACCCATTTATTTTTAACAAAGCTAACAAACATAATTTTGAGTTAAAAATGGCCAAATCACTTGAAGGGACGATATTTTTTTTTTAAATCTAATTCAATATTTTTTTGAAATGTTGACAAAAAAGTGTTACAAAAAATTAAAAATCCATTTTTTCACGTTTTTTGGCACTTTTTGGTCAAAAATTTCAAAAATATTAGATAAGGTTATTAAAAAAAAATCGTCCCTTCATTAGTGTCTTAACATCATTATAAAGTGATTTGACAATTTTTTCCTCAAAATTATTTTTTGTTAGCTTTGTTCAAAAAAAATTGGGTCAAAAAAGAGAGTTTGGTGATTTTCTCAAAAAATCTACTTTTACGGTCAAATTTGACGGCAAATTTGGATTCTCTGATCCATTTCCTTTCCAAAAATGTATACTTTTATATACATTTGATTAATAGTTAAATAATTACAGCACTCACAAAATTTTAAAAAATCAAATCAAAAACTTCCTTAAGTCCCCCCTTAACGAAACTAGCTAAAAGTATTCTGACAGAAAATGTTCAAAGTTTACTCATACGCAAGTTTATTTAGATTCAATTAAATTCGATAATTTTCTGGGTGGAAAGAAGCCCAAAGTAATACTTTTGAAAGTTGTTGTGTTGAGAAATTCACACTTTAACTTCAATTTGTCATTGGAATTAATTCTATTTCAAATTTGGTTCAAAATTCGGGAAAAAAAGTCACAATATATTATCCCTGGATCAGATTTTAGTTTTAAAACTTTAAAGCTGAAAGTCACCGCGTGTGTCTTTTCATGTGGCTAGATTGTAGACAGCCTGCCTCCGGGTCTTCCCAGCGTGCGGTCAATGTGTTGAGTTGAACAATTCTTGGGTGGAATTATTTTAGCCCAACACGCGACTTTTCAATGTTCTTGCGTTAAGAAACTCAATGTTTGAACTTGAATTTGTTAACAACTAGGGTAATGTCAGATTTTGTCAAATATAAAGTTCAAATTAAAAAAAAAAAACCAATTATGTAGCAGATTTTAGTTTAAAATGTAGCCCAATGGGGCGAAAGACCGACATACTATGCCAATAGCGGGAGTGTTGCAGCGTGGTTACAGGAGTACCTTTTCGGGTCGTCTAGATAGTTGGTCCGGGGTGTTTCACCCCTATTCACACCATGTTCACACCATGTTCACACACAAATACTAGCATGATAGCCAATTCAATATGTCAGCCCCTGTCAGACCATGGTCAGACAATATTTGAAACTATACTGGACGATGGAACGTAATGAAGTAGAATTTTTGGAGGTAAATGGGATATTAATGTGTTATGTAAATTATAAAGGGGATTGTCTGTAGTGTTAAGTTTTCCATGAAGTTTATTTACAGATTTGATTAAATTAGTAAAACAAGTTAATGTTATCAACACTTTTATTATATTAAATTTCATATCTTTCTGCTCATGTCATGTAAATATTAATGTTCGTCGATTCAATATGTTAGATATTTAGTTATTTCCAAGCAAACTGTAATGCAGATCATATTAATTTAATCAACTAGACTTATGTTTATTTAATATTCATAACCTTAAAACATTCTTATTTTTTTTAATTTTTAACCAAAAAGTGATTGATTTTTTACCACAACATTGATGTTGGTGCAACCATTTTTTACCAAAAACTGATTTTTTTTTTTAAATGATATATTACATACGGTTTGTTAAAATACAACATACACTGTCTAAATCTTCTTTTTCAAATTTTATTTTTCAAATTTCCTTTGTCCTCTGTTAATTTTATTCAATGGACGTTGACCAATTTTTTTAAATATCTTGTTATACTAGTGGTTTCAAGTCAACCGCTTATAAAAATAAAGAACAAATATTAGTCATTTTTACATACATTTTTATCAAACTGAGTAAGAAATTTCTCTAAAAAAAAGCTTGACACTTGAAATAATTTACTTGTTTACAGAATAGAACTAAAGGGTTAAAAAAAGTAAGTCCTTCTCCCTGTTAAAATTAGATCACGTTTGTTTGCGTAACGCCACACACAATTAGACGTATTGAGAAATTGAAACGTTTATGAAAGGGAAAACCTTTTTCAATATCATGTTTACTGTTTTAAAACAGTCACATTTCCCAAAAATGATATTTTCAGAAACAGTTGCACTTTTCAATTACGACATACGGTCATCGACGTTAATGTCAAACCATCAGGCTCCAGACGGTGTTATATGATATCCCTCGTTAACACCCAGCAGATTATTTGTCACTTATTGTGAAATAAAGTAGTTATTACAACAACAATGGTTTCTCCTCGTGTAATAAATACACAAATACAACTCAAGGGAAGCCTTTTCGCGGCACAATTTCCATAACCATAGTAACGCAGTCCACATCTAAATTGCTGTTGTAACTAGTAACTGCAAGCATAGCGGACCGAAGGGACCAACAATATAGCAGGGTTTCTACTACTTATCATAGCCGTCTATGTACTAATACACCATTTATCTGATTTATTTCACACCACATGTGTCTTGCCAGAGCACAGAGTACCGTTTCCACCTCTATCCCAAGAACGGCCAGAGGATCTAAGCGCTTGGGGAGGTCTGTTTCGGCTGGTGCACTTCAAGAATTTCAAGTGTTGTCTATGGGACTTCCCATTTTATTTTATTTTTTGTTGATTAAATTGGCAATGATGGAAACAAAGTGTCAATGTTCATATTGTTTGCTGGTCGAACGAGTGAAATCCATTGAATATTGACGACGTTAGCTAAGGCCTAAAAAAAAAAGTTTGACTGGCGTAACCCTACCGACCCTATTTTAACCCCCGACCCTAAACATTTTATTTTATTTTTTTAATTAAAAAAAATAATAATAATAATTGTGTGTGAGAAAAAGAAATAAAGACAGTGAAAATGTGTATTTGTGCCATTTGTTTATGTCTGTATGGTATATTATGTGTGCTGGTATATAAAATTTCATAGACGTTTTACAGATTTAACATTTTAAAAAATCCGACCTACCTACCCTATTTTTTTTTCTATGTTACGCCAATCAAACCTTCTCTTTTTTTAGGCCTAATCGAAACTGAAAAAGTGTTAACATTAACCCATACACTTCTTCTGGGTGGAACTAGAAGCCCAAAGTGTTACTTTTCACAGTTGTTGTGGTAAGAAATTCGAACTTTTAACTTCAATTTGTCATAGAAACAAGTGCTACTTGATTTTGTAAAATCAAAAGTTCAAATTTCGTAAAAGGCACAATATAGTATCCATATAGGAGATTTTAGTTTTAGAAAATAGCCCAAATGTAGCTACTTAAGAGGCTGAGGGCAACACCCTGGCAAGAGTGAAGATGGTTTTTTGACTAAACCATGGCTAAAGACTCACACCGCATGTGGTCAGTGGCAGTTCGGTCTATGAGCCCAACGTCCGATTGTTGAGAGTTGTTGGGTTAAGAAATTCAAACTTTGAACTTCAATTTGTTATAAAATCTAGTCCTATTTCAGATTTTTTCAAATCGAAAGTTCAAATTTTAGCTTTAAAAATGAGCCAAATGTGGGTACTTGAAGAAGGTAAAAGTGGCAATACTGTAGACTGCCTCTTAGCCATACAGGCTCAAGGATGTCGAACGAGCAAGAGCTAGCTCCATGGCCTGTCAACCTATCAAAAATATATCGCATTTTTACTGGTAACTGGAACGTAATGAGCTTCAGAGGGTTACGGTTAAGGTTTCGGGCTATTGACCCGGGGCTATTGGGGAGGACCGAGTCAAGCTCACAGTATTTGTATAAACCAATACTTATTTTAAATACCTGCGCAGTCGATTGTCCTATCAAGCAGTTGGTCCAACTTCTCCGGGGTCCAATTCCATCTGTATGTAATGGGAATCGGGTCATCGGTAAACCATAACACCTCTTGGGGCTGATCCATTATAGCAGGGCAATTGTTTATAACACTTATTCTCATTGCTACTCCGTGACAGGAACATCTCTTCTTTGCAGGTAACGACCATCGTAAGACGTTCCTCTCCGAGTCGTGTCTTTTAATCAGCATGCACATCAAGGAATCCACCGTATTCGGGAAGCATCCTGTTTACAATAAAACTGTAGTAATTCAGGGCACCATGATACAATTTCAATGATTTTTGAACTTTTCTTAGCCTTAGGAAGAAGAATGGACTATTCTAGATAATAATGGTACGCCCCCTATAGAAGGGGGGAAATCCTCATATATTAAAGTTAACACTTTCCACGCGGCAGTCGTCTGCAGACGACAGTTCAAAATGAAACAAAATGTTTCAAAAACTTGAATTTCAACACCATATTTGTAATCACCATGACAAATGCATTAACATAAGAACAAACATGCCTAGTATTGGTTCAGTAATTCTTGAAATACGACTTTGAAATTGGGGAAAGGTTTCTGAAAAATATGTTTCGATATGGTCTAACTAATAGCCGCGTGGAAAATGTCATTAACCTTTATGCAGCAGGATCCATGTCTTGATTTTCACAGGGGTTCTATTCGATGACGATTAAATAATGGATTCTTAAACATTGTTCATACAAAGTGTTACAAAAGCTAAGAAGAATATATACTTTAAACACAAACAAAGCTTCATATTTCATATGTATTGACATTTCTTGTTGTATTCTATTCTATTTCATTTGAAGCTAAAACATAATGTTATTAGGACACCACTATGAGCACTAATACAAATAAGCATTTACTATAATTTTAAGAGAAAATCCTACACTTTAAAATGAAAAAATATATATATTAAAGTGGAATTCCACTAATCACTTTAAATAATCGATGTGGTGTATGTGTTTAAATGTGTTTAAATGAATGAAAATGTATTTTTTCAGTTGAAATTCAACTTAGCCATTTCAAACATGTAAGCTTTGTATGTGAAAAATGACAATACTGCTACATAGGAAATGCCTGAAAAACTAAGGAAGCGCCAAATTATGCAAAATGATCTTACCACCTTAAATATTGGTTAAATAGTATGAATTTTACATTTTGGGTTAATTTCCTTTATCTTTCATTGCCAAAACAAATCGTAATTTACATGGCACACATTTTCGACGCACCCTGTAGAAATCGCACTCACCTGTTATCATAAGCAACAAAAACAGTATCGTCTGATCCACGTCCATGATAGGTGATATTCGAATCAAACTAACGTAGAAACCCAAGAAAATATTTCCATAATCAAAATAAATGAACTCCAAAAGACGTCTGTAATAGCTTAAACCATTAGGTCCACTCTTACCAGCCAGATCCTTTGGGAATATCTCAGGGGAGAGATTTCTCCTTCTTAACTTTATTTCATCTGTCACCAAATGAATAGGTTTAAGGCAGTTCACCATGAGTGAACTGGAGAGTGAACCTTTGCCTTTATATCTAGAATATAATTTGTATATGACCTGACAACGGTATAGGTTGTCATAGGGATAAATTAATCTTATATTGTGTACGGTCTAATTCCCGGTGTCTAATTAGCGAAGCTTTCGCGCTCATCGTTTGCTGAAGCGCAAGAGCGTGATGACAAAAGCCTTCAAATTAAGTAATGTACATGGAACGGGGAAGGGCGTAATTCTGTAATTCCCTACACGTACACACCAATACCATTACATCAACTACCTTAGAGTAACAATTGATCAAACAGTCTCTGGAGACGAATTAGTGGACGATCTTGTCAAGAAAGTTGTTGGTCGTATCAAATTTCTTTATTAGACATTCTAGTTACCTTAACCAAACCTTGCGTAAAAATCTGAGTGCAGCTCTGATCCAATGTCACCTTGACTATTGCTGTTCCGCATGGTATGCTGGTATCAATACCAGGGCCAGACACAAATTACAAGTCACCCAAAACAAAATAGTTCGCTTCATTTTGAAATTGTCTCCAAGGACTCACATGGATCAATTTAACCGTAATTTACTTAGACTCCTAAATACACAGGACCGTGCAAAACAGTTAAGACTTAACCACGTTTTTAATATCTTTAATTGTATTGGTGCTCCTTACCTTGCTCACAATCTCATAAGAACCACGAGTGCTCATTCCCACCGACCTAGGTCAAGCAATTTCAATTTTATTGTCCCTAGAGTTAAAGGAATTGCTTCCAAGTCATTCTACTACAATGCCATCTTAGACTGGAACGCCCTGCCACCACAAATCCAGACCATACGCAGGAAGATGGAATTTAAAAAGGCTGTGAAAAACACCTGGCTGATTGCGCTCTGAAGCAGGAATCTGCAGATTTCATACGTGTGTAGGCTTATTGTCTAATGTGTCCAATGTCATTTTGTTTATGTTACTTCACGTCCATGGCCCTCTTGTTGTGTTGTTTTGGGACCCCATTGGAAATAAGCCTGCACATGTAGCTGGCTTTTATGGGCTATCCTGGCCTTGCAACTTTTGGCGTTGTGGTGTGTTTGCCGTTCCAGTTTGGGATGGCATTGTGATATGCGTTATTTATTGAATGTTGATATAATTTTATACTCGTGTGATTTGTTATTTGTATATTATGTTGTAATGCCAAATAAAAACTAAACTAAACTAAACAGCGACCTCCCCTTGTCGTGCATGAATTGTCGTACACGTATGAAACAAACTATAGAGGGTGGTGTCACTCTTCACGTTTAAACAAATGGCGACCTCAAGCGACCTCCCCTTGTCGTGTATACATTGTCGTACACGGATGAAACAAACTATAGAGGGCGGGCTTCAATCTATAAATGCCGAAATAAAGGGACAGTACAGAGACTATAACAGTACTATGGGACAAGTATCTCGAGGGCAAAGTCCCCCGTGTACTATGCTTAAATTGACGGAGGACGGTTTTAGAGGGGGCGCACTATCATGGTCGTAGCAAACCAGACGACCAAAGACGTGATGGATTTTATCGGCTCAAAACATGATTTGTCATGAATAGTCATGAATGAATATTCATTCACAACGAATGGTTGACTGTTTACGCTTAACTTCCGGGGGACGGTCTGATAGAGTGCGCTACACTGAACAAAATCTCAACAAAGGGCAGATAGGGTGTTACGTAGGCCTGGACAGTATTAAGATGAAGGTCCACGTAGTAAAAATAAAATAGTGTGTGTGTCGTTCTTAAAAAGCATGAATAGGCGTGTTAGAAAGTCATAGAGGTGTTCTTGTTTTGACATTAAGAGGGGTGGGGGCTTCATCTTGTTGTAATGGTGACATTATTATTGCGTGAGATTGTTAATGTTTATGTGCTTTAAACAATGGTACATCTCCCCTATCCCCCTTCGCATATGTTGCCTACCCGTTTGTTTAATTCAAATTCGATGTTTTTTAAATGTGTTGAATTTTATTATGATGGTCCATTCAATGCCGTTATCTCTTTAAAAAATGTTTTATCGTTTGAGCTAAAAAGTTATTTTTATATCGTTCATCAAAATGCATCCCTCGTTTGTATTGTATTTTGTTACAGTATTAAGCAAGATATTTACATATTACATTTGTGTTATATTAATTTAAAGTCATGACACCTGTGCGGTTCGTTAAATATATAATTTTCATTTGAACACATTTAGAGCAGCCACCCCTCCCATTGGCTTGTTTTCTTGCAAAATCACTTTTATTTACTGTTTTGTCTCTGGTCCCGACGCGCTTTGACTTGTTAGGCCTTTTAAATTTATGAGTTAAAACTCAAAAATTTAAAACATTTTGACTTCAATCCAAATGATTTTGATTTTGATTATGTAGACTTAACACAACGACTGAAATAACGCAGCTTTTTTCTACAATTACAAATCATAATAATTCAAAAACCTATACTGGTTTAACCAAAAAAGATAATTACATAACTGAAAATTGCACCATTTACTTTGTGTACAAAGTGTACCCAACTTCATGGAATGACCCATATAGCCTCCCTCTGCATATAGTCCCTAAATAATTTTATTTTATATAAAAGCAGTGTGCAATCATAACATCTGAATGTATACACCATTATATTTATATTTGGAGGGGGGTAAATAAATAAATAAAAGGGGGCGTAATTGTTGTCGAATATGATGTATGCGTATTGCGTGGCGTACCAATTTCCCCTGGAACTTCAAAGCAGTGACTACTGAGATACATAACATTGCCAATATTTGTAGTTGTATTTGAAAATGGAATTCATGTGTATAAACAACTATAAAATAACATGCTTCATTTTTCTCTTGCAGGTTATGTCACAATGGCGCCGAATACACGATTTAGGGACCAATATTTTGGAGGATGTTTCCCGAAACTTTTTCTTTTTCCTTGGGAAAACTGATCATTCAACCAATCGACCTGAGCTATAATGTATAGTCTGTGGTTTACGCTGCAAGCCATGCAAAGGCTCTGTCGCTGGTGGGCGTAAAATGTTAGGAATTCATGTAAGGTTTGAAAACCTTACATTTCAAAAAGTCGTGCAGTAGTTGCCCATCAGTATCAAAGGCATACTTCGGTTTCAGATTCGCCAGACCAATGAATTTGGAGCCTTGGGCTCTATCTATTATAATAAACGTTCAGATCAATCTTACGTGTGTGAACGTAGAGTTCTGAAATGTTCATCAAGCCAGGTAAAGACGAATTCATCCTTAGTTGACCTTTATGAAAAAGGGTCAAGTCCGGGGGTCAAGTTATACAGTTTGTCCCGGAGTTATGAATATTAACTCACCATTTTTAGACAATCATCTTACGAATAGTGATTTACACATTTAACAGTCATAAATACATTTATGTTGTGACTTCATGCTCAATAAACACCTAATTTTGAAGAACAAACGTGTGTTCCATAAGTATATTTTCACTCATAGATGAATATTTAAATGACGTGTCAACGATTAATTCATTTAAAAAAATACAGGTTACCCATGTAGCCAGGCAATACAGACAACAACGGGGACCGATCTAGTCTACATTCAATAATAGAGTTGGTGCATGACGTCGGTTCAAAGCATGAATTGTGCAATCATGTATACGGCATTATATCATCTTCTTTCTGCAAATCTTAAACACAGCTAGTATTACAGACATGACAGCTGCTAATCGATTAAATTGTTAACCGCGGTTGTCTACATTGGATTACAGTTTCTTGATGGCATGAATCTGTTCATGTTTAGTCCTTTCATCTGTCCGTGAAAAACATCTGTCACAATATCTACAATGATGTGGTTTCTCTTTGGTATGAATCCGTTCATGTCTGTTCTTATGGCCTATACGTGCGAAATATACTTGACAATAACTACATTGGTATGGTTTCTCTTTGGTGTGAACTCTTTCATGCTCAGCCCTGCTAGTGGAACTTACAAAACCCTTGTCGCAGTGTTTACATTTGTATGATTTTTCACGAGGTTTTTGCATTTGTGTGTCTCCTTTCATGTTCATTTTTGCCACCTTTTTTTATAAAACGTTTGTCACAATATTGACATTTGTATGGTTTCTCTTTTGTATGAATCCTTTCATGATCATTCCTGACACCTGTTTGTGCGAAACTCTTGTTACAAAATCTACATTGGTGTGGTTTCTCTTTGGTATGAATCCTTTCATGAGTCGTCTTGTGACTTGACTGTGCAAAACGCTTCACACAGTAGCTACATTGGTACGGTTTCTCTTTAGTATGAATCCTTTCGTGAATAGTCTGCTCACTTAGCGTAACGAATCTCTTGCTACAATATTTACATTGGTATGGTTTCTCTTTTGTATGAATCTTTTCATGTTCAGTCGAGAGGTCTTGTGAGACGGTCTTATCGCAATATTTACCCTCATACAGCTCCTCTAGTCCATCACGCGAACCTTGAATATCCAGTTTGGACTCAGAAGACTGTAGCCCTTCAGTATTCCCATTTGTCATCTGTGTTTGCACATGTCTTCTAGTTGACATACTTGGTAAACTCTACTTGAAACGGCTTATAGTCGTACCAGTATGTTTGTATCCGCATTTCATGGCGATGAACATGACTGCGATATCGTGCTCTGTTATTGTAGAATCTTTGCCTGCAATACTTACACACACGTTCCAGTATGAAACCACTATTGATTCCATGTTCCATTATTGAAGCTGAAATGAAAAAAGATGAAGAAAAAAGTTTTGGGTCAGATTATTTCAATTTTCATTTACTGGAACCCAAAACAGTTGTCATAAGGGGACTATACTTACTATGTTGCATCAACACATGGTTTTGATTCCAAAATTTGAATTCATTTTCTCCCAATTATTTTAATCTAAAAAAAATCAAATGATAATCTTAATAAATTCAAAATGATTATTTGTAATTGCATGGTTCTGACACTACACAAATATATTTGTTTTAATAACTAGAAAAGGCTCGATTTTGTTAATCTGTAAAGCAATTCACAAACAATCTTCAACAGCCTCCAGCGTACCAATATATATAAATGTATGACCTGTCCCGCGTAAAGTGACCAGCCATAAACCCTAACCCTGCTAAATCCAACAGCTGGCTGTTTGTTCCACCCGACGTGGAATTCTTTTGAAGAATATAGCCCGGGGGGTACTCGCCTGAGACGGTATACGGGGGGGTGCCGCTCTAATGGGTAGCTTTTTGGGCACAAAATCCCTAAACATGGGGTACTAGTATGATTTTGTGCTGGAAATCCCTAATAATGGGGTCACTTTTTACAAATGGGTCTATTTTCGCGAAATGTTTGTCTATTTTCGCGAAAATTTGCCAAAATTAGGTCTATTTTCCCGATAAATTGCGAAAATTTGGTCTAAAATGAAGCAAAACCCCTAAAAATGGGTACCGATTTTTCCAAAATCACCCCTAAAAATGGGTATGGGTTTTGAATCTCCAGCGGCACACCCCCGACCAAACCAAATCCGAGTACCCCCCCCCCCCCCCGGGGAATATAGTATAGCCTTGACACGGTGTGTATCCATGGTCACAATTATCATGGCCCCAAATTCAATAATAACTTTGGTTCCAAGAATCCCATTTCCATGGAGACCTATCATTTTTAAAGGGGTTTTTAAGCTTTTTAAAATGAGACATGAATCAACCTATTCTGAGCATGTTCAAATTTTCATGAAATAAGCAGTAGAATAAGCTTTTAAGCTTCTGGTTCTGGTGGTCTGTACACGCTCATTTTCTATCTTTAGTGGCTGGTCTTTAGGCTTTAAAAAGCTTATGTGCAAAGTAGCGGACGGGTTACAGAATCATATCATGCCCTATTGCCTCCGATTGGACAAGGTTTAGGTTACCTAAAGTTATTATTCGTGTTACAATGCTATTCGCACGCTTCACCATTCGCACATAGAGTGTTAAAGGGTGCCGAATTTTGAAGTTCAATCGTAAATCACTGAGTTATTTATATAGACTGAATGATCCAGACACCTCCGACTCCGAGACACCTGCTGAAGTCCAACTTGTACCCCGGCCGGTCCTGGCTTGGTCCAAATACTTTTATACTTGGTCCAAACGAAAGATGGTCGCGTCTTTCTCAAGAGTGTACAAAACCGGACGAACGCAAAACATGTGACAAGGGAGCACCACACAGGCATGTGAACAATGGTGAAACAAACATCTGCCTATTGTTGAGATTTGGTTCACAGTATAGCGCACTCTATCAGGGCCCGGGGGGGGGGGGTACTCAGATTTGGTTTGGTCGGGGTGTGCCGCTGGAGATTTAAAATCCCTACCCATTTCTTAGGGTGATTTTAGAAAAATCGGTACCCATTTTTAGGGGTTTTGCTTCATTTTAGACCAAATTTTCGCAAATTATCGGGGAAAAACACCTATTTTTTGCAAATTTTCGCGAAAATAGACCCATGTCTAAGGATTTTTCAGTTGAAAAGCTACCCATGGCCATGGCTAAGGATGTCTCATGAAAAAACGACCCACTGGAGCGGCACGTCCCCGTATGCCTTAGTATACCCGGGTATCAGGAATTCTATTAATTTTGGGAGAGGAAAGCGCTATACTGATGTACGTAACGAAAACGGTCCCTTTTGCATATTTACATAAATTAGGGTAATCGTCCGGAATGCGCGTCCGTGACCAGCGTTTAACGCGTTTAACAATGTTTAACCAGGTTTAACGTCAAACCATAGGTTTGGGGCGCTGTAAATTTACACAGACGACGGTGGCCACGCGAAACCTAAATTTTGAATTCGTAGTGAATAACACGTAATCGCGAATGTTAATCTTATCATTTTGACAAATTCATCATAATTAGAAGAATTTTCATCGTTAACCGGGCGATGACTGTTAAAAATAATTCAAAATGGTGCACTCCTGTTGCCATTGTGTCGTCTGAGAGACGCGTGGCCAGCGTCGCGTCGTCTGCTACAATCACACCTGATCGGTATAGCGCCACCAGTTCTATGCCGACCAAATTTTAATTTAAAAGTGGCTTCCGATCGGCAAGCTGAGTGGTATACCCCTGACTCTATACGAGCCGTCACATGCGATTAGGGCAAGCCGTGAAGCGTAAACTGTCAATCATTCGTTGTGAATTAATATTCAGATAATATGACTATTCATTAGTCCGGGTCATCGTGTCACTTGAGCGTCATCATAATAAACGGCGTGTTCCAAGCCGTCGTAAAAAGAACGTTACTTATTATCTGATTAAAATATTCATTACCGTAGATGCAAATAACGCCACGCCCCTCCTCTGTCACTGCCAGACGAAGCCATCCACAATTTCAAATTCGTATTTTGTTCCACGTTAAAATTAATTTCATACATTATAAACAATTCTGAATGTTTCGTGTCATATAATAACTAAATTCTGTCATCACTGATCAAAGCATATCAGTGCCACTCTAAATCACAATCAACTTTTTGTTACCATTGATGTACTATTTCTGTGCCACAAATCGTGTGAGCCGATAAAACCACCACGTCTCATTGCTACGAACATGATAGTGCGCCCGTAGTGCGCCCCCTAACGAACCGTCACATGTCAATTAACGTATAGGTAGGTGGGCTTGACTTTTTCGAGATACTTGTCCCATAGTTATATAGTCACTGCACCGCATAAAATAGTTTCCCCATTGAAATACGTAATAAACGGCCTTGCATATTTCAAGGCACTATACTATATAATATACCCTCTTATTTGTTTATACTATGACCCTTTTCGGTGACTTAGTATGAACTTTAATTTAAGCCTGGTATAAGTAGGGGTTATATCAGACCATGTACTAGAGCAATTCCCTAAGGGTACTTGGACTGGGTTTGGTCGGAGGGGGGCGGTGCGGCTGGAGATTCAAAACCCCTACCGGTACCCATTTCTAAGGGTGATTTTGGAAA
This sequence comes from Ophiura sarsii, assembly GCA_035610835.1. Taxonomy (NCBI): domain Eukaryota; kingdom Metazoa; phylum Echinodermata; class Ophiuroidea; order Amphilepidida; family Ophiuridae; genus Ophiura; species Ophiura sarsii. The sequence continues at coordinate 26,171,721 of CM069444.1, read as the reverse complement.
AAGAAGGTACCCATTTCTAAGAATTTTGCTTCATTTATAGACGCAATTTTCGCAAATTATCTGATAAATAGACAACATTTTCGCAAATGTTCGCGAAAATAGACCCAATTGTAAAAAGTGGGACCATTTTTAGGAATTTTCCAGCACAAAATCATACAGCAAACACAAAAATGTTTTATAAATGTTGTTTAAACATTGGCCAAAACATCATGAGAATGTTATTTGAAAATGTTTATATGACGTTAAAATGTATGGTTAGGATTTGGTCGGGAAAACATTTTAGAAAACATTTTTAACAATGTTTTAAAAATGTTTTTCCAACATATTTTCAGTATGTTAACCAAAATGTTGAATAAATGTTTTTACCATTGGCTTTTTACCATTTAATGTAAGTTTCTGTTGATTTAGGAACATTTTAGTATATAAAAAGCACATGTGCTTGATGTGCTTTTTTATACTAAAATGTTTCTAAATCAACAGAAAACTTACATTAAATGGTAATAAGCCACGAAAATATAGCGTATAGGCGTGGGCGATATGAAATCCCAATTGTCATAAATTGACTGGATTTTCATATAGATCTTTATATTTTTGAAATTATAATTTTTTCTGTTAGCTTGAATATACTGCAACACATTAAGCATTGCAATCATTTAAAATCACTTTTAACTGTTTTCAATGTTGCGCTTCTGTATCTAGAAAATATTGTGCTTTTGCAATATTTTCTTCAAAAGAGGGTGGTAACACTATACAGGATAACGGCGTTCACGATAACGCCTTCCACGTTTTCATCCCTAAATATATTCACATTTCCAAAATAGCCGCCGTTCCAATGGCAACAGCGGTATTCATGACAAAAATAACCATGAAAATCTGGATCATAGGGTGCCCACTTATTCTGTCCAAGATCAATTAAATAACATAGATATTAAGAAAAAAAGAACCTTTGACTGCCCTGGACCCCTTTCCACGCGGCTATTAGTTTTGCCATATATATACACAACAGATTTTTCATAAACCTTTTTTCAATTTTTAAAGTCTATCTAAAGGTTCAGTCACATAGAAGATAGCTCCCGACCCAACCTCTTCCCAACTACACAAGACCACCATTTTTTCAAAATCGGCTGAAATCTTGTTCAAACTTGCACAATTTACATTTTGGATCCCGACCAGGGATGAGCAGGGATGATTAGTATGCGATATTCCCCGCCTTCAACAAGACAAGAGATGCTGAATCGCCTACCAGTAGGCGACAGCATCATGAAATCAACAAGATCAACATGATCAAGCATGTTTAATCGGCGACGTGTTGCTGTCATGAGCAGTTGGCTACAAGACGGCGACTAATCTGCGACTATTAGGGAGCGTTCATAAATACTTTGGTGGGGGGGGGCTGGATAATTATAGGGGGGCCCAAAAAGTGTTGATACTCTGCAAAGGGGGTGGGTCAAAAAAGTTTTTGAAAACCCCAACAGAGGGGGGGTCAAAAAAGTTTAAAACACTTATTAGTTTCCAAAATTTTCTGGGGCTTCGCCCCCAACCCCTGCTTTACCTGTATGCACATTATTTAGGAAAAGTTCATAAATCAATGTAAAAATAGCTAATTTGTTGGCGCGCTACGCGCGCAGATGTCTACGGGCCAATTTTATGTACATGTACTAGCCCAGCTAAAAAAGAATGAAGGGCAAATTCATGTCAATAGCAAAAACATATTTAAAGCCAGGATATATAATTGGAGGGAGCATCCTAATTAGTTTCAAAAACAGAGATCCGTGCATAAATATGTGAAGTTATTCAGGGGATTAAAGACCATGGCACTAAACCAAAGATACCTGCAATTGAAGTGGGAGTTCTGATTCTGATTTATAATTTTCTGGGGGCTTCGCCCCCAACCCCTGCTTTACCTGTATGCACATTATTTACGGAAAGTTCATAAATCAATGTAAAAATAGCTAATTTTTTTGGCGCGCTACGCGCGCAAATGTCTACGGGCCTATTTTTATGTACTAGCCCAGCTAAAAAAGAATGAAGGCCAAATTCATGTCAATACCAAAAACATATAATTTAAAGCCAGGATATATAATTGGAGGGAGCATCATAATTGGTTTCAAAAACAGAGATCTGTGCATAAATATGTGAAGTTATTCAGGGGATTAAAGACCATGGCACTAAACCAAAGATACCTGCAATTGAAGTGGGAGTTCTGATTCACTCTAGATTCTACAACCTGCCCTCCTACATGTGATGCGTCCATCAAAAATAGAATATGATACATGGTCAAAAAATAAATCACATAACAAGATATCATATCTATGTTCTCTGAACTTGATAACAATGAACGGAGGACAAGAAAGTTTCAGGTGCAGGCAGTAATACAGGGGGGGGGGTCAAAAAAGTTTGTGGCATGGCGAGAGGGGTGGGGGGTCAAAAAAGTTTGTGGCATGGCGAGAGGGGGGGTGAAAACAGTTTTGATATACAAAAAAAAATTATCCAGCCCCCCCCCCCCCCCACCAAAGTATTTATGAACGGTCCCTAATCTTCTGTAGTCGCCGATTAAACATGTCAAGTTGGCTTGCATCTTCTCTCCCGCTTGGAGCAGACTCATTGCCGACCACTTTCCAAGTACACTCAACCATTCATGATGCGCGCCAACTCATCGGCTACCGTCGTTTCCAAACCGCTCATGTGTCCATGCCGACCTACCCGATTAAAAAAAAAACGCACGATATTTTTTTAAGGCTGCGAGAAAAAAATCGTGGCGGGTTTGTCAAATTTGTCACGTGCTCCCGACCACACAAGACTGAGGAAGACTTTTCACAGGACAGTCCCAGACCTTGCCGAAACTACAGATGAAAATAGAAAACTGCTCACGATTTTTCGAATAATGGCCAATCGTGACCAGTCTTGAGCAGTCTGGAAGTGGTTTTCTAGCAAATAATCGGCTATGTGACTGAACCTTAAAGGATTACTGAACTAATACTAGGCATGTACTTCTTTCGATGCTTTGTTTCATGGTGATTTCAAATATGGTAATGAAATTCAATAATGTTGACATTTTTGAAACATTTTGTGACATTATGGAATGTCGTCTGCAGACGCCTGCCGCGTGGAAAGTGTTAAGAAAACGATGAGCGCTAATGTTTTCGTTAATCACTCTCCATACTTCATATATTCGGTTATCTCTATGACAACCTACCATTATGAGTTTATTGACAATTCCTCTCTAGATGTCGCATTTCGCGATGTGAGTGTCTATTTGAATTGAACATCAATTATTCGAGCAGCCACCATGGACGTGGAGCAGGCGATAATATTTGTGTTGCTTATGTTAACAGGTAAGTGCGATAGGAAATTTGTACTCAGGCATGTTTTATGTAGCCTAATATTCTTTTCAAATAGGCCTACCAGCCTACCAGGCCTAGTATAATCATGATAATATCAACTGAAAAACACATTCTAATTGATATTCAGTAGCTGTATATTAAATGTTTAGTATCAAATTCACTTTATTGAATTTACCTTAAAAATTATATTAAATGTCTACTTGTCTTGATAGTGGTGACCAAATAACATTCATTTGTCGTTTCCAATTAATAGAATACACCAATAAATGTCAAAATGTGAAATGTGACATTTATAATCATGAAGTATTTGATCACATTCCTTATGGGACATTCTGCCAGTTGGATATGAACATATTTGTAGGTAACACGCGAACGCGCAAAGATTTTTATTCAAGCCATAAGTTGGCAAAACAATCATAAAGGCATTTTACTTTATCCATTCGGCTGTCGGAATAAATTTTAAATTACACAGGGAAACATTAGGAAAAGGATAATAACCTTCAGTTGTGTTAACTCAAATGATCAGTACGTCTCCCTTACAAAAAGGTACATCCCTTTTAGTAGTTCGTAAGCCTAATGTTTTTCAATAAAAGATTATACGGTATTTATATATTCTTCTTTCGAAAAAGATTTTCATGAAAAATGTTGATGAATTCATAATTCGATTAACATGACAACATTTAGACCTGGATCCCACTTCTTAAAGCTCAACTTAGGAGAAAGTCATTCATATATTTCTTACAAAGGCTTAAAGAAGAATTAAATAATTACGTATCTTAAATCCACTTAACACTTTCCACACGGCAGGCAGCTGCAGACGACGTTCCCAAATTTCACAAAATGATTCAACAATGTCATAATTATTTAATGTCATCACCATATTTGGAATCACCATGAGAAATGCATTAAAATAAGTACCAACATGTCTAGCATTGGTTCAGTAATCCTTGAGATAAACCTTGAAAGATGGGAAAAGTTTCTGAAAAAACCTGTTTTGTAAATGGTAAAATTAATAGACACGTGGAAAGTATTAAGAAGAGTGTTAACTAATGCGGTGCCCTGAATGATTATATTTCTTTTTAAACAGGATGCTTTCCGAATACGGTGGATTCCTTGATGTGTATGCTGATTAAAAGACACGACTCGGAGAGGAATATCTTACAATGGTCGTTACCTGCAAAGAAGAGATGTTTCTGTCACGGAGTAGCGATGAGAATGAGTGTTATAAACATCTGCCCTGTTATGGATCAGCCCAAAGAGGAGTTATGGTTTACCGATGACCCGGTGCCCATTACCTACAGGTGGAATTGGACCCCGGAGATACTAGACCAGATGCTTGATAGAACAATCGACTGCACTGGTAAGTTAGTATAGGTTATAGCCTAGGATATGTATGATTTGACCTAGACAAAATTGCAACATAAACCTTTTTAGATGTAATTGTTTCAAAATGCCCTTCCGAACATTATATTAAAAATCGATAAAATTTGAAGTTGGGGAAAAATGCTAATTTGCATAACAATAATATGGTACATTTAGCCATATTAGTCGGGTATATGCAGGGGTTTCCGTGCACCCCCACGGTAACGAACTGTCTTGACCCTTTTAATGGTCCTAAAACATATTCAGGATGTTACCAAAAACAATTTCGTGTTATTGAAGATGGCGTCCAAAATGGCCGCCCAAACTGGTCAAATTTCATAAAATGACATATAGCAATCAAAATGCGTGGTGAAAGTATAGTTTCCATAGTGGGATGTATGTATTAGACCACTAGACACACATATCCTGTATTTTTGCTTTGTTAACATACCTAAATTCAAGAAAGCCCCTAAAATGGCCGCCAAAAATGGTAAAATTCAATAAAATGACATATATCAACAACAATGTATGATCAGAGTATAGTTTTAACAATGACATGTTTGTGATAGACCACTAGAAACACTTATCCAGTATTTTTGCTTTGTTAACATACTTTAAATCCAAAATGGCCGCCAAAATGATGGTCAAAATTCCATAAAATGGCACGATATCAACCAATATATATATATGTTGAAAACATAGTTTTAACAATGGGATGTATATACATTAGATCACTAGGAATTCATGTCCAGTATGTTTGCTTTATTAACATACTAAAAATCCAAAATGGCTGCCAAAACGGGCCCCATAATGGGTCCTAAAATGGCTACAAAACTGTCAAATTCCATAAAATGGGATAATATAAACCAAAACGTATGATGAAAGTATAGTTTTAACAATGGGATGTATGGATTAGACCACTAGTAACTCATATCCAGTTGTTTTGCTTTGTAATGACATACCTTTAAACCAACATGACCGCCAAAATTGCCGTTGTAAAAGTAGTCTATTACAGTTTACATTCAATCACATTCACCAAATAGTTTGTTATAAACTGATAAGCTATTGCTTTTAGATATGAGACCCATGCACCTCTGTGACAATTTTGTATGTATGACTTTTCAAAATAGCTGCCAGATGCATGGTTAAGTTGATGTTTAATGACATAAACCATTTTTTTAATATTGTCAATGCCTATAATACTATTTGTAATACCAATACCCCCTAAATCTATGGGACAGCATTCACTATATTTCTATGATAAAGCGTAGTGGCTGTATATCTAGTTTAAGTATTTAAAAATATCCAAGATGGCTGCAAAGGGTTTAAATAACTGATAAGCAGTTTTAGTGTATTATAAGTGTTACATTAGAATTGACCCGAAATAGCTTATGGTGTCAATTATTGACATGAAAAATCTACCTTAGTAATTGACATATCCATCCAATCCGGATCACCAAGTAGTTAAAGTTGGCCAACCCAGTATTTATGGCCAAACATACATCGTGAGTTATATGAATTTATCAATGAACATAATAATACTTGTTATAATAGCTGAAATTAACCGGCTATTTCTGACCATATTTTGATCAATTGGTCGCCACCTTATTGACCAGTTGAAGGTAATTTCATTGAGCAATTGGAGGTAATTTAATGATCATAAATGATGGCAATGATGGCCATCTTAATAACATTACATTGTCAAAATGGAGTCTATGCCATTCAGTCATACCTTGTAATATACTTAAAGCGTATACAAATAAGTTTTCTGAGTGGATTATAAGCTATAGATATAATAATGTATTAACGATGTAATACTTAACAATGAACTAATACTGCTTAAGTTATTTTTAACCTTTTGCAGCCATCCGGATATTTTAAAATACTCAAATTAGATCTACAGCCCCAAGCCTTTATCATATATAGTGAATGATGTCCCATTAGATTAAGAAGTATGTGATTACAAAGCAAAAAATATGGATATGAACTACTAGCGATCATACATCCCATTGTTAAAACTATGTTTTCATTATACATTTTGGTTGAAATTGTGTGGAATTTTGACCATCATTTTGGCGGCCATTTTGGATTTAAAGTATGTTAACAAAGCAAAAATACTGAATATGAGTTTCTAGTGGTCTAACACATACATGTCATTGTTAAAACTATACTCAGATCATACATTTTTGTTGATATATGTCATTTGACCAGTTTGGGCGGCCATTTTGGACGCCATCTTGAATAAAACGGAATTGTTTTTGGTAACATCCTGAATATGTTTTAGGACAATGAAAAGGGTCAAGACAGTTGGTTTGGGGGAGTCCTGGGTGGTGGGGGTGCACGGTAACCGCTGCATATATTCGACTTATATGGCTAAATGTACCCATATATTGTTATGCAAATTAGCATTTTTTCCCAACTTCAAATGTTATCGATTTTTAATATAATGTTCGGAAGGGCATTTTGAAACAACATTTACATCAAAAATGGTTTATGTTGCAATTTTGTCTAGGTACACCCTTTTATTCGGTTACATGTCCTAGGCTATTACAACAGAAATCATGATGTGAACTGCGTTACAGAATATTTGCCTAACAATAGAGAAGAGGTAGGCTAATTGCTTTATTTCAACAACAAAAATACATATTATAATCTATTGGGGTGTAGGCGAGGAATATCATACAGGGTGTCCAAGAATGATCTATACCGAGGTAATACGATTTTTATCGGTATGAACTTAATTGACATTGTCCAAACCGGTTTCATCTATATCTTGCGCAAACGCCCAGATTTCTTAGGCATTTTAGATTTTGAAAATCGGACATATCTGATGAAAAATGATAATATATTTCAAGTTTTTGTCGAAATGATCCATTATGAAAATATATAAAGTCACTAACCCTTTTTTAAAAACATTAATTTATTTCTGATATGTTATTTGATTTGCTTTGATTGAATAGGGCAGGATTTGTTTACTTTGAGTGGTTTTAACCTTCGTTTCTTTGGCGGGAGTTTTGAATATAACTTATAAGGTGTGGGGTTCATTGTTTGAAATGCTGGTAGTGCTAGAGAGAATAGCAGTAAATATGAATTATATGAGCCAAAATATCAAAATACGTTTTTCATCGATTTTCGATTATGTCTTGCCACAGCGGAACAAAAAGAGATATCTCAATGAAAATAACGGAATGAGTAGGAAACATTTCTACCATCATATCGCAAGTGTTTAAATTTGAAACACTATCTGTTTTACATTTTTTATATATTTTTGAAACCCGGTATAGATCATTCTGGGACACTCTGTATATCACACCGTCTGGAGATGTTAATTTTAATGGTTTAACACCCATGAACTTGGATGACCCTACATAGTTTTCTAATTTCTATACAACCTGTCCCAGGATCATGTCACCTGGATAGCATACACAAATCTTGACAACCTCTCACATACCAGTCTAAATGTAAATAATGTCCAGAATAAACACATATACAACGGGTGCGAAGCACGAAAAAGGAGTGAGTCTGGCCCGGTCGATCTGTGTGATCATTTATAAGTACACAATTAATGTAGGTTAACCCAGAAAGTTCCTAGAAAAAGTTGACAACTGGTGTTATGCCCTTAGTTATCATATCACTTTTAAAAAGTGTTGACAGAACAAACTGTACAATCAAATATTGATAAAAACCTCAACAAATTCACTGCACATAATTTGTTTTGCTTTTTACAGTGAGGTATATGGTAGTAGTTTTAGTGTTTTTCCTTCGTGTTCTGACTATACAAGGGCCACAGAATGCTAACATAGAAACACAAATCCGTTTGTTTCGGCCGGCGTACTTCAAGTGTTGTCTATGGGACCTTTTATTTTGGTTTATTTTGTGGATACACGAGTGGCAATGATGGAAAGGTTGAACGAGTGAAATCCATTGGATATTAACGATGTTAAGTTAGATAAAAGTAACTGAAAGAAAATGTTAACATTTTACCCATGCACTCCTTTAGTTAGATTCAATTAAAATTGGATAATTTTATGGGTGGAACTACAAACCCAAAGTCTTAGTTTTGAAAGTTGTTGTGTTAAGAAATTCTAACTTTTAAATTCAATTTATCATAGAAACTAGCGCTATTTCAGATTTTGTAAAATCAAAAGTTTTAAAACTAGCCCAAATGTGTCTGAAAGCCACCACGTGTGCCAAGTCATCAAGTCATGTTGCAAGATTGAAGACGTAGACTGCTTTGGTCATCCTCAAGGTCCCCCAGCATGCGGTCGATGGTGTTGGATTGACCAATTCTTGGGTGGAACCTAGCACTTATAAAACTCGCCCATTGCTTGTGTGGTGGATTTCGATCACGACAGGAGCATGCGCAGATGCGATTTGTGTGTAAGTGGTCTGTGATTTTGTCAATGTTATATTTTTACTGTGATTTGTCGATCTGCATTAAATGCAAAAAGTAACAACGCCCCCGGCTGGACTCGCACCATTAACCTTTCGGTTAACAGCCGAACGCGCTAACCAATTGCGCCACGGAGGTGATTATTTACTAGGCTGTTTTGGTTTGTCATGTTCACCCGTACACTTCCCCGTACACTTTCTTGCAAAGTCGGGCATCGTTTTTTCTCAAATGTTGCTTGCATATTGCCGTTGCTGTCGCCTTTAATACATGTGCTGTCAGTTGAACTTGGAACCAACGTTTAATTTGAACTGTCTATTTTCAATAAAAAAATACTCCAATACGGGAAAAAAATCAGAAAAGCTCACAGACAACAAATAAGAACATCATTTTACTCGACCTAGAATTTCAATCAACGTATTTCAATCATCGGAAAAACCCGATGATGCGAGTGACGTCATTTAATGAGCTCATTAGCATAATTTATGTCCGTGAAATGTACAATAGAGTTTTATTAGTGCCTAGAGCCCAACACGCGACTTTTCAAAGTTCTTGTGTTAAGAAATTCAATATTTGAACTTCACTTTGTTTAAAAATCTAATGCTATTTCAGATTTTTTTAAATCAAAAGTTTAAATTTGGAGAGAAGTTACGATATAGAGCAGATTTTAGTTTTAGAATTAGCTAAAGGTCGATATATGTGGCAAGGCACATCGCCGGAGTGTTGACTGCCTTTTGGGTCGACCAGACAGTTGGTCCAGGGTGTTTCCCCATTCACACCATGTTCACACGCAAATACTAGCGTCATGGCCAGTTTAACCTGTCAGAAAATATCTCAAAATTGGGCTCAAACTATACAGGTAACTGGAACGTAATGGTATGATAACATTTATTTTAGAATGAATAGTATTTGTTTACAATTAGTATATGCCTTTGAATCTAAGCCGCTGTTATATATACATATTACACTAGCAACCAAAAGTCATTGGACACTTGGTTATGGTGTCGAAATTATCCTAGATATTATATGTGGACTGTAATATTTCACTATGAGTTGAACAAATGTGTTGCTGAATCTCTTATCATTAATACATTCATGTTTCCTGCAACATCTGCTCATTCCATTCCATCAAATTGAAAAAAATATATGCCTATGTTGAATCCCTATACAAATTTCCCATTTAAATAGCTCATGAATAATTCATCAAGCTCATTATAGACAATACAATCCAATGGTAGGCCGTGTGTCAATTTTGACTTCCTTTCAAAATAACCTTCGCAATTGTTTGTCAATGGATCAACTCAAGTGAAACTAATCCAAAGGCCCTAATATTTAATCTTTCCCAGATATTGAGAACTGATCTCTTTATTCATATTTAAAGATGGAATATTTGGGAGGGAATATTGTAACTTTTATTTAACACCATGACTTTCATATCATAATGGAAACCATCTAATGTCCATGCATTCTCATTTCAACCACAGTAACTGTGCATACTACAAAGTTATATTCATTTCATCATTACTTGGTATTATTTTCAAAGCTAATTTTACTCTTAAATTACCTAAATATGTCAAAGAGAGCATTTTATATCACTGAATATTGTTATAAGTGTTTTCCCTATAAACTAATAATGTCTCAAAAATACTTAAAATTTGTTTAAACAAATTTATAAGAACTTTTCATCAATTTGCAATTCTAGAATACCAAAAGGCTAACGCAGTAGTTCAATGGGTTCCCAGTGCTTTCTGTTAATTTGTAGCATGCATGCAAGGTGTCCAATGAATTTTGGTTGTTAGTGTATTTAAATTATCCTTTATCAGTGTCATGAACAATTGCACGTCTGATATAGTGAAATTAGTCATATCCATCTAGCATGTCTAAATAACCAATCCGTACGTTATCTTGCCGCTCACTTAATAAACATAAACTCAATTTACCAAAACTGGTTCAAAATTACTTTTTGGATTCTCTATGACAACCCCAATCTTGTGTGCAAACCGAATTAGCTAATGTAAACACATTGTGAAATACAACAAGCTTCATCTAGATATTATACCTATAGTCACTCATAATGCTATGGACAAAATTCAAGCTATTTCACGCGAGCGTGTATTGTGTTGTTGCTGTTCGCAGACCTGCGTCCAGATGCATGATGCGCGAACAACCATAGACTTAGAGACTGCTCATTACGCATACCAATACACGCAACTCGTCAAAGCTAAAAATAATACCGTCACCATCGCGATATTGTCGGGGCGTACCATGCGATGGGCGTAAATCAATATCACCAATCAATGATGCCGGAGAATGGGTGCGCTGGGGTTTTTTGGAATCGCGTATTTGTTGTTGTCATGGTGCGGTTCTTTAGCTTCAATTTCTAAGCGTCGTGAGCAGGCTCTACGAACGACTATGCATGCATTCTCGTGACGATCTTACGATCGATGCGCGTTCATTTTTTTAAAGCGCCCGGTACGCACTTCCGGATTTACGCACGTACATTTATGCGCATGTATGTACGCACGCACCCCAGCACGCACGCACTATTGGAATTATGTCAACAGCATTATGACACAGACTAGATACATTATCAGCATTTTTCATTGGAAATATTTGTCAATGATTTCTTTTTTGTTGTTGCAGTTTTGCATAGTAGAACTGATACAGTAACCCGCGGTATCATGGATAAACTACACTCAGGTTACAATTACCTCCCAAAATTCAGAGATTCTTTTGGTATAGTGACAGACTTTGTATTTGGCAAATACATTGCGAGTTATTATTTTATTTTCTTACTTTTTCCCTCCAAGCAAGCGGCTTTATTTAATTCCTCGCATTTAAAAATAAAATCTACATAATAAAATGGCTAGTCTAACCAGAAACGGTTGTCAATACATAATAACTAATTACATATACATAATTATGCATAGTTATTACTGTTATCGATTACATTAGTCCAGAGGATAAGGCCTAAAAAAGAGTTTGATTGGCCTAACATGACAAAAACAAATAGGGTAGGTCGGTCGGGATTTTTTTTTTTTTTTTAAATCACCTACTTTTCATTTCGATGGGGACTTAAAATAGCCGAAAATGAAAGCAAACAGTCGGAAACTTAAATACTTTGTTCAATTTTTATTTTTTATTTTTATTTTTATTTTTTTATATATATATATATTTTAAATATTATATTTATTTGTCTATTTTTTTCTCCCTCAAAATAATACAAAATATTCAGGGTCGGGGATGTATTTAGGGTCGGTCGGGTAAGGCCAATCAAACTTCTTCTTTTTTTAGGCCCAACTCTCATACGAGGTCTAGTTAAGACGAATCGTTCTGCCCGGGTCACATCTCAAGTCTGACCCAACAAGTATTTAGTATAGACATCATAAGTTACTTATCGGAAGCGATTATTTTCCGTTCTTTTGGGTGATTTAAAATTGTTGTTTTGGTAAGTTTGAGTCAGGAAAAGGTGCATGGTTATTTGGCGGGAATTTAAGCGGAGTTCCGCGCTTTTCAAATGCTGCGACAGCTGTTCGATCATTGCGTCGCGCGCTGAATCTTCCCGTGCGTAGTACTAGACGCGCCGCTTAATATCCGCGACGTATACGCGAAAAACAAAAGAGCGCAAAACAATGTGTAAAAGTGTAAACAAAGGCCAATCTTACGATCATTTAAATTTCAGTTTTCTTCCAATTTCTTCAAATTGTGACAATATAAATTGAATCTGATAGTTCATTTTGATTGTTCATAATAGTATACTCGCCTTTTAAGTCACACGCCCTTGTATTCCATGAACATTTAGCTTTAAATGGTGGAAAATATTTTTACTGAATCGATGCTTTCTAGAAGTTCAAATTTGAAGGAATTTTACGATTTTTTTCAGACAACATAAGTAAAAAAATATCAAGCTATCAGGTAAGCTTTTACTACCATTGTGTAGAAGACTTTCAGCGCTAGGAGGAATTTTTTTATTTTTTTCGATTATGTATTTTAAACTCGAGATATGCATCCATTTCTAGCGAAATGTATGCAAAAAAACACGACTTTTACACTTTTCCGATGATTTTAGCAATATTTCCAAAACTAAGCCTTATTTTGGAAAAAGAAAAAATTGCCTCCTAGACAAAATTGTCTTGTTTACAAAAATGTATATTAGAACAAATTACCATTTTTTCTTTTATAGTTATGCTGTCTGAAAAATTTGGGGTAAAAATTTGGGGTTTTTTTGTTCATTTCTCAAAATTTAGTTTATTTGGTATCACATTGATATCACCATCGGATTCCTTATCAAATTTCCTTTCTATAAATGTATACTTTTATGTACTTTTATTCAATATGCTCAAACTTAGAAGCAAAAGTTGATCATAAAAATAATAGGGTTGACACTTCCCTTAAGGGGCTGTCAAGTGTCAGAAATAGCTTCCGTAAAACTGCCGTAACTACGTCATTATTCATATATTCCATATACAAGTATACATTTTTTTGAAGGAAAGGGTTCAATAAATCTAACCATGAACATGAAATTGCTCTAAAAAGAACCATTTTGGAGAAAATCATAAAAAACGAGAATTTTGACCAGTCTTCAATTCGGACAAGGTAACCAAAAAAATATTTTCTGAAAATCTGTCCTTTTACAATTTTTGTAATCTTAAGAAAATTGCCCGGGTTCCATTTTTTTTGTTTTTTGATATCTGAGATATTTTTTTATTTATTGACCAAATAAGGCAACAAAATGGGATTTTTAAATACAACAAACGTGAATTTCCACAAAATGATCCGAAAAATCGGAAAATAGGCCTAAAACAAAAAACAAACAAAATGGAACCTGGCGAAGATCATGGTTGTTGCGTTAAACTTACTTGCTGTCCATCAGATGCAGTTTGTATTGAGTTATCGTGTCTGTAAATCGTATTTTTACTCAAAAATGAACATAAAGAAATCAACCGATGAATGTGAAAAGTGACAATACCGCCGTTTGATCATGGTTTACGGGGAAATACACGTATTTCAAATCCTGTTCTTTAGATATTGTGGGAAGCATATAAATCCCCAACTTCGTGCAAAGTTTCATTACAAACCGTTCTTTTCTTGGTATCAAAATAACCTCAAATGTGTGTTAAAAAACACCTTTTTCATGATGTCGAGTGTGAAAAAGAAGCCATACCATTTCATGTGCATTCGAAGTGCGTTCACAATTTCCGGGAAGCGTAACGCATGAAAGCGCGTGCGTTAATCGACAATGAGCGCAGACGCGCGTGGAATGTTTTGAGTTGGCAAAATAAATGGTGACGCGTGCGCGTTGAACCGGTTGACAAAGATTAGACGCTCGTGTATTAATTTCTGTGCGCAACACTCTGCGGCTAATCATCACAGTTTATCATTATAGGCCCAGTGTAATCGAGTCTTTATCAATGTGATCATTTAAAAATGCACCGTGGCGGGATTAGTGAGTAGTCTGGGTGTAAAAAATCAACACCTATCCTAGATAAAGGACTTAGTAAAGGAGAGAGAAAATTTGGAAACAGAGAGAAAGCGAGCCTAAATGGGGATGAAGATTTAATTTAAGACCTGTCGTTTGGTAGGCCTACATGTTTTCTCTTCTTCTACTTCAGATATTAAAAGAGACGGAATCGGGTAAGCTTCTGATTAACATGATTAATATGAGTCACGTCACGAATTGTAATTTCATCATAGTAAAAGGCCACAACATGCCACCTGAACTTGATCCTCGTTATGCCAGCGCGCCACTGAAAAAGAAACTGAAATATATGTCCGATAGGTCTAATGTTTAATGAAGCAGGAAAATAAAATTAACGGTTTGTAAAATGACTATAGGATCAAGGAATTGTCTATGGGTAAACTGTCAAGCGAACGAGTAACAGTAGCAAGGGCCCCAATTTGAGTCGGATGGGGTGGATTTTGAGAACACCCCCACCCTCCCCGTTTTCAAATGTCGGACTCGGCGGCGGCAATCCTCAGCCTGTAAAGTTAAAGCCTACCGGGAATATACCATTTCCCCCTCTGACAAGCGATCTCATCAGATACGCCCTGGCGGGTAATGGATCACATTTCACAGTAGTTAAATGATGAGTATTTTCCATTAGAATGGACTTGGATCCTTTTAAAATTGGTTTGCTATCTACCAAAGATAATTATTAAATAGTGATTGTTCAGTGTTATAACAATTATAGCTCTCTATTAAGCATTTCGGTTGGATCTCTTATAAAAGTAGTTTGCTATCTACTGAAGATAACAATGATAACGGTGAAAACACGGTCATTATTAACAATTAGCTCTAGTAGTAGGCCTAGGCCTATATATACAGTCATGTGGGTATTTCCATTACTGCATTTGGTTTTATTATTTATTGGCTATCCCTATGAATTGCCTTGTCACCTATACCTAGATTGAAACTTTTTTCATTGAGAGGACACAAAAGTACAAGGATATCAAAGGTGCAACCACACATTTAATTAATCAGGCCTATTGTTTACATCTCATAACTTCGTGATAAACCAAACCGATGTTACCCTCTTTTTTTGTTGGGGTGGGTCCGAGGGACAGAAATATAGAGCATCCTCTCCCACCATAATCCCATCCCTTTCACCTTTGCTTTCAGTCTAGAACATTCGGACATATCATTGATTCAAAAATATGAATGATGGGCCATATTTAGCGATCGAAATGGGAAGATCTCTGTTCTTTGTTCAGTCCGAATTTCATTTGGAATGTTCCAGAATTTTATATTATTCAATTTAACTATGACATTTTAGGAGGATTTTTAAGAAACATGACTTGTTTGGCCGTATAGGCCTACTTCTGGTTATCTTGGAACTTATTTTGTCTCATATTATGGCATGTCACCAAACTGTAGGCCTAACAGCGGGGCCTTAAACCCGAACGCAACTGAAATAAATGAGCTTATAATGGATATTATTTTAAAATACATGCCAGGAGAGGCTGTCCACCCCTGCTCTCCATGGCCCTATACCCCCCCCCCCCCCCCCCAACTCCACATGTCGTGTTTTTGATTGCCGCGTGTGCACATAACTATACAAAGTTAGACTATAACATGATAACTATGAGATAACCATGTGAACCATTTGATAGCATCGGCTCATCGGCCCGAGGATGCTTCTCCGATCATGCCCATGTATGAGGCTTAGGTAAAATGGCACTTATAATTGATATTATGTTTGATATAACTGAATGACAAATTAGTACACCGAGTTGAACTAATTGAGAACTATATAGCTAACTTAACAACGATGCGAAATAGGCCTACCATATTCAGTAATGACAATAAATAGATAAACAGGTAGGCCTATTGGATGGACGGGCGGGGCGGGTGGAACGGACTTGTACAACATCGAAAGGCCAAACAAAAACAAAACATTAACGTCTTCGGATAAAACCCGGTGTAAGTCTTTTTGATACTCCTTACATTACAATGTTTCACTCCGATCATGGATTCAAAATCTTTCTCTGCCCTTTATATTTTATCTTTTTTCCTTCTCTCTTTCCAAACTCATTGACACTAACGCTTGTGCTAAAGCCTTGGTTTACTAATAGGCCTACTTGCTTCAGGCTCAGCCACACCCCGGCAAAAATGACGGTTTGATTAGTCGGGCCTCCGATGCGTAAACAATGCGTATGAACAAGCCCTCAAACGCGGCAAAAACATAGTGGGTAACGCAGCGCGCACGCACTGACGGCTTTCGAAACAACAGCGTCGCGTATTTTAAGCGAACTGGCGCGTGCTAATTTGCGTGAAAAACAAAACACGGGATACGCGGCGCATGGGAGTTTCGCTGATCCCCTGAGGGCAGACTTTTCTATTCTACTTTGTCAATGATCACAATAAGGGATTTAAATCCTTCTAAATAGGCTTTTGGAATTTCAAAATTGAAAATTTCTTTGCATGTACTGATAGATAACACTCTGAAGTTTTAAAAAACATGAAAAATGAAGAAAAGTGAAATTCCTGGAAAATACGAAATGACACTTGACAGCCCCCTTAATCAAATTGGATCCGTTCATATTATTATTTGCCTGGCACTGTATGTCATTCATATTATTAGAAACACTAATATTAAATAGGATAGGAATTTGTGGGCATTAGGTTCTACACGCCTCTATGTTTTGAGCCACTTTGAAATATATTTATTGTCATACATGCCTGTATTGACAGGCCAAACAACTAGTAATAGCCATGGACGGCCCGTGGACACATGTCCTGACTTTGTCTAGCCAATACAGAATTGCCACGCTTTATATTTAGCATTTCAAGTAGGTAAATTGGGCTAATAATTGAAACTAAAAAATCTACTCTAGAAATACTATCGCGACTTTTCTCAAAATGTAAACTTTTTATTTTATAAAATCTGAAATACTTAACACTCCTTTTTATAACAAATTGAAGTTTAAAGCTAGAAATTCTGTATACAACCACTCAAAAACTAACAGCTGGTGCAATAACAGCTGGTGCAATGACTCAAAGAGTTGGAGGGTAAAAAAAAATCGAGATTTATAACCACGGCTTCCAGGCTGTATCCGTGGTTAAGAAAGTTTGTAAATATACAGGGAACGGAACCGTAATGAGTAAATTATATAATTCTTGTATCGTAAATTGAAGACCTGAGCGCATGAAAGACATATGACCATATTTTTGAGATACAGGCATTTAAAGTTTTTAAGATATTGTAGAGAATGACCAAAAGGTGCTATCGTAATGCCAGTTTACAATATTGTAGGCTATGGTCTTAGCATTCACATGATATGTGATTTTTTGACAAAGATGTTGTATTATAAAACGATATCGATCAATTTATTGATTTTGGACTTGAGTCTTTCTTGCGATTAGTTTGGAGCCATAGGTTTTATACGGGTTTCTATAAATGGGTAGCTGGCTGAGAATCATTTTCAAGTCAATTTTATTGCCATTTAACAATGATCTTAATGATTTTAGCAACATTGTTTATTGACATGTAATGATGTAATAAAAAAAAAATTAAAGTTTTGTAATAACTGGTGAATTTATTTCATTTCTACTATGTGAAATTGACATACATCTGTATTCTGTGTATATCATGTAGGGAATAATGTATATTATCGCCATACCTGAGATTCGCAATTATAGAATCTCAAGAGCAACGTTCCAAAGTATAGGTATATAATAGGCATCTATCATAAATTAAAGATTTAAAGGAAAGAGTCAACTCCTAGTCATAAATGTCAATTCTGGGGCTAATTGATAACGTTCTATTGCAATCTCTAACTTAGTGCCACTGTGTCAATAAGGTTCCATTGCGATTTACTGGTGCCACTTGAACAGATGACACAATTGTCCATGTTGTTCAAAGAAGCAGTTAATTCTTCCAAGTGAGAACTTCCTCAATTAATTTTGCTTGTTGGTTTGTACTACTTTCTAAAGTATTTAGGGTTTTAGTGTCACTATTGTCTACCCGGGAATACAGCTGTTTGTAAAAAAGGGTGGTGGCGTTGCATTTTTGGTGACGAATCATCCATCTCTCTCTCTCTTAATTCAACAACTAAATGTGGTAGAGCTATGATTGAGGTGTCATGTGAAAGCCTATTTATCTAGCTACATTGAGCATGTTGAGTGCATAAATCAGGTAATTCTGTTTGGCTGAGATATGATTGATTATATTGTGAAAATAAGGAGTGGTGGCGTACAATATGATACAAGTTACACGACATTTGGATACAAATATGTTTTGACAGATTTCTTGAACATGTGTAAAGAGTCCTGATTTCTTATGAGAACGGGAAGGTGATTCCATATTGCTGGAGCGACATAGGTGAAAGTCCGATTGCTGGCTGATGTAAGAGTTTTGATGGTTGAATGCTGAGTTAGTTGTGTAGTATCGGAAGCCGATCGCAGGTTGACACATCGTGGTTTGTTCAGAGAAAGGCAAGATAATAGGTAGTCCGGTGCTACAAACGTGACAACTATTATGTAACAATTGTAATCATGAATCGATTGCATTGACCTTGGCTTTTTCCCTATTTGCTACACAGTGAACTTGCCCTAATTCATACCCCAAAAATATACTTGTAAACTCTAATAAATATGAAATTTAAATGTTTGTGCTCATTTACTTCTTGATATAGTATATTTCAACAAGTTACCCTTGACAACCAATTTGTTCTGATGGGTAATTGCCTGAGGAACTAATATGCACAGTAAAATTACAATTGGGATAGGTATACAAATATTATTGAGCTTAAATCAAAATATGAAAAAAAATCGATATTTTTTTAACATTCTTAATCACAACATGTTCCCATTAGGTCCTATCTTGTGAGATTACCGCTCAGAAGATATATACTTTTTATGGGGTAGAACAAGTAGTTTCAGATGGTGTAAAATGTAAAAATCTGGACATGCAACGGTAAGGGTGGCGAGTTCCAAACAGATGGCCATATCTCACATTTCTGGTACCGATTATTGATTTTTGATTAGCCGACATCAAAGCGCCTGGTTCGGCACTTTTTGTGTTAGGTGTATATAGAACTTTATATGTAAACAAGGACTTCTGCAAGATATATTTGCAAAACATCAATGAGGACAGCGTATATGTTCAACTTTCAAACTCGGTATATATTTTTAAGAAAAACCTGAAGACATATTTGTACTCGGAAGCATTTGCTTGATATGACTAATCTTTGTATATTTTGTATGCATGTTAGTACTAGTATGTCTTTTTATGTTATTTTGGTTGTTATGCAGTGAAGCGCGGCGCCATTTCCGTCGCTTGCGGCAGATACCGGCGCTTTATAAATTACCATTATTATTTATTATTATCATTACTATTATTATTATCTATTGCTATCCATAGTGAGTTATTGGTTAATTGTGATTATACTTCCCTGCGGGAAGAAATAACATCTACATGTATAGGAAAAACCTGTGGAGTGATATGCATCACTAAACATACTTTTAATATCCATAATAGCAATGCATTCTGTGAGACAGGGTGTGTTTGTTGCCGTTGTGATAATAAATGCTTTCGGTACGAAATATTTACTTAAAGGGGCACAGAGAGATTTCTCATAAACAAAATTTCAACATTTTTACCTTGTTTAGATAGATGATATACATAGGAACCCTCTCATGTAAGAAATGAAAAATAAAGACATTTTCTCAGCATTTCCGAAGGTATATTAGTGCTTTTCACATGTTTGCATATTTGAACATGGCAACAGGGTATCAATATGGCAACACTGACTTATTTAAATCGGTTGGTTGTTAGACCAGAGATAGGGCAACTCATTCATGAAGTCAGTTTGGGCAAAAAATGTACCACCTTGGTGTAGGGTTCTGCCAAACTTTGACTTTTTTCGTTGCTGAAATCAGTATAATTAGGAGAATTTTCCCCTAAAATGACCTAAAACAAGATAGGCTCGTTACCATGGCAACAGAGAGTTGCTGAATTTTTTAATACCATATCTTTACATAACTACTAAATGTCTTTCACCTCCCAAACTTTAGGCAAAATCTAAAGAATGTGTGTCCAAAAGTTTGTAAACTTAGAAAAAAATCACTCTTAAGCTCTACAATTTTAGATGGTAGTTAGTACGTATAAGCATTACGCATATGTGAAAAACCTAACTTGTGAGTGTCTTAGTGTCCCTTTAATGCTCAGGGCAGACTAGAGTAATTATATTATTTATATGTCCTTATGTATAGACCAGTGCACATTAACGTTGATAAAAACAAAGAACATTTTTGAACTTAATACACTTAAATTGTAACCCTGCACATCTCTGTCGGTTGTCTCTGGCAAGAGCATTGTTCTAGTGATACAAAGGATGTCTGTTCGAATCCGGTCAGAAGCACATGCTTGTTTTTAGAGTTGATGTTCACTGACAAATAATTTAATGTAATGTTTTCCGTGTCCGACGGTGTCCTTTTAACAAGTTTCTGTAAAAAAAATGATATCAAATGAATTTGAAAAGAACTTTTGTCGTACACAGGTGATTGTTCGTTATAGGGTGCGCACCACTAAATAGTAGTTCCATGGGAATATGTACTAAGATCGTGAAATAAAACCCGAATTTTGACCACTAAATAGTGAAATGGTTCCTTTAAGAGGTTTTTTTGCTAAATGATCAAGACATTTTCTCTCTAATAAGTGTAGAAAATAGGTGTGGTAGTGTGCATGATTTTCAAACAACTGCGCTGGCCGACGAGCTTGGAATAGTCACATTTATAGCCATGGCTCCTGTAACAAGCACACATTTTAAAGATCTCTCAAAATTTACTCAGACACCACATTTCGTATTTCGCAGGGACATAATGTCCAATGAATCCCAAAAGTTCAAAAATTCCAGTCATTTACACAATTCTTCGTACTTATCTTTTTATGTATTTAACAATATCCAGCTCAATGTCTTAATAAATGAAGAACTGTCTTGTAAGGCGAGGTTTCCATATTGGATGATAACATATCGCGCGCGGTGCAATAGGAGTACAATAGCCATACAAACAAGATATGGTCTCACAGACGATCCCCACGGGAATAAACCTTGCCAATGATGGGTTAAACTGGATTTTCTTTTTGCAGCATTCCCTTGTCTAACTTTATTACAACCCACACACAAAACCAAAGGGATTACAATTTGTACCGCGTGCAAGATGTGGTCATCGTGTATAAATACCTCGCCTAATGATTAATGCTTCGCGTTTGGCTTGACATTAAACCTTTCCTACTATAAAGGGGGAAGGTGGTACCTCACCCTAACCCCCAATTCGCGTTAAGGGTAATTTTGAAAATGGATTCACACGGATGATTACAACTTTTATATATGAGTGGCCCCCCGGGTGATTAATGCTTCGCTTTCGGCCTTATTGATAATACCAGGCGCGTACGCAGGGGGGGTGTTTTGGGTGTGAAACACCCCCCTTGGGTCTGTTCTAAAAAAATAAAAAAGGGGAAAGGAGAGGAAAAGAGAAGAAAAGGGAGAAGGGAAAAGAGAAAAGGGAGAGAGGGGACAGCGGAGACAGGGGGAGAGGCAGTGGCGTAACCAGAGGGGTCGTTTACATTGCTAAGACGACTGCCGAACTAGACAAAGTGGGGGTAAAGTTCCAACGCCTGTTTTTTCTCAACAATTGAGGGCTTTTATCAGCACGTGTGTGTGAACCGGGGGAACCCTAGCTGTCCTCCTCCCTGTTTGTACCTCTCAATCAGTTGCGTATCCAGGGGGCAGCAGGCCATGCCACCCATTGAAGAAAAAAAAGTTTAAAAAAGGAGGAAGAGGAGAAGAAGGAGGAAGAGAAGGATCGAGCTAGGGGAGGAGGAAGGGTATGGACAAATGCGGCGCAAATGGGGGTGGGGGGGGGGGGGGTTACGGGGCCGGTCACGTCCACATAATTTTAATGTGTGGGACGTTAAAAACGTTATACTAGACCTTTTAGTGTTACAATTGTTTTGCGCGCTTTGCACGTAGGCCTATTAGTTTTAATGTTTCAATATTCAAGCTTAACAAGAGCTTCAGGAACGTTTTTTCTGGACCATTTTAGTTCAAAAACTGTTTTTTTTTGCTCGACTCGCTCTCACTTTTCAACAGGTTTCAACATTATAATGGGTCTCAAAACACACCAAATATTCTAAATATTATGTTTGGACGTTAAAAACGTCATATTGGACCATTTAAGTGTTAGAAATGTCAATTTGTGCGTACATCGCGTGCATTAGTTTGAATGTTTCATTATTCAAGCTTAACAAGATGGCATTGTAGGACAGTTTTAGTTGAACATTTTAGTTCAAAAACTGAAAAAGTTTGCGCGCTCCGCGCCCATATTTTCTACAGGTTTTAACATTATAATGGCCCTCAAACCATGCCAAATTTTCTAAATATTATGTTGGACCAAGTTAAGTGTTAGAAATATAAATTTGTGCGTACATCGCGCGCATTAGTTTCAATGTTTCATTATTACAAGCTTGGCAAGATGGCTTCAGGATAGTTTTCCATGACCATTTTAGTTCAAGAAGTTAAAAATTTTGCGCGCTCCGCGCGAATATTTTACGCAAGTTTTAACATTATATTGGCCCTCAGACCCACCAAATATTCTAAATATGTGGGGCGTTCAAAACATCATACTGGCCAAAGTTTTAATGCAAAAACAACACAAAAAATGCTAAATACTAGGTGGGGGCATTATTATCATACTGGACCATAGTGTTAAAAATACAATTTTTGTGCGCTTTGCGCGTATTAATTTCAATATTTTATTATTTAAGCGTAACAAGGTAGGTGGCTTCAGGACAGTTTTCCATGACCAATTTTAATTCAAAAACTCAAAAAATGTGTGCGCTCCGCGCGAATAAAGGTTTTAACATTATCAATGATCCTCAAACCACACCAAAAATTCTAAATATTATGTGGAGGACGTTATTATCATACTGGACCATTAGTGTTAGTGTTAGAAATGCAATTTTTTTTCGCACTACGCGCGCGTATTGGTTTCAATATTTCATATTTTAAGCTCAACAAGATGGCTTCAGGACAGTTATTCATTACCCTTTTAGTTCAAAACCTCCAAATTTTGCGCGCATAATGGTCCTCAAACTACACCTAATTTTCTATACTAAATATTATGTGGGGGACGTTCAAAACGTCATACGTTACTTTTTAATGTTAAAATCACAATTTGTGCGCGCGTATAAGGTTCAACTTTTCAATATTTAAGATCAACAAGATGGCTTCAGGTGTTTTTTTGGCCCCATCAAAACAGTCCTGGATACGCCATTGCCCTCAGAGAGGGTTACAAACAGGCGGGGACAGCTATAGGGTTCAAACGGGTTAACCACGTATTAAACACCCCCTCTACGCCGGGGTGAAAAGAAAAATAAGCGAATAGGAAGGGGAAAGACAGGATAAAAATGAAAAGAGAGAAAAATAGATAAACTAAAAGAAACTAAATTGAAAGGATGCTTTTTCTGTCCGTGAACTTGAAAGGGAGAATAACACGTGTCATGTGACGCACATTGAATCAATGAGATCGCCGGTAAAACCAATGTCTGCGGATTAAGTTACTGTATATAATGATGTTTTTAGGGTTGAAACTAAAAGTATTAAGATTTGGTGTTAACACATGAGTTACTGGTGAGAAATGTACGTTGAACTAAGAATAAACCTGCAATAAGTGTTCAAAAATATGCAAGGAAATGCGTTCTTTTCAACCGTGAATTTCAAAAAACTTCTGGTGTCGAGGGGGATACCCCCCTCGAACTCCCCCCGGGACACGCAAGCGTGTCCCGGCCAGCGCTTCGCGCAGGCATGGATAATGAAATAATTATATCAATATTTCTAAAACACCCCCCTTCACAAAATCCTGCGTACGCGCCTGGATAATACCATGTTTACCCAATGGTTTAACCCCTTCACGCTCCTGCTGGAATGTTCCAATTACGAATAAGTATAATATTCTGAAGCACGAAGAATCTTGCAGCTAGTAACATTTCTGATAATAATTTATTTTCTTCAGATATAGATGAGTGCACATTAGATCCCAATATCTGTGGTAGCAACGCAGACTGTGAGAATACTCAGGGCAGCTACACCTGTCGTTGTCACCAAGGTTACGAGATCAATAATAGCAACCAGTGCATTGGTGAGTTCCATATTTTGGAGGGGAAACTTTAATGAACTAATCACTTAATCTTATCACCCCTTTTGGAGGCAAGTTTGCATTTCATCTCAAAGGAACCTCCTTTTGTTTGGAATGTTCGCCGTCATCGAATCCATCTCAGTTAGGCGTCATCTTTTACTTCCACCCGTATTCATACTGGTAATATACCAAGGCTTATCTGATAAGATCGCTTTTTCCCGTTCTCTATCTGTAAATTTTGTCAAACCAATTATGATAATTGCTTTTCCTTTCTGACAAGGATGAGTGCGTATTATATTCCAGTATTTGTGGTAGCAACGCAAACTGCGAGAACACTGAGGGCAGATTCACCTGTCGATGTAACCAAGGTTACGAGATGAATATTAATATTATAATCAATGCATTTGTGAGAGGCTTTTCATCCGTTCAATCAACGGGTTAATAATGTCTTGACAGAATAAAGAAAAACCTCATACATGTGTGATGTTGTTTTGACTCCTACCCCATTTCTTGCGTCGCTCAATGTCAACAAAAGATCTCATATTTATGTTTTGAAAATTCAACCACTATCACCCAAAGAGCTATATTAATTTCTTTTTCTTAACATTGAAAAGAAAACCAAAGATTCATACTCCGAAACAGTAATCACACAAACACCTATTTTGGAGACAGTTTGGTTACTTTGGTATGCTATCTCGAAACGATCCTCTTTTTTTCTTCTTTTTAAAATATATCCATCTTTTTGCCATCTTAACACCCGTTATCAGTTCACACGTCTTCCGTATCCCCCTGGCTTGCCTATAACAATTTTATATCTGTATGGACCTGCATGCACATGTCATCCTGGCCAAGGGCGGTTATCCCCATCCCCCCCCCCCCCCCCCCCCCCCCCCACTTTTTGACCTGATTTTTCACATCTACCAGCAACAAAAAAGGAAAAAAGGGGGGGGGGGAAGGGGAAAAAGAAAGCAAAAAAAAGGGGAAAAGGAGAAAAAAAGGAAAAAGAGAAAGAAAGGCGGGCAGGGAGGCATCCGAGGGACATAAGAACGTTTGGAGTTTACTGTACGTTGGTCAGGATACATACGCGTACGTACGTTGACTAGAATCCACCTTTTGGAGGTAACTAATTAACTTCTTTCTGGCATAGGCCTAGGCCTATCTGCCTATATAAAAAGCCAATATTGATCAGAAATAAAGTGATTGCTTTTCAATAAAATATTGGTCAAAAGTACACACCAAATGGGTTCGAAAATTTAAAAAAAAATCAAATTCGGGGGGGGGGGAGCACATCCCCCCTCAGAATCCCCCTGTTGGAGCTTTTAAACCATGTATACTAAAATCAAGAATATATTACTATAAAAAAATGCTCAACTTCTTTCGTGCATTGATAAAAAACAACATATTTATTGAAAATGAAGCGATGGCTTTTCAATACAATATTGGTCAAAAGTATAGGCCTACACCAGATCACACCAAATGAGTTTGAAAATTGAAAACATTTCTACTTCTGAGGAGGGCACATCCCCCCTCAGACACCCCCTGTTGGAGCTTTTAAACCATCTATACTAAAATCAAGAATATATCAATATAAAAAAATGCTCAACTTCTTTAGTAGTGCATTGATAAAAAAAAAATTATTGAAAATGAAGCGATGGCTTTTCAATACAATATTGGTCAAAAGTATACACCAGATCACACCAAATGAGTTTGAAAATTGAAAAAAATTCTACTTCTGAGGGGGGCACATCCCCCCTCAGACTCCCCCCTGTTGGAGCTTTTAAACCATCTATACTAAAATCAAGAATATATCAGTATACAAAATGCTCAACTTCTTTCGTGCATTGATAAAAAACAAAATATTTAGTGAAAATGAAGCGATGGCTTTTCAATACAATATTGGTCAAAAGTATACACCAGATCGCACCAAATGAGTTTGATAATTGAAATTTTTTTCTACTTCGGACGGGGGCACATCCCCCCTCAGACACCCCCCTGTCCGAGCATAGCTCGGAGTACGGTGCTGCGCACCGCATAGATGGTACCAGCTCAATTTCATTTTTGGGGGGCCACACTTATCATCCCCCCACACCTAGCAAGAAATTTCCGCCCCTGATCCTGGCCACAGCCAGACTCACGCGGGCGCACTCCGAACAGCTCATGCGCATGTTTGAAAATACTCAAAGTTCCTGGAACCAATCAGAGAGGTAGGTCCGTTTGACCATTTTGAGAAGAAGGTTGACATCGCGTACTTTTTCGCCAAGTCAACATACTGTTGCATGTTACGTACGTCCATTGTTGACATCAAATCAATTATGTGAACTTCGTTGCTGTTTTATAAGACAAAGATGAGTGCGCATTAGACTATAATATTTGTAATACCAACGCAGACTGTGAGAACACTGAGGGTAGCTTTACCTGTCCATGTTACCAAGGTTACGAGATGAATGATAATAACCAGTGCATTGGTGAGTGTCGAAAAAAATGTTTATCGCACCCGACCAATCCGGATCGCTATGGATACGAAAATGCTACCGGAATAGGTCCAGACCCCCATCCTATCAAGAATCCTTATGCTATCTTACTCCCATTTCGGATATTTTGTACAGACCTTTTCTTGAAATTACGGGGTTTTTTCTCGGTTTAAGCTGAACGGGACAACGTCAATTACAATTTATCCCCATCCATTGTCAATCAATTCTCGCAACAATGGAGAACTACTGGGTAAGAAATCTCCTCAACGTTTTAAAAGAAGGAGCTGTTTGTAATAGTAAATTAAAAGTATGAAAAAATGGGATGGGGGTGTGAATAATCTTACATGTTTAACCTAATTATATGTGATGAGAGTGCCCCGGGATTGAAAACCTGTCTGTCTCTAATGGACAGTGCTTTTCCTCTTCGTGAATCACCTCATACTAGTATTTCGTCGTAATCCTCTTGTGTGTGTTTCAGATATAAACGAGTGTGTGGTTAATGCTACTCTCTGTGGAAACAACGAAGATTGTGAGAATATCAATGGAAGTTATAACTGTAGTTGTCAACGAGGCTACGATAGGAATGAAAACGGGACGTGCATCTGGGGTAAGATTTGTGGGGCTTTTTTCTCTACTCAATTAGGTTCACCCGTAAAAGATTTGGTATGGTGGAGTGCAAACCAGTCCTGGGGAGGGAGGTGCCCTTAAGAAAATAATAAAAATACTACTACTCATGCTTACTTCCTTAAAGATCCGTAATAGAGAAAAAACGGTAGTTGATGAGCTTAAAGGGGCATTGAGAAATACGTATGGGAGTGCGCCCTCGATTTTTCTGGAAAACAGGTTTTTTGCACCTACGTAATTAATACTTAGGCATAACTACCATTTGAAACCGTTTGCCTTATTCACCGTTTATCATGTAAAATATCACGACTTGGTCATTTCGATGTAGATCACATCGAACTTATCATCATCAATCACCACATAACTTGCTTCAACCAAATTTTAATCTAGCTTCATTATTCAACCGTTTTCCCATAAATCATTACACTTCAGGGTTCCTACGTGCCTTATCTATTGAAACAATTCATTTTTTCCCAATTCATTTTCTCAGCAATCTCTCAATGCCCCTTCAATAGCGTGACTGCCCAACCTGTTTTCCCGTAAAACTGACATATACAGTCAGTTTATAATGCTTCATAACCATGATATCCTGATTATTTGTGTCAGTCCATGGTCTTGTTCTTCCATGGTCAGTGTAAGATATTTTGACACCAGGGAATAATTTGTTAAATTAAAACAATCCGGGGCGGGGCAGAGGTGGAGGCTGGCAAAAGAAGGCATAACCATTAGATAGCCTATTAGCTTAAATATGTTAAACGCTAAATATTGAATAGCCTAGAATCTTAAACTTGTAACTATCCACCGATTGAGGGTAGAGTCTGAAGAATGAGGAAAAGTATGGGGTTATTATTTACGGAGTAAAGTTAATAATATGACACATCTGATCAGATTATGAAGGATGGTAAACTGACTATATTTGTCAGTTTTATGGCGCTTTATTCCGCTAATGAGGGCACTATATTGCACACCTATGCTAATAATATTACGCATAATCAACAACATTGTACTGCATTGTACTGCCATATGTAATTCATATTTCATACTCAAAATGGCATATTTATCAACCACGTTTTAAAATCGTAGTAGCGTACTGATGACAATTGGGGCTTGTAAAAAAATCATACATCACTGAGAGATCATACAGACAAAAACAAAAAATGCAAATGTCACCATACTTGGGAGGTATATGTAGGACGTCAATATGCAGGGTACTATGGAGCCGGATTGTTTATATGCTTGCCATGCCAACCGGTAACCAGCCAATCAGGTAATTTTGCACTATAATTCAAAGTTAGAGCATGAATTTAAAAATTGACATCCATAGTGCCCTATATCTAAGTTTATTCTACATACATGCCAAAGGATATGGTGATCCGTAACATTGCGTTTTGGAGTTCAGGTTGTTTGACATTTCGGAATTACAAAATGTTGACATTCTGAGATGTCGGCCTGTAAAGGTTTTGGGTATCTTCTTTGATAAATAACGTTGGTTTTCATTTCAAATAATGTAGGCCCTAATGTTGTTGTTATTTTAAGTTTTATACAATGTACTGACTTATTATAAATTATAAAACAAGAATCATAAAAATTGTTTGAGGCGATCATTTCGATCGGGGTTCAGGAGTGATCCAGGTGCATTGGTGACGTATAATCAGATAACAAAACAGTTCATAGTTCATCGGCAAAATGTATTACGTGCGTTTATTATACATATTTGGCAGGTTGCAATCTTCCGCTAGGGGTTGCCAAAGACGGTGCCATCCCTGATAAAAGCTTCACGGCTTCATCGTCTCACAATTCGACAATGGCGACCCGACTTCCTAAACACGCAGGACTAAATGGAAACAGTCCGGATGGAGTCGGTGGTGAATTCTGGACAAATCATGAATCTGACAATAGCCCTTGGATTCAAGTTGATTTGTTAGCTATCATGAATATATCCGCCCTAATGACGCAGGGATACAGCAATTTGACCAAATCGTACTTCGTTTCGGAAATTCGCGTAAAATATGGAATGGATCCATATTCACTGAAGTACGTCACTGAAGAGGATGGATTTAATACAAAGGTAGATCATTTTAGATGTAAAGCACATGTCTTTAATATCTCTTGATGCGGGGGGAAAACCAATTTTGCTTTCAGTAGCAAGCCTGAAAAGTCAAATGCGAAATGCGGTTTTGTTTTGTTTTTTGCGAAACCCAAGATCCGACAAAATACAAAATAAGCTTACTATTAAAAAAACCTGTCAGCTAAATCACTCTTATTTAATGCAAATTTTGAGTGGACATTCACTTGAAATTGGTTTATTAGTCAAATCTGTTCATTTTTGCTCTTATGCTCGCTAAAATGTTATTTTCACCGCGGATTTACACTTCCGTGTTTGCCGTTCGCCATCTTCAAACATGTTGAACACAATTTCGACAAAAGATGGCGCCCTGACAATAGGTAGTTTTCTTTTTTTTTCTATAAAAAAATACATGCGCAAGAATCATGCGTCAAAATTAAATGCGCGCGCTACTGGAAACAAACTTTTTTTTGTTTGGCTTGACAAGGATTGCATCGACAGGACGATCTCATAGCGCAGCATATCACGGTCTGACGGCAATAAAAGTACGTCATAAGACAGACATTTGTTTTTTCGTACACGTAATATACAGATTTTTGATGAGGCAACGGAATAGTTTTTCCTGACGACACGATTGGCCATCATCGGTTTATATTGTAAAAATGGATTTTGGATTATCTCAAATTTCAACCCAAACCGACTGGAGTTGGAAAACCAACTCCAGTGTAAGTACCAATTTTTTTCAAAATTAATACACCATTAACAGTTTTTCTATTTTCTGTTTGCATTCGACTACATATCCTCGTACGCATAATTTAACCTCGAATATTCATAGTCCACAATCGTCTGAGTGTTTCAGAAGATTACAATGCGCCCTCTAGATCCGATATTCACGGGCTTACGGTTCCATTGAGGCATCAGCGTGAAATCAAAGTCTTTCATTGAGATTAAGCTCTTGAAATACTCCTTATAATAGGACCTGTCTGCGGAAAACTTATTGAAACCAGTCTATGACATCTACAAGCAGAGCATTTCACATCGGCATTTTACTAATTCATCGATATCGAAAATGAAATGCTGGAAAGTAGTGTCTACATTGATATGACAAACAACTGTCTAAACCAGCGAAATTACAACATTCTCATATATTTAGATAGATGAGGGTTTCAGCCATTATTATTTTTATATCGATTTTACGACGTGACCATTTAAGTAAATTAAAAGACATTTTAAGAGAGAGCAAAATTTGGAACCATTGGCATTTTTTCCATTTGTCCAATTCATGCGCGATCACATTCAATTCTGATTATAGCTCAGTGTTTGCGGACTGCAGGATATGTATATCATGTATATTAGGGGGAACTTTTTAAGGGAAATGTTTTCCAACTTGTGAACTACATAACCAATAACTGTGATTAACTTTTATTTAGAGAATAAATGGTTGTTTTAATGCAGTGATGCGTCTCTAGGAACGGGATTGGTATCTGAATATCTTATTTACATGCGTTTATAATTATGTGTATTAAAACATTGCTCTACCATAGACATTGCTCTCGATAGCTCAGTGGTAGGGCGTTCGCGTGGTGATCAGGAGATCCCGGGTTCGACCCTGGTGATTACCAAGATTGGTTTTGTTTTTCATAATTAATCTATTTGCTATGTTTAGTTTTTCGTGTTATATTGTGTTCATTAATTTTGTTGGTTGGGTTCGTTAATACAATTGTGATAATAACAGATATCCCCACTTCTCCC
The DNA here is from genome assembly GCA_035610835.1 of Ophiura sarsii. NCBI lineage: Eukaryota > Metazoa > Echinodermata > Ophiuroidea > Amphilepidida > Ophiuridae > Ophiura > Ophiura sarsii. Next base: position 26,140,076 of record CM069444.1, on the reverse strand, counting down.
CTCAAGCGATAGGCCTAATTCAGGATCAAGTGACTTATTATTCATAAACAAAGACGCAGTGGCCGTGGCAGAAGTGTAGTTATCAAAGGTTCTGAATTTTGATTGTTGAATTAAGTTCAAGATGATGCGGCTAAATTTATCTAAACCACCAAAAAAAATTATAAAAAGGAGAATATGAAACATCTTATTGTGAACTACCATCGTGTGGATTGATTTTTTACGACGCTCACAAATAAGGTATTTACGGACATTTTCCCCCAAATGTTGATACTGGTTCAAAGGTATACTGGTTATATTTTGACATGAATAAACGTTTCTAATTTTAATCTACGCAATTTTTAACAAAATATTTATTGTGTTCATCGTAGGGCGCCCTCGCACTAGATCATTTGGGGTCAATTCGAAGATGCCTTTGTACTATTACAATTTATAGATGGTGTGACCGGTGACGTACTGCCCGGCAGTATGCGTGCGCACCTATAGGGAATGGGCTTTAATTCACACTTGATTGATCATTCCTTACAATGCTTACGGTTTAATAGTGAAGTAGTCATGGTCTGCATCCCTAAGCACAGTGAGAGAGTGAGGTACTAAATCTGGTTGCCCGGCAGTATGCGTGCGCACCATTAAAATTGGCGCTCAGTGATGTGTGTTTTGCTTTCGAATAGTATGTATGCAGTAGTCATGGACTAGTACCTCTAGCATGTCATTAGACCAGGCGCTAATCAATTTGTAAACACTACTGATGTAAACAACGGTCACCTCATCTATAAAATGCTCTATTAGTTGATTGCCAAGTTTTGAAATAACAGCAGAATTTGTCTTCTTTAAATGGCGCCCTCTAGAGTTGAATAATAGAAATAGTGGGAAAGGGACACCCAAGTTGTAACCATCAAGAGTGAACGCAAATGTGGATGGGGTTCCGTGTGAACGCAATGAACAAATAGCCTAAAAATAAAAGAGTGACATAGAAAAATAACAAACAATTTGGACATTCACTCATGGGTATATCTGTTTCATTAAAACAGAAATATCCAACTTGAGGGCACAATGCACTAAGTGAAATCCTTGCGATCAAAAGGTTATTTTGAAGAAAGAAAACCCGATATGTGGTTTCTGAGAGTGCATAAGTTATGCTAACTACTTTTATACATGAGTGATTGAGTTCTTTGAATGGAATGAATAACAACATTTTTAACCTACAAATGTTGTTGTCTTGGTGTGACGATTATCCATGAATTTATTTAACCCCGTTTAGGAACATTACTGTGTTTTGTTGTATACTATTTTTCCATTTTAGGTATTTTCTGCTCATCCATCTAGTAAAACAGTGACAATCTCACTCGGATTGCCAGTCATATCTCGATTCATACGTATAGAACCAGTTACCAACCAATGCTGGTATACAGATCTGGATAATGACAGTGGACCTCAATCGACCCCTACATGTATCATCAGATTCGAAGTATTAGGCTGTCACACTGGCATAAGTAAGGTGTTTTTTTCCAAATCCATGCCCATTGAATTCCATAAATATTCCATTAAATATGATTCAGTGAGGCTTTATCGTTGACCTTTACGTTATTTTGGGATAGTTAAATACAGAAAAGTGTCTTTGCCATTCATTTTTGTCCGCTGCCATGGCTTGAAACAGCCGTACACGACACTCTGTGGAATTTGGCATATCCTTGACATCACACCGAGACCATGACACTGAACGCGTTAATTCTAGTGAATTACGACGTCACTAATTGACTATATTTGCAGGTCAATGTAACGCATAAAAACAGAAATATCTTATAATGGTGCCACCAATAATCTATAAGCTAAGCTCCATATATCTAAGTGTGATTAAGAGCTCACGTCCAGGTTAATTAAGATCAGCAATAGAACAAATTGTAGGAAACTGCGATATTGGCTTATTGCGAAATTAGCACCTTTTTGCTAATAACGCTATTAGCACGAAATTAACGTTAGTGTCTATAGAAATTAGCGTTAATAGCACCGATAGCGAAAAACTGCGGTAATTGCGCTATACCAGAATAGTCAGTCGCGTTAATAAGTGTTGTATACATTGAAAACTTAAACTAGTCAGACACAGGCTGGACTAACTTTAAACTAGTCGAGCAGGTTAGTCAAGCCTGGACTAGCTTAAACTAGTCAAGCAGGTTAGTCAAGCCTGCTAGATAGGTTATGGCCGACTTGACTAGCTTAAGGTTAGTCCGGCTCAGCCTGACTAGCTTGATTTGTTCTGCTGGACTAGTCTGTGGCTGGACTAGCTTATTAGACAAGCTGGCTTGACTAGCTTTAGGTTAGTCAATTTGGCTGGACTAGCTTTAGGTTAGTCAAGGCGTGGCGAAACCAAGTACTGCTACGCAACGTGAACAATTTGAGTCAGGCGGGATATGGTTTGAGCTAGACTTACCTTACGTTAGGGACGCACCATTAGATACTCAGGGGGGGGGGGGGGGGGGGGGGCATGGAAGTTTTTTAAAAAAAACTTTGCCCACTATCCAGGAGAAAAAAAACCTTTGCCCACCAACCAGGAGAAAAAAAAGATGACCCACTGCTGAGTAAAAATAAAAAAAGATGACTCACCCAAAAGTAAAACATAAAAAAACAACTTTGCCGCCTTTGCCTAAAAAAAGACACGGCGAAAAAAAATTTGTTACCTACTTTGGTGACAACAAAAAAATTCCGCCCGACCCCAACTTCCATGCCCCCCCCCCCCCCCCCCCCTGAAAATCAAATGGTACGTCCCTTAGTCGAGCTAAGCCGGACTAACCTTACGTTAGTCAAAATTGACACCATCTGGACTAACTTAAAGCTAGTCCAGCGACTAGTCTAAACTAGTCCAGCTTATGACGGACTAACATCAAGCTAGTCGAGCGACTAACGTAAAGCTAGTCCAACAATGCTGAACTAGGCTAAAGCTAATCAAGATGAGCATCATCTGGACTAGCTTTACGTTAGTCAGGCTGACCAATTTAGGTTTTCAGTATAGCGCACTTTTAGCGTTACTAGCGCTAATAGCGATAATTAGCGTCCGTTATCGCGATGGACGCTAACGATAAAACGTAATAATTATAATTTTAAGCACGCTTTTTTCAGCCTTATTAGCGCTAATTAGCGTTATTAGCGCTAATATCGCTTATTAGCCTTCATTAGCGCGATAGACGCCAACAATGGAACATAAGAATCCTAAGTGTAGCGCGCTGGCGCTAATAGCGTTGGCGCTGATAGCGTTGGCGCTAATAGCGTTGGTGCTAATAGCGTTGGCGCTAATAGCGTTGGTGCTAATAACGTTGGCGCTATGTAGCATTGGCGATAATAGCACGCTAACTCTAATGAAGTGATATTATCGCTAAGTTAGCAGTCATTAGCGTTACCAGTTAAATTATGAACAAGCCATTCCCGCACCTTCTACGCAAATTGGTACATTCATTTTTTTTTTCACTTAATGATTTAGTCTGCCTGGACGACAGGCTGTCTAAACACTAAGATCTAAAAGCACTAAAACGATGGAAACATTACAAATTATGGTGAAAATGCCAAGAAAACTATAGACTATCACTATCCTTTACAGCACTTTGCCCTTGAGTTAAGCTAATTTTAAAACCACGAACAGGGATGCACAATGCCAAAACATTATTCAACGGTGTGCACTTTATATTTTGCTTTTTAGTTTGTGGAAATCCATTAGGTATGGAGGATGGTCGAATTTCCCTTGCGCAGTTACTAGTTTCCAGTGGACTTTCTTCTACTACGTCAAGAAGGTATGCTCGACTAAATACTGTTCCCGCCGGTTTTGCTTGGTGTGCTGCGAGTCTGAACCCACCCCAATGGATACAGGTCACATTTGGCGCCCAACGCTCTGTTACCGGGGTTGTTACACAAGGAAGAGGGAGCAATGATCAATGGGTGACCGCCTTCATAGTTCAATATAAAAACGATGAAGATTCATGGAATTATCTTACGGATAACGGTCAGAATATGGTAAGCGTTCAGATCATTTTCATTTTTCAAAACCAAATAGACTTTACTCACTATTAGCAGTTTCGTCGCGTGCTATGGTCTACATGCTTCATCATAATGACATCTTCTGACCTGTGCTGCTTCCGTTTGCGGGCGCTGATACGGTGATCAGTGGGTCGTAGACTCGTAGACATTTCTTAGCAAATGTGCCCCGTCGTGTTTGTTCATAAAGACGGATGCCTTAACCCTAACCTGCTCAATCCAACATCCAATGAGCTAATCTCTATGTTCCACCCGGCGTGGAAGTTTTTCGAAGAAGGTACTGATATGTGTGTGTGTCGCCTTTCAATGGTTTTCTAACATGAGCATAATGAGGGTATCAAGAAATTATATTTTCCACTCGATCCCTTTCTTATGGGTGGACTCTATGCTGCCTGTGGGTCAGTAATGTTCAAGTGTCCTGTCATTTTGTCAGATTTGATTATTGATATGTTTTGCGCCAGTGTCTAGGGTTATCTTCCAACAGTGCTGTGGCAATGGGTTTTTGCTCTAGGAACTCCATGTATAAATTGGCAATGGCAGAAAGACTGGTGATTCCATATTCTGTGCCGAAGCGTTCGTAAGTCATGTCTACATCCCACTGATCACCGTAACAGCCCCCTCAACCGAAAGCAGCACGGTCAGGAGAGGTTATTCTGATCAAGTGTGTAGACCATAACACATGAAACTATCAGTCGTGAGTACTGATGAATGTATTTGAAGTGGTAAGCGTTCAAGTTTCCAAATCCTACAATGATTTAATAAAAACGATATATGATTAGTTAAAAGTATGTCACGTGACATGAAATGAAGACCTCAAAAAAGCAAGCAATCCGTTCTGAATGCGCCAAAATGTTTCTAAAACTGCTTATTACATGTCAATTATGAAAACACATAGATATAATCCTGCTATAATTATCTTGTCACTTTGAGTACATTCTTTCTCTTGGATTGAAATGTCTCGTTTTGCAATCCATTTGATTGAAATGTCTCATTTTGCTATCTATTTGATTGAAATGTATCGTTTTGCAATCTATTGGATTGAAATATATCGTTTTGCAATCTAGTGGAATGAAATGTCTCGTTTTGCAATCTACTTGATTGGAATGTCTCATTTTGCTATCTATTTGATTGAAATGTATCGTTTTGCAATCTATTGGATTGAAATATATCGTTTTGCAATCTAGTGGAATGAAATGTCTCGTTTTGCAATCCATAGGATTGAAATGTCTCTTTTAAAATCTATTGCATTGAAATGTATCACCTTGCAATCTATTGGATTAAAATGTATCCTTTTGCAATCTATTGGATTGTAATGTATTGTTTTGCAATCTATTGAATTGAAACGTGTCGTTTTGCAAACTATTTGATTGAAATGTATCATTTTGAAATATATTGGTTTGAAATGTATCATTTTGAAATCTAGTGGATTAAAATGTATCGTTTCGCAATCTATTGGATTGAAATGTTTCGTTTTTCAATCTATTGGATTTAAATGTATAATTTCTTAATCTATTGGATTTAAATGTATAATTTCTTAATCTATTGGATTGTAATGTATCGTTTTGCAATCTATTGGATTGAAATGTATCGCTTTGCAAATCTATTGAATTGAAATGTATCGTTTTGCAATCTATTGGATTAAATGTATCCTTTTGCAATCTATTGGATTGTAATGTATCGTTTTGCAATCTAATGAATTGAAATGTTTCGTTTTTCGATATATTGGATTTAAATGTATACTTTCTTAATCTATTGGGTTGTAATGTATCGTTTGGCAATCTATTGGATTGAAATGTATCGCTTTGCAATCTATTGAATTGAAATGTATCGTTTTGCAATCTATTGGATTAAATGTATCCTTTTGCAATCTATTGGATTGTAATGTATCGTTTTGCAATCTACTTAATTGAAACGTGTCGTTCTGCAAACTATTGGATTGAAATGTATCATTTTGAAATATATTGGTTTGAAATGTATCATTTTGAAATCTAGTGTATTAAAATGTATCGTTTCGCAATCTATTGGATTGAAATGTTTCGTTTTTCAATCTATTGGATTTAAATGTATAATTTCTTAATCTATTGGATTGAAATGTATCGTTTTGCAATCTATTGGATTGAAATGAATCGCTTTGCAATCTATTGAATTGAAAAGTATCGTTTTGCAAATCTATTGGATTTAAATTTATCGTTTTGCAATCTATTGGATTGAAATGTATATTTTGAAATATATTGGATTGAAATGTATCATTTTGAAATCTATTGGATTAAAATGTATCGTTTCGTAATCTATTGGATTGAAATGTTTCGTTTTTCAATCTATTGGATTGAAATGTATAATATCTTAATCTATTGGATTGTAATGTATCGTTTTTGCAATCTATTGGATTGAAATGTATCGCTTTGCAATCTATTGGATTAAATGTATCCTTTTGCAATATATTGGATTGTAATGTATAGTTTTGCAATCTACTTAATTGAAACGTGTCGTTCTGCAAACTATTGGATTGAAATGTATCATTTTGAAATATATTGGTTTGAAATGTATCATTTTGAAATCTAGTGGATTAAAATGTATCGTTTCGCAATCTATTGGATTGAAATGTATCGTTTTTCATACTATTGGATTTAAATGTATAATTTCTTAATCTATTGGATTGTAATGTATCGTTTTGCAATCTATTGGATTGAAATGTATCGCTTTGCAATCTATTGGAATGTATCGTTTTGCAATCTACTGAATTGAAACGTGTCGTTTTGCAAGCTATTGGATTAAAATGTATATTTTAAAATATATTGGATTGAAATGTATCATTTTGAAATCTATTGGATTAAAATGTATCGTTTCGTAATCTATTGGATTGAAATGTTTCGTTTTTCAATCTATTGGATTTAAATGTATAATTTCTTAATCTATTGGATTGTAATGTATCGTTTTGCCATCTATTGGATTGAAATGTATCGCTTTGCAATCTATTGGATTGAAATGTATCGTTTTGCAATCTATTGAATTGAAATGTATCGTTTTGCAATCTATTGGATTAAATGTATCCTTATGCAATCTATTGGATTGTAATGTATCGTTTTGCAATCTACTGAATTGAAACGTGTCGTTTTGCAAACTATTGGATTGAAATGTATCATTTTGAAATATATTGGTTTGAAATCTAGTGGATTAAAATGTATCGTTTCGCAATCTATTGGATTGAAATGTATCGTTTTTCAATCTATTGGATTTAAATGTATAATTTCTTAATCTATTGGATTGTAATGTATCGTTTTGCAATCTATTGGATTGAAATATATCGCTTTGCAATCTATTGGATTGAAATGTATCGTTTTGCAAATCTATTGGATTTAAATTTATCGTTTTGCAATCTATTGGATTGTAATGTATCGTTTTGCAATCTACTGAATTGAAACGTGTCGTTTTGCAAACTATTGGATTGAAATGTATATTTTGAAATATATTGGATTGAAATGTATCATTTTAAAATATATTGGATTAAAATGTATCGTTTCGTCATCTATTGGATTGAAATGTATCGTTTTGCAATCTATTGGATTGAAATAATCGCTTTGCAATCTATTGGATTGAAATAATCGCTTTGCAATCTATTGGATTGAAATAATCGCTTTGCAATCTATTGGATTGAAATGTATCGTTTTGCAATCTATTGGATTGATATGTGAAAAATAACTATTATTAATCTTCAGCTTGAAGCAAAGTATATAAAAACAATACTTAAGAGATTGATTGATTGATTGATTGATTAAGTCTGAAAGGTGTTTGCTAAATGAGAAATTAATTAATAACTATGATAATCAAAATTAATTTACTAGGAATTTAGCGGAAATTCAGACGAGGATACGCCGGTCACTAATTGGTTCCCTGTCGTACTGAATACAACAACGCTCAGGATAAATCCTTCAGAATGGAATGGATATATGTGTCTTCGGTTTGAAATTCTCGGCTGTGACGGTATGCTGAATATTGCAGTTGAAATAATGTGAACAGCTTATGAGAATTACTAACTTCATAGGGCAAATTCAATATCAGCCTCGCGACTTTCAACTTACACTTGCAAGCAAACAAAAGTATTAGGACACCTTGCAAGCTGCAAATTGAGAGAAAACACTGGGAATCCTTTTCAGTATTCTACAGTATAAAATTAAAAGAAAGTTCTTACCCGTTTTTAAAATGAATTTCCAAATCAATAAAAACGTGTTAAGGGGGCGTGGACCCTCAACATAGCCTCCGTAAAACTGCTATAACTCCTTTATTATTCATTTAATCTATATAAAAGTATACATTTTCTTGAAGGAAAGGGTTTAATGAATCCAATCATGAACATGAAATTGACCATTTTGGAAATAATTCTAAAAATCACATTTTTTGACCCATTTTAGGTTCGGGCAAGATATCTCAAAATATATTTTGTCAAATGTTGTCATACTAGTTGTATTATAATATTTTATTATTTTTTTGAATTATACACAAAAAAGTGCCAATAATCATTTAAACATTTTTTGGCACTTTTTGGTCTATAATTCAACAACAAAAATACTTTTAAAAAAAAATATCCCTCCATGGGAATTTTATTAGGATTATAATAAAACTAGTATGACAACATTTGACAAAATATATTTTTGAGTTATCTTGCCCGAACTTAAAATGGGTCCAAAAAAACATGTTTTTTATAATTTTGTCCAAAATGGTCAATTTCATGTTCATGATTGGATTCATTGAACCCTTTCCTTCAAAAAAATGTATACTTTTATATAGATTAAATGAATAATGAAGAAGTTACGGCAGTTTTACGGAGGCTGTACCTGAGAGTTCACACCCCCCTATTTACAAGCTTAATAATCTGCCTCAAAAGTTGTCGTGCTATGTAAATAGCAATCAAAATAAAGCGCGAAGCGCACTCATAGTGCATAGAAGTGTCTCATTTTAGGTTGCTGCTTTGATTGGTTTGTCAGACGATTTTATTTTATTTTGTAATTTTTGTTATTGCATATTTTTTTTATCACATCACATCATATATATAAACATAAATAATCAATAATGACATATAACATATTTCGCTTCCATAAATCATATCTTATAGAGGTTTTCTAATTTGAAATTCTAAATATAAGACACTTTGTAAATCGTGATGTTTCCGATATTTGCATTTGCTAATATTGGATTTGGCAACACTTATACACGTATTAATGATATCAACATTATTAATATTATCATTGTAGCTAAATATACATCATATACAATATATTTATGTCTAAATTATACTGTTTTGATTTTCTTACAGCTATGAAAGAAATGTTCAATGTAATCGATTTTGTTACAAGTTTCACAAATATTATTGTCAGACAATTCATCTGAATTACTAGTGTATTTAGATTTTTTCATCTTTGTTAGTGGGGGAACGTTAAAAGAGGGTCGTACAAATAGGGCTGCCCGCAACAAAATCTTCAATGGCATGTCATTGCTCCTTAGCGTGAACCAGTATGAAAATCAGTGAGCTTTTAAATGTTAGTTCTATTCCAAAGGGAGTCATTTGTCTACACATTCCTAGCTGCTTCCTATAGCGCACTGGGTACAAACAAGGCAACACTATTGCAAATTATATTGGCTGCTAATTCTTTTTCAAAAACTTCTCAATAATCACAATTCACATTTTGTACATGATTTATCCTGCCGGGCACCTTTTTAGGCAAGGAGACTAGATTACCTCTTTAAATAAGAATGAAATTCTGTTAAGTGTCTGTAACGAATTAGATATCTTGATTTTCCTCTATATATGTACAGATATGTGTCGCGAGCCATTAGGGATAGAGGATGGGAGGATTAAAGACAATCAGATCAGTGCCTCCACCGAATCGGAACTTTCCACCGCGATTTACTCGCGTTTGAATCTGCTCGATGAGAGTTGGTGTGCTCGTGATACCGATTCCATGCAATGGCTGCAGGTGGATTTGATAACTATGGGCGCCATCACTGGGGTTGCAATACAAGGCACATCATCGGGTACTCCCTCGTGGGTGACTACATTCAAAGTCGAGTACAGCATACAAGGGACATATTGGATATTTTTGCCGGATATATTACAGCTTGAAGATGCGGTGAGAGAAATCATTAGTTTTTTTGACTGATTCAAAAATGCTTGCCATTTGATTGGTTTATTGTGTGCATTATTCATCATAATGAGTAATATACATTATGGGCGTCAGCACAAGAAAATACCTAATTGGCCTAATTGCGTTTAATAATTCATGGTTAAAAGGCCTAATTACGTTTAATACGGTTGAATTGCACCCATTTGTAACATGATCGATTATCATTCGGTTGAATTGCACCCATTCGGTTAAATTCGGGGGAATTTTAGTGGTTTAACTCCATTTGAATCCAAATTCAAGACACTATTCGGGGGAATCGAAACCAAATTAGCAAAAAAATAGCAAATTTTAAGCATATGTCTAGGAATATCATTTAAAAGACCTTAATATATGTACCTTAATTATGGCCAGATTCATGTAAATAGTACTAAGAATATTCGATCGCTACGCGCGCATATTATCAAGGAACAGATACTCTGGGAATTATGTGAAGTCACTCAGGGTAATAAAGGTCCTGCCCCCCCCCCCACCCCCCCCCCACCCCCCCCCCCCCCCCCCCCGAGAAATCCTGGACACGCCACTGGCCTCAATTCGACCTTAGGTGAGCACAATGTGAAAATTAATGAGACCTTCACTCGTAGTTAATACACAAAGTGATGTCAGTTCTGAAAAATAGAAAGCTAGATGTTTACAATTATGAAATTGAGTAAAACAATACCTGCGTTTTGTGTCTTTCTGTATGAAAATATTCTATTCTGACAATTTCACTCATAATAATTTAAAGTTTGTTAACCGTTTAAACTAGTGGAATAAAAAACGCCTTTGGGACCCACTGCCCTCCGAAAATGATTAAATTAACTTTGTCTCAACACTGCTTTGTCTCATTGAAAAAGATCTTCAATGGCAATTCCGATGGAACCACAGTTGTCTCAAGAATGTTTCCAGAACCAATTTACGCCAAGTCTATCAAAATACGACCTACTGCTTGGAACAATAGGATATGCGCTCGTCTCGAGATTCTTTCCTGTGAAGGTAAGTGGTGTCTCCGTAAAGCTTTCCTGCACCTTCCAGCTATTGATTGTACATGTTATAGCCTACATGGTCTGCAATGTTTTGTTTAGTCGTCACGCATGGGATAAACACAATATGCTAAGCATATGAAAAGTTTTACTAGCATATTTTACTGAATTTTAAAAAATGTGTTCGATAGACGATATTCAAGATAAACGTGTTGTTCATCTGGATTTTATCAATATAGATCGGTGTATATTAGAGATGTGGCCCGGGTCAGGAGTGCGTATTTCATTCTGTAAAGAATTGCTGAATATGTACCGAAAGACATCCATTTGTAAAATGTTAACCACTGTTATCCAAAAACCAGTTTTCGTTGAAACGTATAGAGAAATAACCAAAAAAACGATATGTTCGCAAATTTTCACTTACGAACCCCTTTGACCTGGAAATCTTTGCATACCTATTCCCGTATACGCCCTATTTAGCACAATAAAGTGCATGACTCTGTTTGAGCATTATCATAGAGAAATAATTATATAAACCAAGGGGAAAGGAGAATAAAAAGAGTAAGGAAAGGGGAGGGGGGAAGGGGGAGAGACGGGAAGAGGGGAAGAGAGAGTAAAGGCTAAAAGGGGAGGAATTGTGCCTGATTAGGAGAAATTGATTTTACAGCATATTGCCATGCACTTGGAATGGAAGACAAGACCATAACTGACGGCCAAGTGACGGCTTCTAGTTCCCCTGTACATAGTCTTAACCATGATCCATGGAGAGCAAGACTGAATGTAGTTTATGATGGGGTTGGCATTGGAGGATGGTGTGCGGAACGAACGGATGACTACCCCTGGATACAAGTCAACTTAATTGTCAACCTGGCTATTACTGGAGTAATCCTTCAAGGAAGATCAGACCAGGATTATTGGGTGAAGAGTTTTGAAGTTCAATACAAACCTGACGATAGGGATCAGTTACAATTCATAACGGATGCTAACCAGAATCTCATGGTAAGATACGATGTAGGCCTATGTGATTTTTTGTAAATCGTGACATTGTCCTATTACCTTGTGTTCGTCTACCATGTCTACTATACATGATAAAATCAGCTTTTCTTATTCGCCAGTGGTAAGTAAGGATCCGAAACGGCAATTTGCCGACAAAAGGTATAATGAAAAAAACATGGCGACTTTTCCTTTACCCCAGTGGCAGGGTACTTACGTGAATGATTCATTACAGCTGGTTGGAAGCCCCGTCAGCATTCGCACTCCATCCGTCAGCAAGCGCACTCCATCCGTCAGCATGCGCACTCCACCCATCACTATTCGCACTCCATCCGTCATCGTGCGTACTCCATCCGTCAGCAAGCGCACTCCATCCGTCAGCATGCGCACTCCACCCATCACTATGCGTACTCCATCCGCCAGCATGCGTACTCCACCCATCACTATGCGCACTCCATCCGTCAGCATTCGTACTCCATATCTGCCAACATGCGCACTCGTTCCGTCGGCAAAACCGCCAACAATCTGTGGTCTTTAAATGGGACGTTTTGATTAAAAGTAAAATTGATTGTTTAAAGTAACATAACATTTATCGTTAACAGACATTTACTGGAAGCACTGACCGGAATACACCAGTGACCATCTTGTTTCCTAACCCTGTCCGTGGATCCGTTGTCAAAATAATGCCGATAGAATGGTACTCCACTTTGACCTGTTTGCGTTTGGAAATACTGGGATGTGGAGGTAGGTTTAGCTTAGTTTAAACCTCTAACCAACATATTTTTGTAACACTCGACATTACTAACTAAACGTGGGTGGTTGTTTGTTTACTTGTTTTGGTGTTTATTTGTTGTGGTGTTTGTTTGTTTGTTGGACACAATCACTGGCCGGAAACGCAAAGTCAACACATTACCGAAACACTTCACTCACAGCAACACAATCTTCACTGATCCCGATGACATTACTAACAAGTTTAATGACTATTTCACCAACCTTGGAAAAAATCTTGCTTATAAAATCCCTCCACCGGACAAACCCTTTACCGCTCACCTTTCCAATAGCCCACTCAACTCATTCTTCTTCAACCCAATAACTCTTCAAGAACTGCACGACCTGCGTCACCTTCTTAAATCCGGTAAGAGCACGGGCACAGACAACATCGATCCCGGTATTGCTAACAAATCATTTGATCACATCACAACACCTCTTCTGCACATTTTAAATCAATCACTTCTCACGGGTATTGTACCACATAAGCTCAAATCTGCAAAAGTCATCCCTGTCTTCAAAAGCAAAGACCAGCACAGCATCACTAACTACAGACCTATTTCCGTATTGCCACCCTTCTCCAAGATACTTGAGAAAATAGTCCACACCAGATTATATAATTTCCTGGACAAAAACAACACTCTTGTCAATGAAGAATACGGATTCCGATCAAAACGCTCAACCTACATGGCACTTCTTGAACTTACTACTAACCTCACAAAAAGAAAGATCACACCATGGGTATATTCCTAGACCTGTCCAAGGCATTCGACACAATAGACCACAATATTCTCCTTGTCAAACTGCAACACTATGGTATTAGGGGCATCGCATTGGAATGGTTTAAAAACTATCTCACCCACCGCACCCAATCTGCACATGCACTTAATCACCAATCAACCACACGGGAAGTCACTGTTGGAGTTCCGCAGGGATCCATCTTAGGACCCCTCCTTTTCATTATCTACATGAATGACATAACTAACACAACAAATGTGCTAAAACTCATCCTCTATGCAGACGACACAATCTCAAAACATTAAAAATCACCGATATCAACCAGCTTCAAACGGCACTGTTTATGCACGACTACTTCTACAACAACCTTCCTCCTAACTTCGCAAACTATTTCACCACAAACCGACAGATTCACGCACATTACACTAGACAAGCACACAAATTTCATCTTCCTCTCCCAAAGACCACCGCTGAAAAACATCAGATCCTATACCACGGTGCTAAGCTTTGGAACGATCTTCCCAACACACTCACAAATATCACAAATAAACAATCATTCAAAAGACAGCTCAAGCATCATTATATTTCCACTTTAAATGTTACACCTTCAACACACACTTTCTCATGACAACACATAATTTTGTTCTCTAGCCTCCCTTTCTTTCTTTCTTTCTCCATCCTTCATTTTCATTCTCTCTTCTTTCCCGCTTTAGTCTCTTCTACCTCTTGAAGTTCGCATAGTCAATGACCTGCTTTTCTTTGGCAACCATTTGTATTTTGACTCGTTCAATGTTCCTGTCTCTTTGTTATGTATTGGTTTAGTTCTGTTTTGTTATGTCTTTTGTTATTTTCTGTGTAGTCTCTGTTTTTGTCTTGTCCTGTTTTGCTCGTATGTTGTTGTTTTGTTTTTGTTTTCATATGGTCTACATTCATTTCTTGTTTTAAGGGTCCCCATATTATAAGCCCGCTATCAGGGTTTCTTTTGGGGCTCCTAGCCTCTTTATCACATTGTGTTATTATTATATCTTCTGTATTCATATTGCTGAATAAATTGAATTGAATTGAAAAAAATTGGGGTGTTTGTTTATTGGGGTGTTTGTGGTTTGTTTATTTGTGGGGAGTTTGTTTGTTGGTGGGTGGTTTTTTTTTGTGGGGTGTTATTATCATAATATAAACAAAGGAAGGGAAAAGGTAAAGAAAGGGAGTGTGGAAAGGGAGAGAGGCCTCGTAAACCCACATTTTACAAATCAACGTAGGCCTGATTAGGCCTACGTTGATTTGTAAAATGTGGGTTTACGATGCAATGTTAGGCTTCTATCAGTCTCCAATGGCAATTGGCTTCAGAACCACTAAGCATCCAAGAAACATCATTTTACAGCATATTGCCATGCACTTGGAATGGAAGACAAGACCATAACTGACAGTCAAGTGACGGCTTCTAGTGTTCCTGCACAGAACCATGATCCCTGGAGAGCACGACTCAATGTTAATCATGACGTTGGCGTTGCCGGAGGGTGGTGTGCTGCGCCAACTGATGCCAACCCCTGGATACAGGTCGACCTAACTGTCAACCTGGCTATTACTGGAGTAATCCTTCAAGGAAGATCAGACCAGGATTATTGGGTGAAGAGTTTTAAAGTTCAATACAAACCTGACGATAGTGATCAGTTACATTTCATAACGGATGCTAACCAGAATCTCATGGTAAGATACGATGTAGGCCTATGTGATTTTTTTTTTTTAAATCGTAGCATTGTCCTATACCTTGTGTTCGTCTACCATGTCTACTATACATGATAAAATCAGCCCTTCTTTTTCGCCAGTGGCAAGTAGGGACCCGAAACGGCGATAAAAGGTATAATGAAATGGATAGAGTGCATTTGCACTCCATCCTTCAGCAAACTCACTCCATCCGTCAGCATGCGCACTCCACCCATCACTATATGCGCACTCCTTCCGTCAGCATGCGCACTCCACCCATCACTATGCGCACTCCATCCGTCAGCATACGTACTCCATATCTGCCAGCATGCGCACTTCATCCGTCAGCATGCGCACTCCTTCCGTAAAGCAACCTGATTTCTTTACTTTAAGTTTTGATGCCAAACAATCCAAGGGACCGAGGGTTAAAGGGGGTCTATGTTATTTGCACCAATTTTGGAAACAGATTTTTTTCAATGTTAACGTGGGTTTACCCCTTAGAGTCATATATCAAATTGAAGCTTAGGTAACAGCGTTTCAAAAAATGCGCATTATTTTGATCTGGTTGATATGGTAACCAGTCAAGGCCTCTGATTGGCTAAACACGGGAACAAACGTAACTAGAAAACTAAATGTTGCATGTTCACCATACTTTGGTTGATGATGTATGGGAACAATGCGCACGAACCAATGAAGCCGGATTTTTTATACGGTTGCCATGGTAACCAGGAACCGACCAATCAGGTAATTTTACGTTATAATTCTAATTTTGAAAGATAAATTGAAAATCCGGCTTCATTGGTTCATTCCTCTATTCAAGTTTATTATCCATTTCAAATATCACCCTGATACGATGTTTCGTTTTTGAGTTACGTTTGTTCCCGTGCTTAGCCAATCAGTGGCCTTGACTGGTTACCATAGCAACCAGATCAAAATAACGCGCATTTTTTTAAAACGCTGTTACCTAAGCTTCAATTTGATATATGACTCTAAGGGCTAAACCCACGGTAACAATGAGAAAATCTGTTTCCAAAAGTGGTGCAAATAACATAGACCGCCCCCCCCCCCCCCCCCCCCCCTTAATGAAGTAGCCACGTGAAATGGTTTAGGATTATGATTATAAATCAACCTGGTTGGTGTGAGGGGTGGTTGTAGGGGGTTTGTGTGGTTTCAGAGGTATCGAGAGTTAATAAAGTAATGCGGTTTGAGAGGTAGGGGTTAATAAAGTAGCCACGGTAAATGGTTTAGGAGGGTTATGATTATAAATCAAACTGGTTGGGGTGTGTGGGGGAGGGGATGTCTGGTTGGGGTGTGGTTGTGTGTGGGGGAGGGGGATGGTGTAGGGGTTTATGTGGTTTCAGAGGTATGTAATGTGGCATCTAGCGGGGACCCGGGCGGAGCGGGGACCCAAGCGTAGCGAGGGTACGCTGCTAGTGTGAATAACTCATGTCTTTGATTACCCGTGCACTTGTTTAATGGGCATTCAGAGATTGCTAAGAAAATGCACAGTTAACATCAGTGGTGAATTCTCGGATGATAAGGACCTTATATATGGTGTCCCCCAGGGCTCAGTTATAGGACCCCAGGCTTCACTTATTATACTCGTAGAGTTGGCCAGATAATTAAGCACCATAATCTCAAATATCACATCTACGCCGACGATGTCCAGATTTACATCATGTTTAATCCAAACTGCCATGGTGATGCTGCATGTGCTTTATTCAGATTACGTCAATGTGTCAAACAGTCCTGGATGCTTAACAACAGGTTGAAGCTTAATCAAGCCAAAACTGAATGTTTCGTTGCCTGTTTTCCCAACCACTACAGTTCTCTTAAACATCTTACTCTTTATATTGATGATCATGACATTCCCTCCTCTCCTTCCATCAGCAACCTGGGTGTCATTTTAGATAACTCCATGACAATGGCTGGGCACATCACAAAGTTGTCTCGTTCAATAAATTGGCAGTTGCATAACCTCAATCGCATCCGTAAACATCTTGATACTGAGACGTGTCACAACATTGTTCGCACTCTCATCTTATCGAGACTGGATTATTGCAACTCCCTCCTGTATGGCATTGACAAGAAGCATCTTAATCGTCTTCAAGTTCTACAGATTAAATCTGCTCGTCTCATTTTCAGGCAACCTAGGCGTGCCCACGCTTCTCCTCTCCTCCGTTCTCTTCACTGGTTACCAATCGCTCAAAGATTTCAATTCAAAGTCCTGCTTCAGACATGCAAGGCCTGGCATTTCAAATCTCCTGATTATCTGTTTTCATATTTTCAACCTCGTACTCTAAAGACCAATTACACGTTACGCTCTGACTTGGCTATTACCTTTGAAGTCCCTCGGTTCAAAAAACATGCTGGTGACCGTGCCTTCTCTGTGGCAGGGCCTCGCCTTTGGAACGAGCTTCTGATCAATATTCGTGGTCTTGGTAGTTTGAGTGTGTTCAATGGTCACCTCAAGTCTCATTTTTTACCTTGCCCCTAGTCCTTCTCCCTTCCCTTTCTTCAGCGCCTTGTCTACTTTGTAAAAGGCGCTTTATAAATTCCATAATTATTATTATTATTATTATTATTATTATTAGTGTTATTATTATTATTATTATTATTATTATTATTATTATAGGTCGCATAGGAATATCGATCGCGTAAGCGTTCGAAGCGCTACTGAATGAATGAACATTATAAAAATGCTATCAAAGCGCACTCCATCCGTCAGCGTGCGTACTCTGCACCCTTCAGCATGAAACGCATGCGGACACCATCCGTCACTATGCGCACTCCATCCGTCAGCATGCGAACTCCACCCATCACTATTCGCACTCCATCCGTCAGCATGCGAACTCCACCCATCACTATTCGCACTTCATCCGTCAGTATGCGTACTCCATATCTGTCAGTATTCGCACTCCATCCGTCAGTATGCGTACTCCATATCTGTCAGTATTCGCACTTCATCCGTCAGCATGCGCACAGCATCCTTCCGTCGGCAAAACCACCAACAATCTGTGGTATTTAAATGTGACGTTTTAATTAAAAGCAAACTTGAGTGTTTAATGTAACATTTGTATAACATTTATCGTTAACAGACATTTACCGGAAACACAGACCGGAATACTCCAGTGACCAGCTTGTTTCCTAACCCTGTCCGTGGATCCGTTGTCAAAATACTACCGCTAGAATGGTACTCCACTTTGACCTGTTTGCGTTTGGAAATACTGGGATGTGAAGGTAGGTTTAGGTTAGGTTAACCCTGGTCTAACCAACATATTTTGTAGCACTAACCAACCGTGGTGGGTCTGTTTGTTTGTTTGTTGTTCGTTTGTTTGCTTGCTTTTATTTTTATTTGTTTGTTTATTTGTTTGTTACATGAGGTCCTGATGAGACTCAAACATGTTTTATCTGATTTTTGCCCTACAACTGCACAGTCGCATCGTGCGTTTTTTCGCAAGTAGGCACCATCACCAAAATATATACAGGGTGAGTCACAAAGAACGGGCACTTTTTTCGCAAAGGCGTCCCAACAAATTCAGTCATGAATATTCAAAACTAATGGTAGTGTTGAAGTCAGAATCTATCAATGCTATCACTATTTTGGTCGAATTTTCACTCCATTCTTCAAATGTATTCTAAATAAAGCGCGCATTCTTAAATCAGCTGAGATGCCGTTTTGTAAATATTTCTTGAATTCAGGCTTTAAAAAGGAGGCCGTTCTTTCCGACTCCTTCAGTACAACATATATTAACTGATAATTAGGAAGTGTTTTTTTTAATTTGGCCCAAACTTCATCACTACCTCCCCCCCCCCCCCCCCCCCCTCCTTTACTGTGCACTTGTTTAAAGGGGCATTGAGAGATTGCTGAGAAAAATAAAATTTGGAAAAAAGTGAATTGTTTCAATATATAAGTTACATAGGAACCCTGAAGTGTAGTCTTTGTCAAAGACGCCTCTTGAGCCGACCGCAGCGAGGCAATTTTGATAGAGGGCGCTCACACCTATACAGAATACAGGGCCTTGATGAAAGGCTACCTGAAGTGTAATGATTTATGGGAAAACGGTTGAATGATGGCGCTATAGATAGAATTTGGTTGTACCAATTTATGCGGTGAGTGATACTGATAAATTCGATATGCTCTATATCGAAATGACCAAATTGAGAAATATTACATGATAGACGGCGAATTAAGGTAAACGCTTTCAGATGGTAGTAAGTATGTCTAAGTACCACGTAGGTGCAACAAACTGATTTCCAGAATAATTGAGGGCGCACTCCCATATATATATATATATATATATATCTTAGTGCAGTTCCCCTTTAAACGTCTCTATTTTATATTTCTTCCTGAAAGGTTAATTTTCTATATTTTTACCCATAATGCATTTCACAGAATGAGGTCGTGTACCGTACATGATAATCACTACGAGGAGCTTCAATTTCACCTTAAAATCTCGACACTGACACAAAATAAAGCACTTGTTCATCGACGGCTGGGTTGGATTTCATCGGTCATTGTTAGCGCAATAAACATTTTTGGACTAGCAACACCACACCAGCGTACTCAACTTTCATCACATGACCATCGTTTTGTACTACTGGTTCCCATCGACATTACATTCCGTTGTAATGAAAGGCAACATTGTCAATCGATGCCGGTAAGAAAGAAGAAACCTACGCTGTTAGAAGAAGAAAAAATATATGTGGCTTCAATTTTTTCAATCCGTTCATCATATTCATCAAGCGAAATCAGCAATCACTAATTCTGGCAGGGGTGTCATACATAATGGATGAACAATAAATACGTGGTTTCGGGTTTCAACACCGGAAGCCCGTTGTTTTGCGGCCCCACAAAGCAATGGTCACTTTTCAAAATTCACATTTTCAACGCACGCAAGCCGCGAGAAAATGCTGTGCGTGGCACTTTGAATGGCCGGGAGTGAAATGGATATTGATCACACAGTGCAACTGCGTTGGGTTGTGCCTGAGCGAGCGGGCTATTTGATTATGAACAGGTAACATGTGGTCTTTTCTTCCGCGTATGTGTATTGAAAATATGACTTTTGAAAAGTGACTAATTTTCTTTAAATGGTGCTAATCATGGTTTATCTTTGGTGTTAGGGGGCAAATTTGGTATCAAATTATGCCTAAAAGATTCATCTAAATGCCTATCTAGCCTGTTTGGTCCAAAAAAAATGAAATGTTACTCAAAATGACATAAACAAAGTGGTATACTTTCTTTTGTTGAACCCTTTATAATCAATACATACAATGATTATAGTATATTTTCTAGGATTGAATCTTCAAAATGGCCACTATTTGAAAGAATCTTTTTTAAATTAATTACAATTCAGACATGGTAATATAAGGAAAAAGATTATAAACATGATAATTGTATATTTTTAAGACATTCTCTCGTCGCTTTTTATATGATATTTTACTCTTTTTACTTTAAATAAAAGTAATGATGACAAAAGTGCCTGTGTACGTAACCTGAGAAATTAGCATATCAAAACGGTGACTCATGTTAGTACTTATCCCTTTCTCCATGAAACACATACAATGACGTAATAATAACACTATTCTTGATGTAGGCTATGCATATCACAAATGTCATCTCCCAATTCAAAATGGCTGTCATGTCTCATAATGTTCATTACATGGACCTAGGCCTATATCAATCGATTTTGTCAATACATTCAACCAATTTCAACAATCCATTCTGTTCAATGAAGTCGGTACACTGGACCCCGCACTGGACCAGCATTTAATTGGTAGTGGCATGAAGACATCGCAATGGAACCTTATTGGCACAATGGCACTAAGTTAGAGATTGCAATAGAACGCACCAATTAGCCCCATAATTGATATTTAGAAGTTGACTCCTTCCCTTAAATCTTTAATGCTATGATAGATGCATATTATACCTATAATTTGGAGAGTTGCTCTTGAGATTCTATTGCGAATCACAGGTATGGCGATAATATATATATATGTATATATTCCCTACATGACATGTCAATTTCCCATAGTAGAAATGATATAATAAACCTGCTGTTAAGGGTAAGGGTAAGGGTAGTATATGGGGGGGGGGTCATAAAAATAATTAACATCTGAGTAGGGTTATAAAATAATCTCATTCGTTTAGGGGGTCATAAAAAATGACGACGATAAATGACATTTGTGGGCCACCCCCGCCCCCTACCGAAGAAAATGTGCAAAAAGTAGCATCACGTAAGTGACCACATCTGCGCAAGACGGTCAATTAATATATCTTAAGTTGCACGTGACCTTCACTAATACCACCAGCATGCTTGCTGGGTTGATCGCCAAATACACTCGTCCAAAGAAGTTCCTTGCCACTTAGTAAAGTCTAAATATTTCAAATTAATATTTAATAGAATATATATAATTGTATATCAAAATAAGCAGAAAGTAATCCTCTAACAGCTTAACATGGAATTTAGACATGATCACTCATGCATGGCAGATCCCATTCACTTGATTATGGCAAGGTCTGTGGAAGAAGATTGCAAAAAATTGGATAATCCCTCCATTCAAATGAAAATGATTCTTAGTTTGTGTCAACATTCCCTTATGTTAAATGAGTTCAAAAGATCAATATTGATTAGTTTCTCGAAAATTTAACTTAAATAATCTTCTGTCCAAGATGGATAATGCAATTTTGAGTCAACATTCCCGTAAGTTACACGAGATCAATGGTCAGTAACGTTGTTAAAATGAGACAGATGAACTGCTGCTTATTCAAATGACTTTAAATGCTCATTTCTTGCAATTTCCTTTTACGCACCTTACCATTGCTTAATGAATGTGCGCAGCCATGCATGAATGCGTACATCTTAATTTCATACAGACATGATAGAGAAATATTGTCTGCTTATTTTGACATGCAATTGTTTAATTTATATTTATAAATTTATAACTTCAATGAGTGGCAAGGAACTTCTTTGGACGAGTGTAGATGAATTGTTAGTATTTATTTAGAACCAATGTTGAAAAAAGGTCATTTTTATAAATACTGTAAAATGATAACTGAACTTTACAAATTGTTTAAGATTTGTCTTACCTGAATGAAAGTGGTCATTAATAAATTTTGAGAGTAGCACATTTATAATTTCATATTAGTATTTACAGGTACCGTGACAGCGATAAGTTGGTCTCCTGTACTCATAGCACGATCATCTATGGAAAATAAAACAATATTGGTTAAATATCTATAATGATCAGCAAAACATGCTACTGTAACGACCATGACAAGTACTTGTAATTGGTGGTATTGAAAAAGATAGCGCTATTGATATCAGTTAATGATGTACTTATTATAGGCCTAAATTAATTCAAAGCTACAGGAAAACACAATAGATTGTATACATATCAGTTATCTTGCAATCGCACACCGTATACACTATCCTGAAGAAGACAATAAAGTCGAAAGCTTGAATACAAATTTACTCTACTTGCTTCGTCCGAGTCATATCTATTATCGCACTCTATCAGTGTATATAATATATACATATGAACCCAGCTGATTATCATAAATGTGTTAAACAATTAATCAATACACGTGTGTTTCTAGACCATCAACAGGTGACCCATAACGCTCCTCCGAATGTACTTACCGGAAGTCTGAAAGTTCGACATATTAATCGGTTACCACTAGCAACGTGCATTATTAAACAAAGCATTCTAAGAATGCACTGTTTATGTTGACCTTGCACGGTTGCACCATTTAGATTATAGGCATTCGCATTATAATAAACGTGAACACAATAGATAACGGGCAATCGGAGATCTAGATGGTTATTAACTAAATAAAAATCTGTCAATATAGCAAGCCGTCGATAAGTTAAACATTGCAGTTTAAGATAAAGAATGGCCCTGTCGACAACTTACACTGTTTTAGTATGAATTTAAACACACCACAATTGCCACAGTTTGTAAAGATAATTAGTTCACTGTTTCGTGCACATTCACAACTCGCATTCAATTTTGTAAACACCCATCAATTTACCCTTAGAGAAACCTATTGTAATTTTTGATTATTTAATTTCATTTTATATTCATGATTTAGAAAATGTTTAGAAGTGTACAGTTATTAAGTCAACATTATAAGATAAGAGTTCTTAGAACACTAAGGGCCGTATTCTCGTACTAAACGCGATTTTAGCTTAAACGCGTGTCTAACAGTAGGCATATAGCACAATGCACACACACGTCCACAGAGTCTGCCACACAATTAAAATGTATGCAGCTCTACTTTGAAAAACACCCCTATATAAAATTGATTATCCTCATATTGTGCACTCCCTATAGGGAAAAAAAGTGAACTTGCCATATATGGTAGGCATGACCTTACACTATATAACCTTGATTCAGGTATAAATAGTTATCATCTGGCTTTTTAGTTAGGACTGTTTTTACCAATTTTCGAAATTTGCTCTAAACTTGTATATATTCGGCCGATTTCAATAAACCTAACCTGAGTTATTGTACTAAACACTTCAGTTCATTTAGTGATATGATCAGATTTTGCATCCCTTGGGTGCACAATGTGAGTCAAAAGACTGAGAATTTAAATTATGGGTATTTAAGAAATGGAAAAGCTTAAAATTTCTAAATGCAGCAATATTTGTCAATCAAATTGGGTATACATGTTATATATCTATTACCGATCACTCTTCTGATGGGAAAAAATTGTCGGACATTGCTCATTTGCATATTAATGACTTGAATAGATAATTAGCTAATTTGCATATTTAATGAGCTTATGAAACTAAATTATAGTTTAAAAGATTGGGTATCATACAGTTAGCCAGCATACCAAGTTTGATTGCAATTACACCATTCACATCTGGATTTATAACATTTACGCATATTAATTAGCTTGACTTAGTCATTTTTTGATTGCGGTCAGTGAAACTGGTCAAAATGACCAATTTCACTAGGTTATTTTAGCTTAATGCAATATAATTTAACATGGTATATAGATATTCAGTTGTTAAGAAATATGTGTAAATGGTGTTTTGAATGTTACATTATTAACAAACTGAGCTCTCTAAATCCTGAAAAATTCTATTTTTGGGCATTGTTACTGTTTTTGGCAGGTTTTCGGCCATTTTGGAGTATTTCAAAACACCGTAACACAAGAACGCATTGACCGATTGCCATAATTCTTTTTTGATAAATAAATCTTTCATTGCAATCTTTCATTGACAACAATTTTGTACATGTCTCAATTATTTAAATGTTATGTGTGCTATGCCTACTAACAGGTTTACTTTCATGCCCTAACATTTTGATTTCTGAAAATTTTCGGGATTTCCGAGAGCAAATTTTAAAAGAATCTGGTCAAATTGATCGGGGAAATCTGGATTTCCGAACCACCTCTATAGAGAGAGTTCATGCAGAATAGAAATTATCTGGATTTCAGGTGATCATTCAAACCGAAAAAGAAAAGGTCTGGATTTCCGAACCCCCTCTCTATAATGCTATAGGAAGAGTTTATGTAGGATTATAGGCTGGATTTCCAGTTATCACTGGAACAGAAAGTCTGGATTTCCGAGGATCATTCGAACCCAAAAAGTGCTGAAATCCGAACCCCTCTATTAGATAGGGGGTGTGCACATAAAGGGTTAAAAAAAATAGATCACGTTTGTTTGAATAACTCCGCACACGATTAAACGTTTTGAGAAATTTTTATGGGTAAATGGGTAAACGCTTGGCTTCAATATCATGTTTACTTTTCCCATCACAGTCACATTTCCCCAAAATGATGTTTTCAGAAAAAGTAGCACTTTTCAAGATTCTATACAAGACTGCTCACACAAAGTTAGGAAACTTTTTTTTTTAATCAAGTATATTTTTATTATTTATTACCCTCTTGTATTATGTTGCCTATCAATGGAAAGCTAAAGTGTTCTTCTTTAAAATGATCTCAAATGTGCAATGATGACATGTTGCTGGACTTTGCCACATGAATGAGAATGAGGCAAAGTCACAAATCAAATGTGCCAAAATTACCGTTATCTGTGCTAAACAGTCAATTTGTAATGGCACGGGCTCTCTCCAAATCTGTTAAATGCGGCATATTGAAACTGCAAAACGTTTACTTTGTCTCAGAAAAATGTACAAGTTGTAGCCCTAAACCTTTCATCACTTACTTTCAATCGAATGTCTTTATTTTCAATTAAAAGAAAGTCTCTTCTTTCTTTATCTGGTCTTTATTTGAAATTTTAAAAACAATGGTTTGTTCATGCGTGACTAGCCAATACTATCCACCATTCACGTCAATAACTTCCCAGAATAGTTCGTTGAAAAGTACCACTTTTCACCATTTTGGGAAGAGTAAACATGGTATTAAAAGGGAAAAACTTTGTGTGGGTAGCCAAGCGTTTTCCCTATTCATAAGTATTTAAGAAGAACTTTCTGAGAGAGTCAGGCAGAGGTGTGCAGATGGGGGTCGGCCAATTTTTTTTTGTACTTTGGGGATAAGATACATGTCCATGAAGATTTACAATGATGGTAATAAAAAATTCTGGGTACCCCACTACTGGGAGATATATGACCCCCCTACTAATGACCCTTAATAGTACATTTTCAGAAGTGAAAAAAGTAATTTTTCACAATTTTCAGACTAGTGCCAATTACTGACAACATTATAATATCATTTCAGTTATGCTTTCCATCAAACATTCATCTTTTGTCTTTACAATGCAATAATAAAAATAAAAAAAAGATATTGGATTGTTCCATTTTTAGAGGGGGGTATAATGGCATTTTCAGGGTTTTCATTAAATGGAGAAAAGGCAAAATGAAGGTCAAGTTTGCAATAGCATAGCAAAATTGCCAGTGATTTTTTTTTATTGTTGTTTTCCTCAGAGCACCAATAGACATAGATGAAACAATTCAACAAATAAAAACGACGGAGACTTGTTCATTATTAATATATTCACACCATATACTCGGGCCATTTTCTGAAAATACAGATTTTAGTATTTTCATACTTGGCGTTAATTTAGTAAATTAGTTCTGAATGTTGCGGTTAAAATAATTATTTCTTACAAACAAGACCAATATTGTTCATTTCTACAAATAAAGTTAATAAGATAAAATAAAATTGGACTGTTCCATTATTTTCATGGGTAATTCATACAAAAAAATCCTGAATATGTGAAAAGTCAGGTTTTGTGATGATGCATCGTAACATAAAACTCGTGCTAGTATATTAAGCAAATGACAATAATATTCTTTAAATGTACTTACAATAGTGCGATGGAAATGTGCTATTCCATAAGTTAATGGTACCCCCCCCCCCCCCCCCCCCCCCCCCCCATATAGAAGGCAAACATTTGTTAACAGACAATTCTGGGAATTCCTATGCCTTCTATACCATTCAGAAGGGACATGGATGTTTTCTGGGGAATTCTCACCAGCGAAAAAGTAGTTTGAAGAATTCACACACCTTCCATGTGGGTGGTGGGGGGGGGGGGGGGGGGTACCATTAATATCAGGAATAGCCCAAAATGAGACTATTCCACTCATTAAAGAGGGGTGTTTTGTTATATCCGGGCAGTATGAATTTGCAATACGTTTGACCAATCAGTTCCAATGATGACATTGTACAATTTATATTTTTAAGACAGCACTGTTCATGCTATGCCATAGTTTTCTAGGAGAATTTATAGTTACAGAAATATATAGTTATTTCCATGTAAGATCCGACTATCTGACATGTTGGTTCAATCTCCCAACTATCAAAATAGTGTAGTATGTATATCAATACAATACATATTTTGTTGATAATATACTGTAAGCTATTAACATACGCCTAATGCTATAAATATATTGTGCATGCAAACTCCAAAAGATTTAGAATTGATAATATAACTTTGATTTGATGGCTGGTTTGATAGCTGTGTTTTTGTTATAAATAAATTTGTTGGGGTGTTTGTTTGTTTGTTTTTCATTTACAAAGACATAAAACGCCTATTCAAAAGTACTTTGTCTATATTTAGACTACTGTTATGATCACTGCACATAATATTGTTAATCAGAGCTGCGACACACATGAGCGTCAACTCCGGGTTGACAGTCATGAAGTATTTCCATTAAAAAAAAGTAAAAGTAAAGACTCGCGCCGAGCATCTCTCTTTCATTAGCGTTTGGGCCAGACTCCCCCATGTAATATATGGCTGTGGGGGGTCGCCACTCCTCCCGCACAACGAGTCTGTTTTACTACCCAACATGAATTAATGCCGGAACGAAACGTTTGCTCAAATATGATACCCGGGATGATACCCTTTTCAAAGACTTCTTTAAAAAAAGTTGTTACTATTTCATAAGTCACTTTATGGTTAGAGTTTGACAATGTTGACAATTTTGACACCCGGTTGAGTAACTTATTTCACAATATGTTATTTCTCGTTTTTTATAAAGAGAAAGGAACTTCTGATCTAACTTTCATTTAGAGATTCACTTTAGGCTAAATATTAGCCAATATATCGATCATCTAAAGTATCTGTAAGTGTTGAAAAACACTATTTGCTAGTCAAACCTACACCCCTATTTAATATAGGCCTAATGGAATAATCCAAGAGTACTAAATGACATTCACACTTCAATTTCAGTGAGATTCAATTTAGGCTAAATGTTAGCCAATATCGATCATCTAAAGAAGGCCTACCAAGGCCGCCTACCTGTAAGTGTCGCAAAACACCATTTGATAGTCAAAACTACAGGACGTTCACAGTTTAAAACAAACAATAAAGAACAAGTAATACCAAGACTTCCACATACATATAGTGTGTTGCCTTCTCATTGAATGAATTGCCACACCTACAAAAGATTTTGAACATTTGAATAGTACCCCTGTGAAAGAATGGAACAATCCAACATCATTATACTTTTTAAATGTATTTTATATATTTTGTAGTCTTTTGCAATCAATATCATGATATTTCACTGAAGAAATAGTGAGTAATACTGAAAAAAATACAACGATTGTACTTCCTGTATGATACGGGTGAAATTGGACCAATGTTATATAAAAGGTGGTTGTGAGTAATAAAAAGTTGAGTCTCCTTCGTTTTGAATGCATTTTATTAACCACCTTAGATGAGAGGTTGCTTCCAGTAAAGATCAATCTTTAACTACACTGGGAAAGGTACAGTGGCATTGTAAAATATACCTACATTTTAGAGTTTTCGAAATTTAAAAACTTTCGAAAATAAGCTCACCCCCCCCCCCCCCCCCCCCCTGTATGATATTGGAATATTCCAATGATAACAACTTTTTCTGTGTGCGTGATAAAGACAAGGGATGAAACATCATAATGTACAAAAGATAGTGTTCATAGATCCTTCATCTTGGGTATCAAACCCTAGTCTAGATTTGGTATGAAACAGTATTTTTCAGGTCTGAAAAGTAGGTTCCTGGGGACCATTTTAGGGGAGGGGTCGAGTTTTCTGGGAGGGGCTATGTCAGATTTTGTAATAGTTAATTTTTTTGTGAATATTGGACCAAACATGTTAAATCACCAAAATATGTTTGAAACTGGCTGGCCCCACTGCTGACCCCCATCTGTACACATTTTCCCATAGTGCCTGACTTTCTCAGATATCTGCTTAAAAGTGTCGCAAAACACAATTTGCTATTCAAAAACACACCCCTACGGAATATAATGGAGCAAATCAAGGGCACTCAACAACGTTTACATTTTAAAAGAAACAATAAACAACGGGCAATAACAGGATCTTTACTTCCTATACTCTGTGTTGCCTTCACATTGAAAATGATTGACATGCCTACAAAAACATGAATTTTCATCTGATTTTTGAATATTTTAATGGTACCCCTGTGGCAAAAGTGGAACAATCCAACATCATTATACTTTTATAATGTATTGCATACATTTTGCAATCAATATCATGCATATCATGATAATTCACTGAAGAAATAGTGAGTAATAGAGAGAAAATACAGCGATTTTACCATTGGTTTGACACGGGTGAATTTGACTAATGTTGAAAGTTAGGGTAATAAATGGATGGGAGTTATTAAGAGTGTAAAAGTCTCCGTCGTTTTGAATGCATTTTATCAATCACCTTGGATGAGGCATTGTTCCTACCAAAGATCAATATTCTAACTCTGCTGGGATTGGTACAATGCAAGAGTAAAATAGACCTAAATTTCATTTTTTTGAATTTTTGAAAATTATCAAAAATAGGCTCACCCCCCTGTTCAGAAATGGAATATTCCAAATGATAACATTTTTTTTCTGCATGTATGATAAAGACAAAGGATAAGACATCCTATGCAGAAAAGATGAAGTTCGTAGATCCTCATCTTAGGTATGAAACCCTAGTCTAAATTTGACACAAAACTGTATTTTTCAGGTCTGAGAAGACTGTTCAAGGGGACCATTCCAGGGGGGGTTCCTATTTTCTGGGAGGGTGTATGCCAGAATTTTTAATACTGATTTTTGTGAATATTTGACCAAACATATTAAATCACCAAAATATGATTAAAATTGGCTGACCCCCATCTGCACAGATTTTCCCATAGTGCCTGACTCTCTCAGAAAGTCCTTCTTAATTCCTCAAAACGCCTCATTTTGTGTGGTATAGGATCTTCAAAAATGTGCGCCTTTTTCTGAAAACTTCATTTTGGGGAAATGTGACTATTTGGGGGAAAGTAATAATGATATTGAAAGGGAAAACTTTAGCCAAGTGTTTTCCCCTTTCATAAGTGTTTCAATCTCTAAAACGTTCAATTTTGTGTGGAGCGTGATCCAATTTTAGGGGGGGGGGGGCGGGGGCTTATTCTTTTTAACTCTTTTTATTTTCTGGAATAGCCCGTTCGTGCCTAGACTGTATCCGTCGCCCCCTGCACCATCGGCCTCATTATCTTTTGCGCATGATGCGTCGGTTGGCCTTGGTAGCACAGCATCGCGTCCGTGCGCCATATAGGAGACAGAAGGATGAAGTCTAGTTCGTGCCCGCCTCATGTCCAAGTTATGCTGTATGATGAACCCATACTAGTATTCTAAACTGTACTGTAACATTCTGGATTTTCAGATAGCAGAACTATCATCATTAGCCACATTAAAGGCATATTATGTGATCTTTTCCAGAGAGCGCCCTCTATTCATTTTTTTTTTTTTTTAAGTAGATTTCCTTGCAGATTTACATTTCTGATCATAAATCATACATACATTCCAAGTTACAGAGCGTTACGATTCCTAATTACCTCAAAATCATGGTGTTAGAGTGAATTTAGACTAGAGTAAAATAAATTGTCGGATATCCGACAGTTTATTTTCACTCTAAAATCATGATTTTGAAGTAATTAAGAATCGTATCGCCCTGTAACTTGGAATGTATGTACGATTTATGATCAGAAATGTAAATCTGTAAGAAAATCTTCTTTCAATTTTTTTTTTCGATATTGAGGGCGTTCCCTGAAAAGATCACATAATATACCTTTAATGTCTGCAAACTCCATTTGTTTATCCATAAATACTTGCTTTCCAGTATTTATCTCAGCTATGACAGGTTTCAACACATTTTTAGAGACGCACCATTAGATTTTCAGAAGGGGAGTAGGAAGTTGGGTTCGAGGTGGATCTTTTTTTGTGGGGGAGCCGCCGTAAGGGTTTTTTTTGTTGTTTTTTTACTCATCAGTGGGGGATTTTTTTTTTTTTTTGGCCTGCAGAGAGGGGGATTTTTTTTCTTTTCAAAACTTCCTACCACCTGAAATTCTAATGGTGCGTCCCTTAGTTCAACTAAGTTCGAATTAGTCTGGCTAGACACATTTGTGAAACAGTGGATTTCAATTTCAACCTACCAACTAAATGAATATGATACACACCACCGTATATCTAAAAATATGTGTAGCTGGCTTCGTTCGACTAAATCACGGTGGGGTGATTATATCCAACTACCTCAACTGCTCAAAAAAAGTTCAGAAATGTTTTTCAATCACAAAATGTTCGAATGTCACAGGATATTTTCATATTGCGTTTTAATTGCGTTGCATTATGAAAAGCTGATGTGTCCATCATCTTTCATGTGGTACCAAATGTGTAGCAATTACCTGTTTCAGCGCTCAGCAACGTGCTTGAGAATATGGGGAGGTCTCAATCTGAATGTGCCAAAATCATTATTTTGTCCTCCGTAGTCAAGAGCATCTCTATACAACACAACAACAAAATGTTGCAAATTTTAAGTTGGTTAAACATGGTACTTGAACAACGCGTAAGAAAAAAAACCAGATGCCGAAGTTGTTTTTTAGGATCATGAATGGTGAATTTGGCACATTCTGAATGAAACCTCCCAGTTCCTCCCAGTTCCTACCACAAGCAGGTAATTAGGGACTGAACTGATTCAAGTGATTGCTACAAATGATGAATTATCTTTGGAAAGAGGAACACATCAGCTTTTCATTGATATTAAAACACAATATGAATATCACAAAATTCCCCAAAACTTGGCGATTGAAAACATATTTCCTGACTTTTTCTGAGTGAGCATTTTAGATAAAGCAAAGCTAGTTTTTGAAATTTGACCTTTCCTGCTGTGTGATGCTGTAAATATTGATAAATAAGGGGATAAAGTGAACTGCACCGTTGTTTTTGCTCCAGTCACAGATTGAAAATGTGCAAGGTGAATCTTGGCCTAAAACCAAATCTCAAAATTCTGGAAAATCGAGGGCATAACTGTCAAAAATGAGAGCAGTTAATCACTGAGCCCCCAATTTAACTTTATAACTTCTGTTAAAGGTATATTATGTGATCTTTCCAGGGAACGCCCTCAACATCGAAAAAAAATAGAAAGCAGATTTTCTTGCAGATTTACATTTCTGATCATAAATCATGCATACATTCCAAGTTACAGGGCGATACGATTCTTAATTACTTCAAAATCATGGTTTTAGAGTGAAAATAAACTGTCGGAATTCCGACAGTTTATATTTTTCACTGTAAATTCACTCTAAAACCATGATTTTGAGGTAATTAGGAATCGTATCGCTCTGTAACTTGGAATGTATGTATGATTTATGATCGGAAATGTAAATCTGCAAGAAAATCTACTTTCTAAAAAAAAATCATGAATAGAGGCGCCCTCTGGAAAAGATCACATAATATGCCTTTAAAGGAGGTGTCCCGCAAGCATAAAAGTGTGCATTTTATGTTAGAAAAATAACTATCGAGCCCAACTTTTGTGCTTATATAGAACAAAACACCACACTTATGACAAAAACAAATAACAAGGCGGTTCTCGAACGGCGCGTCTCGCCTGTTCATCAAAAGTGACTTGAAAGAAATGATGATGAAACATATGATACAATGTAGCACTGTCACAGAGGTATGCATTGTAGTTAATGCAAGGGATGTAATACCTTGAAAAATTTAATCAACAAAAAGAACACACCAACCCCCTTCCCTACACCAAATCACATCAACATAGGCCTTACAGATCTTATTTGACCCCATATGACCTCTGATGACCTTGAAAATTTAATCAGCAAAAAGAACACGCCAACCCCCTTCCCTCCACCAAATCACATCAAGATAGGCCTTACGGATCTTATTTGACCTCTGATGACCTCGAAAAATTAATCAACAAAAAGAACACACCATCCCTCTTCCGTCCACCAAATCCCATTAAGATAGGCCTTTAGGATCTTATTTGACCCCAGATGACCTTGAATGTCCTCCGATGACCTTGAAAATTTAATCAGCAAAAAGAATACACCACCCCCCTTCCCTCCACCAAATCCAATCAAGATGGCCTTACTGATCTATTTGACCCCATATTTGACCCCCGATGACCCGAAAAATTAATCAACAAAAAGGACACACCACCCCCCTTCCCTCCACCAAATCCCATCAAGATAGGCCTTACTGATCTATTTGACCCCATATTTGACCCCCGATGACCCCGAAAAATTAATCAACCAAAAGAACACACCATCCCTCTTCCATCCACCAAATCCCATCAAGATAGGCCTTACTGATCTATTTGACCCCATATTTGACCCCCGATGACCCCGAAAAATTAATCAACAAAAAGAACACACCACCCCCCTTCCCTCCACCAAATCCACATCAAGATAGGCCTTACTGATCTATTTGACCCCATATTTGACCCCCGATGACCCCGAAAAATTAATCAACAAAAACACACCATCCCTCTTCCGTCCACCAAATCCCATCAAGATAGGCCTTACTGATCTATTTGACCCCATATTTGACCCCCGATGACCCCGAAAAAATAATCAACAAAAAGAACACCCCATCCCTCTTCCGTCCACCAAATCCCATCAAGATAGGCCTTACTGATCTATTTGACCCCATATTTGACTCCGAAGACCCCGAAAAATTAATCAACAAAAAGAACACACCATCCCTCTTCCGTCCACCAAATCCCATCAAGATAGGCCTTACTGATCTATTTGACCCCATATTTGACCCCCGATGACCCCGAAAAATTAATCAACAAAAACACACCATCCCTCTTCCGTCCACCAAATCCCATCAAGATAGGCCTTACTGATCTATTTGACCCCATATTTGACCCCCGATGACCCCGAAAAAATAATCAACCAAAAGAACACCCCATCCCCCTTCCGTCCACCAAATCCCATCAAGATAGGCCTTACTGATCTATTTGACCCCATATTTGACCCCGAAGACCCCGAAAAATTAATCAACAAAAAGAACACACCATCCCTCTTCCGTCCACCAAATCCCATCAAGATAGGCCTTACTGATCTATTTGACCCCATATTTGACCCCCGATGACCCCGAAAAATTAATCAACAAAAAGAACACACCATCCCTCTTCCGTCCACCAAATCCCATCAAGATAGGCCTTACTGATCTATTATTAGACCCCATATTTGACCCCCGATGACCCCGAAGAAATAATCAACAAAAAGAACACCCCATCCCTCTTCCGTCCACCAAATCCCATCAAGATAGGCCTTACTGATCTATTTGACCCCATATTTGACCCCGAAAAATTAATCAACAAAAAGAACACACCATCCCTCTTCCGTCCACCAAATCCCATCAAGATAGGCCTTACTGATCTATTTGACCCCATATTTGACCCTCGATGACCCCGAAAAATTAATCAACAAAAAGAACACACCACCCCCCTTCCCTCCACCAAATCCCATCAAGATAGGCCTTACTGATCTATTTGACCCCAGATGACCCCGAAAAATTGATCAACAAAAAGAACACACCACCACCCTTTCCTCCACCAAATCCCATCAAGATAGGCCTTACTGATCTATTTGCCCCCATATTTGACCCCAATGACCCCGAAAAATTAATCAACAAAAAGAACACACCATCCCTCTTCCGTCCACCAAATCCCATCAAGATAGGCCTTACTGATCTATTTGACCCCCGATGACCCCGAAAAATTAGTCAACAAAAAGAACACCCCCCCCCCTTCCGTCAAACAAATCCCATCAAGATAGGCCTAACTGATCTATTTGACCCCTGATGACCCCGAAAAATTAAGAACAAAAAGAACACACCTTCCCCCTTCCCTCCACCAAATCCAATCAAGATCTTATGGATCTTATTTGACCCCGATGACCTTGAATGACCTCCGATGACCTTGAAAATTTATTCAGCACAAAGAAACACCACCCCCCTTCCCTCCACCAAATCCCATCAAGATAGGCCTTACTGATCTATTTGACCCCATATTTGACACCCGATGACCTTGAATGACCTCTGATGACCTTGAAAATTAAATCAGCAAAAAGAACACACCACCCCCTTCCCTCCACCAAATCCCATCAAGATCGGCTTTACGGATCTTATTTGACCCCAATGACCTTGAATGACCTCCAATGACCTTGAAAATCTAATCAGCAAAAGAACACCCCACCCCCTTCCCTGACATCAAGTCCCATCAAGATAGGCCTTACGGATCTCTAGATATCGCGTCACAACGCGTCTCAAAAGTTAGCATATTTGACCCCGATGACCTTGTATGACCCCCGATGACCTTGAAAAATCAATCATTAACAGAACGCACCACCCCCCTTCCCTCCACCAAGTCCCATCACGATAGGCCTTACGGATCTCCAGATATCGCGTCACAAAGGTATTTCTTAGCACACGGCTGACGGCGGACGGCATACAGCATACGCCGGACAGAAATAGTGATAACATAGTCTCTTTCTGATTACATCAGGCGAGACAAAAACCGCTATCTCTCAACATGCACTTTTTAAAATTTGCGGCGATCGAAAGTCCCAGTGTCGATGTCATAGTTATACAATACACATGCGCAAATTTGAGCACCGATACCCATGACGTCATCGACACCGGGACTTTTGATCGCCGCGAATTTTAAAAATTGCATGTTGAGTGATGGCAGTTTTTATTCAGTTCTGTGAATAGTAAGTATGGTGTTTTGTGCTATATAATTACGTAATTTCGGCTCGATAATTATTTTTCTAACAAATATTGCTCAATGTTGTGCTTGCTTTAACACTGGAAAGTGATGTAGAAGAGGCTATTTTAAAAAATTGAAAATAAATGACAAAAATAACCAAATGTTTTATTTCAACTCGTCAAATGTATCAGTAACAGTTTTTTGCCTGAAAAACTTAATTTGCAAAACCAACACCATGTGTTAACCAAAGTAAATATCGCTATAATTTACGAAGCTAATATATTGATTTAGAAGTTTGAAGTTTTCAGAAATTACGATTTGATTTTAGGTCAAGCTTCCCTTCCGCCGTATGTAAGAGTGCCATTACAAGACAGCTTTGTCTATAAATTACTCTATGTTCACCCATCATACAGAAGGGAGGGTCCAATTTAACAATCTTGTAAACACAAAATTAAAATACAGTAACAACGACATAAGATCATTTTGTTTTTTATTTCTACTCTTTGATGAGTCCACAAGGAGCTAACATATTCAACACTCGTGCTTGTTTGGGTTTATTTCAAAAAGTGTGCAGTTTAGTACAAAAACACTGTTGAACTGTATCAAAAACGAGAGTTAATAAATACCATCCATGGTACAGTCACCGTTTTTAGATGGTTTGGGATCAAACTGAACAAGTCTTGTTATAGGTGTTGCATGAAGTGGATATTTAACCGGCTTCTGTATTATTCAACAAAAATTGGGGTATGTGTCTTGCATCATGCGAACGATGATTGATAATATCTTTTTAACACAACTATTTAACAGTTGGAATCATTGAAGTCATACCTCTTGAAAATTATGCTTAGATTATGCAACTGCTATTGACAAGAAATATCTTGAAAATAAACCGTTTTGAAGATAACTCTCAAAAGACTGTTAATGTATTTTGTATATTTGTGTATCATATATGCAAGATGCCGACACATCCCAATCAATGATGTGATGGTTATTAATCAAAGAGTCCGAATCCCATGTCATCATCAGACTCCTCCTCCTCAGATTCTTCTTTTTTAGCCTTCTCCTCTTCCTTCTTCTCCTCTGCAGGAGCAGCAGCTGCTGCAGCGGCCGCAAAAGCTTCTGGATCTGCAAGGAAGGCTTTAGCCTACGGATGGAAATGAAAGGATGTCAGTTAATTGTAACTCAAAAAAGCAAAACGCTATGATTTCAATATTTTGCAACAGTTCAGACTGCCTCTTATAGAGGCCTATTCTTGTGCATCACCAATGTCAACACTACTGGGTTCTGCCATTGCTGGCTATAGTGCTGGAACACATTGGTCTTGCAAAAATAAACTTTCATCATCACTGTGTGTTTCTTTGAGGAATTAGCAACAGAACATACTATTATCATTATGTTTCGTAAAAAAAGAAATAGTGTTTCTATAGCATTATGCCCTAAAACCAAGAAATTATCGCTTTAGAATGCTTTGAAATTTTTTAACGAAATTTTAATCTGTTAAAAAGTTTGAATTAAATCCTCCTGGCAGCAGTTTTGACCCCCAAGCAAACTAAATTGATACAAGACTATCCTTTGAAAATCATTTCTTTAGTTTTGATATGGAGATTTACAAGAGTCCAATTGGCAATGATTGTTTCAACCTTTTCCATTCCAAAACTTTCCTGACCATACCTAATTTGACTGATGCATTGCTGTTTGCCAGAATTCCTTTATGACTATTGACTACATGTACGGGATGTTCCAGAGCAAATGCTTATGATGGGTCCACTCAACTTTAGGACCCAATAATACCTATCATTATCTTAATAACATCTATAAGACTTGGACCTTGATCTAGACGTTTCTGAAGTCTTATTCATTCATGTTGGATGTGCAATCTCACAAATAATAACTGGTTGAAACACTTCTGAAGACCTTGATAAAATCAACTCTGTAGCATTGGGCCAAATAAAAATAAATGTTTGTTTCCGGTAACCCGACCAACCTGCTTAAAACCTCCCGACCCAACAAATTTTATCCCAATTTTGATAAAATAAAATTTATTTTCCACAGGCTGACCTAATGTTTTTTTCGTGTATAAAACGGAAATAATAGAATGCCTAAAATATTTTGCGACTCAACTGTATAGAGCTATATTTGCGATGCCATATTTCGACTAGGAACTACGAAAATTGCTTAATGTTTCAATTAATTTCAGCTTTTATATCTCTTTTCTTACGCCACACGAATTGTTTACATTCATGCTGTTCGCCGCCATTATTGCTCATGCAATCGCGATCTTTTGGTGGTCCTAAAACTGACGCGCATAATACCGCATGGCAAAACATATCGGGAACCATTCAACATTGGTCAATTGTCTCGCAATTGGGGTCTAGCAATTGTGATTCATAGACTCGCACACGAGTTAAGTAAAGCGCACTATACGGTGCTCCAAGCAGATTATTGAAAAGACTAGCAATACAAGGTTTTTTTACAATAATAAAAAGGTATTCCCCCATTTTGCAAAGGCCACATGTACGATCGAATGATTTAACATGATATTTAACTTCTTTACATGTATTTCTCGGACTATCAACGGCCGCAGTGACTATGGAATTTGTTTTTAAATGACTTTTTTGGCCAATTTTCCAAGTTGTTTATTGGTGGGATACATCATTGATACGGATATTTCCCCCGATCCCGATCTGATCAGGCTTTATCTGACGTTTTTGATCAGACCGATAGACTATAATAGTTGCAGAATTTGGAAGCCCAAGTTATATTTGATCAATGTCAAAGGTATTTCTCGACGACATATCGATACAAAATTTACTAATGACCAGTGCCGCTGTTACTGCGTCTGTTTCACTTATGTACAGTTGTACATGTAAGATCCCCTCATTTTTATAGAAGTGAAATATGGTACATTTAGGTATCTGTCTTTTTCTTCAGAATGATACCAGATACAAACCGATATTGAAATTCAAAAATAAAAATATTTTTCCAATACAAACCGATATTGAAATTCAAAAATAAAAATATTTTTCCTACCTACTGACCCAATTTTTTCCCAGCATGTAACCTGAAACAAACAATTATTTTTGTTTGGCCTTGGTCCCTCAATATTGATAGGCAATGTTAAATACAAATTCACCAATTTTACAGAATTGGAAGGATTGACAAAATCACTGCCTTTCTCTCCTCATCCTCCACCCCCCCCCCCCCCCCCCCACCCACCCCTAACGTTAACCCCATATTTTGGTGATTTTGGTGTGGATCGTTGGAGTGTAGAAAATAGATGGATTTTGAACAAACAAATCACCGCAGTCCGACCTGGATTCAATCCCGCAGACCTTCTGCACGCCAATTCACGCATCTACCAATTGAGCTAATGTCAAAGCTGCCCTGGGCAGCAATTTGGTGCCCACATATTGTACTATTTAGTTCGCTTAGGGCAGAGGTTCTCAACCTGGGGGTCGTTTGGGGTTTTCCAAGGGGTCATGAAGGTTATATAGGTTTTGGGGGAACCGTGTTACATTTCGCTTTAAAAAACCCTTAGAAACACCCAAAAGAAACGTTCAAATATGCAAAATTGCCTGCTCGCATCCAAACTAAGCAGTTTTATTTATGATAGCCGGCTGGTGTTTTTTATTCAAATTTATTTTTTGGGTCACGGTACTGACCAGGAATGTCAAAAGGGGTCGTGGGGCAAAAAGGTTGAGAACCACTGTCTTAGGGTTAATATTACAGGTATTGGCTTTCTGAATTAACCACTCACTGATTCTGCTTCTTTGAACTCAATCTCGGTGGCGCAAGCAATGGCCAGGATATTCTTGAAGCCATTGATGACGGAGTGTGGCACACTAGCCGCAGTTGGATAGCCGATCTGGAGACTCACACTGGCAATGTTAGCGATAGCCTGGGGGAGAAAGAGTAGAATTGTGCTGCTTGTTATTGTCAT
This sequence comes from Ophiura sarsii, assembly GCA_035610835.1. Taxonomy (NCBI): domain Eukaryota; kingdom Metazoa; phylum Echinodermata; class Ophiuroidea; order Amphilepidida; family Ophiuridae; genus Ophiura; species Ophiura sarsii. Next base: position 26,100,334 of record CM069444.1, on the reverse strand, counting down.
ATTTCTTGATTTCAACTTGAGAGCATTACATTTGAATTTTAACTTTACCAGTCAAATAACTCTAATTTAATGCAATTAGCAAGAGAACTCTGTATTTCGATAAAGTGTAACAGAAGGGAATATAGATTCGTTAACATCACCACATTATTATTTCAATTTAAGCAACATTGTGTGATAGTTCAGACTGCCTCATTGAGGCCTTTTCTTGTGCATAACCAATGTCAGCGCTACTGGGTTCTGCCATTGCTGGCTATAGCGCTGGAACACATCAGTCTTTCAAACAAAAATTTTCATCACAACAATCACTTAGTAAATGCAAGTTAAAGCAATGGCAACTTTGATCCTAAGATGATAGCAGACGCCCTATAATAGGAGTGTGAACAAACCCTTTGATCATCAATGTGCAGCCATGAAATCAATAATTTAACAAAAGATCCAGATAGCGGTTTGTAGAATGCTATTTCTAGAAGAGTGATAATCAAAAATGTGTTGACTTCAACCAGGTAAAAAATAATAAATTTTATATCCCTCAATACAAAATGGCACTTACAACGTTATTGCATTCCCACAACAAGATGTGATACCTATAAGTAACTAAACATCTGTAAATGCTACAAAATAAATACATGTACTACCTTATGAGATCACATGTTGTTTACAAATATAGACAGAGACTGGTCTTTGACCATGACTGAGGGAAGAGCAATTGGCCACTGCACTGTTAAATGAGCAGGGATGAGCTTTATTTGTCACAAGGTTTTTTAAAAAAGCATCGACTTTCATAAATTATATTTTTTGCAAAATCAAACCCCAAATGTTGGACTATAGTCACTATACATGTATGACAGAATATTTTTACCTCAAGAATTTATTTTAAACACCCCATTTTTAGATTCTTTTCGTATGCTCGGGTGAAACAAGACCCCTGACGTTTGGGCCTTGCCCTTAATGCTACCCCTGGACCTTCAACAAAACATGTGTGCACAATGAACAACAGTTTCTCACGCCCAACCATCATGCACTGACCTCAGATATCAACTCTTGTACATTTACACACACTGCCTGGCAATGAACAACAGTCTCTCAATCTACACCCAACCATCATGCATTAACCTCAGATATCAACTCTTACCTGCAGAACAGACTTGAGCAAGTCAGCATCAGTGATGTCCAAAATGCTTGGCTCAAACACTGAACCTTGGTCAAACACTGAAATAAACAACAGTAGGAAAAGAAGAAACTTTAATTTCCGAACATATTCTTATTTAATGGTGGGCCTTTGAACAATTTTAAATTCCATGAAATATGAAAAACCAAAAAACTATTTGACTAAAATGCCTTAAATTTGGATAAATAATTGCAAATTTAGGTATAACATTTTTCAGTGAAAAAACTTTATGGTAAACTAACTTATCATTAAACTAAATTTACGGATATCGTTCAAACCAAGACAAAATTCTATTTGCTTGGAATTTGTCATACTATTATTCTGATGGTTCAGACTGCCTCATAGAGACCTATTCTTGTGCATCACCAATGTCAACACTACTGGGTTCTGCCATTGCTGGCTATAGTGCTGGAACACATTGGTCTTGCAAAAATAAACTTTCATCATAACCATACTGAATATTCTTGTCTATTTTATCTTTTAAAGTTTCAGAAGAAAACAATATATGATTAGGTGACAAAAAAAACCCTGCTGAACTAGTTTGTGACAACAACAAAAGTCACAATTTTTCAAATAATATTGAAATTTTAAAGCCAAATAAAAAAACAAGTTTGTCTCAGAAGAAACCTAAAAAAGGCTATGAAAATGTATGTGGTGTATGGGACAGTATGTGGGGCTTTGTGAAATGTATATTTTCAACACTACGTGTACCATAGTAGAAAGTTTAAACAAATCAAATGTTGTTGAACCGTATTTAACTTCGATGTGTATGTGGCGATTTTACTCTTTTTAGCAAGCAAAATGAAGATGATATGGTACTTCACAATGTGAAATTAAAATTTGAAGAGCATCATTTTCATGGATGTAATCCAGTGTCCGAATTAGAAAATGAAAGTTACCTGCACAACAGCAATATTTTCTAGAAAAATTGATTTTTTTTTTCACCCTTAAAAATGGCTGAATATCACAATTTTACATGCACACAGGCAAATGTTTACATGCACATAGCCAAAGTTACATGCATTTGTGCATGTAAAACCCCTCTATTTCGAACACTGATGTAATCCCTGAAATTCAAGAATCAATATTGATTTGCAGTTTTCCACCTAAAGTAACCAAATTTCAACCCCTGATAACAATTGACAAGTTGCACATTTTCATTTTGATTCTCGCAACATATTTATGCAATTCTTCCCCGGATACAATACATGGGACATATGAATCTGTTTATGAAAAAGATAACATTGGACAACACATGTTTTCTAAGATGCTCAATTTACCTTGTAAGATTTTCAGACCGTACGAGAAGGGCGAGATCTTCAACATGTTAAGGAGTGTAGCTTCAGAGGCGCCTACTTTCTCATCAAGCTTGATCAGATGGACTTTATTCTGCAATAGAAAACAAAAATATGTTGCATCACTACTGTAACACTGCAGATATAAACACCTTTATTTCAATCGCAAAATGTTTGTATGTTTCGTGAAAATGTTATAATTCGGTACAAATCAATAAAAAGCTGATGTGTTTCTCTTTCCAACTATTATTATAGGTGTCCAGCAAGCACAACATTGCCCATTATGTAAGAAACGTAATTATTGAACTTAAATCACTTGGTTATATTGAACAAAAATCATATTTATCTGAAAAACCCCATTCATAGCAATCACTTGTTTGTGCTCAGCCACTTGTTTGTGCTCAGCCACTTGCTTGAGAAAATGTGTGCTAAAATAAACAACTTTGTCGTCTGTTCAATGAAGTGTTAAATTGACAACTACAGTGTAGGTACAGTGTAGAGGGATGCGTTATTGACTTTCAAGCACAAAATAATGATAATTTTGGCATATTCAGATTGAGACCTCTCTATATTCTTAAGCAAGAGGCTGAGCACTGACTGAAATTGCTTCAAATTTGATATCATTGTAAAGATAAACACATGACTTTTCATTGATGTACAACACACCATGAAATAACGAAATATACAAAACATAGTGAATAGAAACAATTTCCAAACCTTTTTTTGGAAGGGTTTAATATTATCCGTACCAAACGAAGGCACCCTTTTTTGAACTGGCCATTACTGTAAATTTGATTGTTTTATAACGATATAACTTATATAACATTTACTACGTGTAACACCTGTTTGAATATGACAATACACTCACCTTACAATGCTTGTTTTAAGAGCTAGACATAAATAAAATAAAGTGATCCTTTTACAAATTGGCGTAATGCTAGCATTTTGGCATAATTCTGTTATATACCCTACACACCAACATTGGTAGTATGCCTCGTTCTTAAAAATCATGCACTATGAATACCTCTGTGAAGGGTATAACAGAATTACTCCAGCATTTTTTCACGCATCATTTTGCTTGGTCACAGATAGTCTGCAGTCTGCACTGTGCTCTTGCAACACACAACATGCACGCATCAACACACTGATTGTCGATCTTAATTAAAGGTAGATGACCCGATCACTTTTCCGATTTTGAACTTGAAGTTTTCTATTCTACATGAAAGGTCAGCCTTAAAAAAGTCGTGTCCCAAAGTTTGAGTTGCATAGCTTTAATGGTTCTTATTTTAGACGCACAAGATGCTGTGAACTGTACCCATTGAGTTGTACACAAACTATATCGGTGGTATACCACCATTCGCGGTAATTCGACGTTATTTCATCGATTTCTCCGTAATTATACCGATTTAGGCCGTCAAATTTCAGTATGATGATGAGAAAAATACGAGCTTTCATATGATATGAAAATCTCCGTATGTTTGAAATAATTCTGTGTTACGAAAATGTGATCGGGTCATCTACCTTTAACTGAATCTCAAAATTTAAGTGAAGAAAAATTATCAATAATCACACTCCACCCACAATGCGCAAAGAGTTGTGACCCACAGGCAGAGCAAAACAGCATCAAAGTTCTTCAAAATAAAAAACTATTGTTACTACTTACCAAGATTTCAATGGTTCCTCTGGCAATCTTGGTCTGGATGGACAACGCCTGGAAGAAAGACGTCTTTTCTGGACCAAGTCCGGTGTTCTGGGCCTCGATGTACACATCTACAGGCGCTATGGCACCAGCTTTAGCTGGAGCAGCAACCTACAGAAACATAAATAAAGTGGGTTCTTAGGCAACAAAATCCTCATCTGAAGTGCATGTGTGTGGACCACCCATTTTAAGTTTTAGGTCAGTCAGTTGGTCCACCAGTGTTTGTTTGTTTTGGAATTTTGTGGGGGTGGGTTTTTTTTAGGGGGGGGGGTCTTTCTGGGTTTTTTAAATAAATAAATTAGAAGACTATGCAGGATTGCAGGGGTTATGGAAAACTTCATAAAGACAAACCCAATTGTATCCTACATTAGGTTTATTTAAGAAAAATTTAACAAATAAATGGCTGCTGGCTAAGCCAATGTAATGCTGGATTGTCTTGTCTGTTGCCTGAAAGGTTACTAAGTGAAGCTAGTCAGGTTACACCTAAACACAACACCAAAAGTAAGTCCCCCCTAAACAATTCGTCATAACATCGTAAGATAAAACATTTTATTAATAAAACTTAATTAGAAATAATCCTATGACAGTTTCCTAAGTGATGTTTGAAAATGAAAGATTTCCATTACTTCATGGCTGAATGAGCTCAAATGGAAGACAAAAACTGCCCTTCTCAAAAGTCACACAAGTTGAATTGCTTCTCACTAATGGAAAAGTACCCGTGGCTGAGCAAAATTTACTGTAATGTGTAGTCAATTCATGATCATTCAGCCATGTAAATCCCATTCTTGGCTCAGATATTAGCATAGTGAGTTGTGACTTTTGAGAAGGGCATTTTTTGTCTTATTTTTGAGCTTATTCAGCCATGAACTCATGGACATCTTTCATTTTCAAACACCACTTAGGAAACAGTCATATGATTATTTCTAACTAAGTTTTATTGGTAAAATGTTTTATCTTACGATGTTATGACGAATTGTTTAGGGGGGGGGGACTTACTTTTGGTGTTGTGTTTATTTACAGATAGATCCCTTTGGAAAGATTTGGAACTTCTATAAAATGTATAAAATGGAAGAAGATTTGTATTTGACATTTCTGTTTTCTCCCAATTGAGATTTTTCAGCTCATCTTTTTGCTAGCTGTCGTCAGGAATTCCCTACAAAGTCATCAACCTTACATGTAGAGGTGCTATTGGTGGATGCCTTCTAAGATTTGTATCTATTCTCTATTTGTAACTTAACAGGCGCAGCTGTAACGCACGCCTATGTATCTTCCGTCTTTCAAAGCTTGTGTAGCCACAAGCATTATGTGAGCTGCAATTAGTAGAATACGCTGTTACGTCACTGTCTCGTGATGGATAAATAGACTATAGACATCTGCAATTGTCTAATGTGCTAGTTAATATGCACACCTCTGTTCTGCTAACTTACTCTGTTTTCCAGGATTTTGGTTCTGACATCAGAAAGGTCCTCTTTGGTGAACACAAAGCCAACATTTCCCTTGATGTGGGGCAGCAACCTGTCACAAACAATTATCACATAAGATTTACTTTTTGGAGCAAATTTTACAGTACACAAATCTTCAGTCATTGATAAAAGAAAGTGATAGTCATTTGTAACAAGAAAACTATTAAAGGAAAACCGTGCCATGGAACTTCAGCGCTCAGATATGAAGCATTATTTATTATACAGACCACTTCTGTAGGTTTCAGTTTTTAAAAGTACCACGTAAAGACAAAATCGGCTTTAGAAAGAAAAACACTCACATGTATGGACATCGCCATATTGATCAAAGCTATGACTAAACAGTTACGAGATGTCTGCATCTCTGTTTCATGTATTGATATTATTGATTTATGCATTGAAATCCTGCGTGATACCGTCCAGCGACCTGTTGCTGATGAGGCGGTTTTAGTGACGATGACATCACAATATTGTGATGTCATCGTCACGAAAATCTCAACAGCACTTTCGACACAGACAACCGGGCGCGAATTTCAAATAATCATGGGTTGGGGATGTGCAGTTCAAATTTGTTTACTTGAACATCATAGTTCTGTGTTCACTGTTCAATAAAAATGGTCAAAACACATTATTAGATAATTATATGCCTACCATATAATGCATAGTTTAATGAATAGAACGGTATTCCTTAAATTACCAAGTACATCGGTTATTTTGACACAAGAATAGAAAGCAGTTGATTTTGCACCACAGGGCTCAGCATACTTTTTGATTACGAGGGCTACTTTCAATAGTTTTACCAAAAGTAGCCCTTACATGTATGTGTACATTTTGCCATTGACAAATATTTTACCACAGGGGCTATTTTGTGTAAATTGAATGCATCAGAAGCTGAGCTCCAAAAATTAATATAAGTAAAAATTGGTCCGAATCTAAAATACTGCACAAAAAACGGTGTATTTTGACCTAAAATAGTATACAAACCCTTTTGGGGTTCAAATTGTGAACAAATATTCAAATTAAAAAAAAGAAAATTAGGGCATCCACTGGACAGCTTAAGCATTTTTAAGGCGTCCATTTTCGCGACAGGGCGTCCAATATGACGCCTCGCCCCTCTGGCCAATGCCTTGCTTTCACCCCACTTCTGATTTTCTTTGTGTAGTGTTTAATAATAAACATACTTACTTTTCAAGACTAGGGTTGTTTTCCAGATGCCCACGGATGGCTTTACGCATCATGGTGTTTTTGCCCATCAACAAAGCTGAAATGAAAACCAACTATATATTTATTCCATGTCAAAGTATTATATAAGCATTGATTTTAAGGATAATAAGCATTGATTTTAAGGATATTAACCCTTTGAACCCGATGCAGAGAAAGTTAAATACCCCAAACAGGTAGGTGACAGATTGATCATGACTTTGAGTGGTCATATGAAATTTTGCTGAAGAAAACTGTCAAAAATGGCAAGAAATAGGATGAATGAATATGCAACAAGCTCTTGCACAGGTACTTGCACCAACACCAACTCAACAAATAATCCAGGTTCCATGTGGTTCAGACAGCCTTTGAAGGCAGGATTTTGTACAGAAGCAGTGTCAGTACTACTGGGTTCTGCCATTGCTGGCTATAGTACTGGTTACACTGCTTTCGCAATAATCAACACTTTCATCATAACCACATTATTTCCTATTATTTTTAATAATAATACTCAGGCCCCGCAAAGTTGATTTTTAGTTTCACGTCACCGGCCCGCGCTTCATTTTCATTTTTTGCCCGTGTTTGAATTCATTATTGAAATTTTTTGGAGAATTTATTTTTGCATTTCTTTCATAACAGTATTTACAAATATCTGTTATTTAGGAAAAACAAATGAAAACTGGATTAAAAGTCATCAAATAGGCCTAATCTATTTGCAACAAGATTTTCTTAAATACCCTTGATCTTTGCAGGCAGGCCATGTAAGGCCAAACAAACAAGATAGTTTATCTCAGAAACATTTTGCAAATAAGATTAGTGCTGTGCGATTTTTTATTTTTTTTATTTTTTTTTTGTTGTTGAGAAAATAGGCTTTGAGGTACCGTATTATCCCTATTAAGCGCCCAGGACCTTATAAGCGCCCACCCCCTTTTTCTCAGGTGACTTTAAAAATATATACTAATTAACCGCCCACCTAAAAATAAGCTTACTTAAAAATTACTCACATCACACTAAATCTCGGACTACAAATTGCTTGAAAATAAAGGGAAAATTATGGTTATTTTAACTTCAGATATACTTGACATATTGTTTTGTGTTCCAAAAGTGAACTTAAACCATGTGTTAAGCCTTTAAACAGCAACAGAAACCATCCGAAATACGCACGTTTCGTGTTTGTTGTCCTTCGTGGAGGCCGCCATCTTGAATTGCAAAACATCGTCTTTGGACGTAAAGGTTGCAAAATTCAGTGATGGTCAACAACTTTGTAAATCAGTATACAAATAAGCGCCCACCCAAAATGACTTGGTTAACCGCCCTGGGCGCTTAATAGGGATAATACGGTATGCCATTTTTTTCCTTCTTTTTCTGCTAATCCAAGCTTCAGAAACTTTTTAAAACTTTTTTTCTTCAAAAAAAAAAAAAAAAGAGGCCTCAGCGCAAAGACGTAGCTCATTTCACATTCCAATGCGGGCGGGCGGGCTTCTGAGACGGACAATCTTCTTTGTTTGGCCTAAATTCAGGTAAATCATGAAATTATCTTTGTATTGATATCAAGTAAAAACTTACTTCCGTGACCACGGAGGGCAATCCTAATGGATTGCATCTGCTTGGAGCCGACATTGTCTACGTTGACTATGAAGCATTTTGGGAACTCATCAATAAGTTGCTGTAATAATACAAGATTTTCATATGTTATGTGGGCATTATAGTCACTGATTTGTAATGACAAAACAAGAATGAAAATGAGAATGAAATGTATGCAAAAGCAAGAAAATAAGAGGAAATTGGGCTAAAAAGACCAAAACAGGCTGAAAATAAGTGCATCCGCGGACAATGTTGACAAAAAAAACAAGGAATTCCTTCACTATCAGGAAAATGTTCATACCTGAATTGCAGGAGTGTATGCTGGAGGCCAACTTCCAAAGGATGCACAACCAATGGTAGAATTTTTTTGTTTTTTATTAACCTTTTATCTTAACTTAACTCAACTTAAGGGGGATGTGCACCTTCGCATAGCCTCCGTAAAACTGCCGTAACTTCTTCATTATTCATTTAATCTTAATAAAAGTATACATTTTTTTGCAGGAAAGGGTTCAATGAATCCAACTATGATCATGAAATTGACCATTTTGGAGAAAATTATAAAAAACATGTTTTTTGACCCATTTTAGGTTCTGCAAAGATAACTCAAAATATATTTTTGCCAAATTGTGTCATACTAGTTTTATTATATTCCTCATGCAATTCCCTAGGAATCTTTTTTTTTATTTATATTTTACTTTATTATTTTTTGAATTATAGACCAAAAGGTGCTAAAAAACGTGATTTTTAACCTCCAAAATCGTGAAAATCACATTTTTTGGTAAAAAATCATATTTTTTGGCACTTTTTGGTCGATAATTCAAAAAATAATAAAGTAAAATTTTTAAAAAAAAACCGAAACCTAGGGAATTGCATGAGGAATATAATAAAACTAGTATGATAAAATTTAACAATATATATTTTGAGTTATCTTTGCAGAACCTAAAATGGGTCAAAAAACGTGTTTTTTATCATTTTCTCCCAAAATGGTCAATTTCATGATCATGTTTGGATTCATTGAACCCTTTTATGCAAAAAAATGTATACTTTTATATAGATTTAATAAATAATAAAGAAGTTACGGCAGTTTTAGGGAGGCTGTACCTGAAGGTGCACAGCCCCCTTAAGTCGTTTTTTGTAATTACTTTGAATTTGGGTTTAGGGGTCAGGGGTGCAATTTTTATCTCACAATGACGGTAAAGTTTCGAGTTGGAAATAATTTATTTACGACAGGAATTATTCAATGTTGTGCTATTTTATTACATCGCAAGAATGGCTGATACTAGGAAAAGACATGTACTGCTCTCAGAATTGAAGCCTAGGACATTTGGGACCACTCATTGCAGAGGGCTCACGGCCACTGTTAAAATTTGGTACTTGGGGCACGACAGCTATTTGAGGCCTGAACTCAAGTTGTTTTGTTCTAATGACTTTTAATTTTGGTTTAGGGCTCAAGAGTGCAATTTTGATCTCACAACGACATTTCGTTTACCTCTTTTTTCCTTCTTTTTATTAGATGGGGCATCCTGGATTTTGAAGAAAGGAAAAAAATTGAAAATGTAATCTGTGATCAGCGTGGATCTGGTGTTCGAAATGACTTGAAGTTATGACCCTCCATAGCCCACCACCTCTACTTATATTTTCACTTGTATTGTGAGGTTTAAGTACACAACTTACGATGATCTTGAGGAAATAATTGGACTTCCAGGTTGCTTTGTCTTCCCTGGGCATCTTGGTGACACAGGGATAGCCTTACTGACGGTTTAAAGACTCAGCAAAAATTCTGAAACAAAAACATAATTTACACATTAGTTTACATAACTAAACAAATGAATGGTGCATCACAAAAAGGTTGCAAATTTTGAGTAAATTGGGCGAGGTAAAAGACTCTACAAAATCGACATTTGCACATTTTTAGCCTAGTTTTAATTTTTAAAATGAGATCATCCCACTAAAATGAACAACCGCATATTTATACCTTAGAATATTTGTTACAACCTTGTTATAACCACAAAAGTTCAGCTAAATATTGAAAAAAGGATGGCGCATACGGCAGCAGCACGAGCGACTGCATGGTCCCCCAATTGATTGGGGTTCCTACACTTGACTAAGCTAGGCATGTTCATAAAATTTTGAAAATAAAAATATCTCTTTGAAAATGGAATACATGGAAACGAAGTACTTACTTTATAATAAAAACTGGTGGTTCAACTATGTCAGCAGGGTGAATAATCACAAAGTTATAACCAAAAGTAGTTTGCCTTATATTGCTAAAACTGGTCAAGTCATGCAAATTTTAAACTATTTTAGCTTGTTAGGGCTTTAAAATCATGATGTCCAGTTGCTTGTGTGTGGTTAGTTAGACATCAGTGAATACATCCCAGCTTGTGTCTTCCTTTTTCGCTGGATTTAAATGAGGTAAACATGAGTTTTCTACATATTTTGGCAACAAATTTTCAAAAAAATCTCGCCCTCTGTAGTCAATGATATGAACATCCCTAACTAAGCGTGTAACAAAAACAAAACGGAAACAGGTCTGTGAACCGCGTGGAATAAATAAAACCTGGAAACGATGACAGACTGGGATGTATTCACTGATGTCTATATAACCCCACACAAGCAACTTGACCATCATGAAAGTAAACCTTTGTTTACCTAAAATGGTTTAAAATGTGCATGACTTGCCCAGTTTACAGCACTATGAGGCAAACAACTTTTGATTATATTTGTTTATTATTCAGCCTGCAGACATCATTGAACCATCATTTTTTATTGTAAAGTACTTTGTTTCCATGTATTTGATTTTCACAGAGATAATTTAATTTAATTTAAAATTGTATGGTCATGCCTACTACATGTATGATCACAGCGTCATGATCCACACACTCGCCATCATTACAAATTTGAAAGGTTGAGAGTATCCTTGGTTTGCATGCTGTGCGATCTTCTTAAACGATTGCAACGCGGCGTGGAGTCTTGTTGATTAGGTCTCGCAACTGGTCAATAACATATTTGATTACAATTAATACAAGTACGTCACACCTTCCAGTTTTACTGCGCCCTTGCCATCGAGAATGACGCGGTTATGCACCAATCATGCCAATTGCATGTGTTATGCAAGGGACACTGGAGAATCGTATACGCTGTGATCAACAAATTTCTGTTTTGATTTTATATATATAGTGTTAAAGGTAGATGACCCGATCACATTTTCGTAACACAGAATTATTTCAAACATACGGAGATTTTCATATCATATGAAAGCTCGTATTTTTCTCATCATCATACTGAAATTTGACGGCCTAGATCGGTATAATTACGGAGAAATCGATGAAATAACGTTGAATTACCGCGAATGGTGGTATACCACCGATATAGTTTGTGTACAACTCAATGGGTACAGTTCACGGCATCTTGTGCGTCTAAAATAAGAACCATTAGAGCTATGCAACTCAAACTTTGGAACACGACTTTTTTAAGGATGACCTTTCATGTAGAATAGAAAACTTCAAGTTGAAAATCGGAATATGATCGGGTCATCTACCTTTAAGTGTTCAATTTCAGCATGATGTTCAGTGTTTATTTCCAAATGTCAATCATCAATGTCATTTGAAAATTATTGATTTCCAAGCAATAAATACTGGCTTGAATTTGGATTACCCTAAATTCCCACTATTTACACTCGGCAGGCCTAACACAACAGTAACACAGGTAGGGTTGTCCAGTTTCGTATTTTCGAGCGGCGCACTTCACCGTATACCAAAATGTTGACAGGTGTTGCTACGTCATCTGGCCCAAATACGGCAACACTCGCGGGAGTGGACGAGGCCTGGTTTCAAATGAAGGTAAGCTGAATATTTTGTACTTTCTAGTCGAAATACGTTCATATTTAATATTAAAAACCCTTCCGAGAGACGATTAAACAAATATTATTCCAGAATATCGTCGATGTAATAGAGTATTTTGATCGTAAATCGGGCGTGCTAATACCAGTCGTAACCATTCCGAATTTGACATCCATATTATGAATCAATTTTTCAAATATCTTTTTACTACCTGAATGGAATAACCAGTAAAAGCGGTTGTTGCATCCTGATACTATATTTAACTTAAAAATGTCCATCGTTTTGTCTAAACTTGAACCCTTAGCTAACCGGTTTGACGAAACCCGATCCTTGCGTCTCATTTCTGTGTTGAGCAAAATGGATTGGCGCATGTGTTGATGAATCTGTTGATCAGGAGCATGTGCTTTCAAGATCGCGTAGTCAGGATTTGTTTTGTTTTGATTTGTATAGTTTAATATGGGCGAGGGGTTGGGGAAGAGGGGACCCGCCCGGGGAGGTGGAAGGGGGTCTGGGGAGGTGGAAGGGGGTCTGGGAAGGTGTAAAACTAAAGCCCAACAAATACTTTGATTTTTTTTTTTTAAATCTTCCAACTATTTTTTAATATTTGGTTTTTTATTTTAAAACTATTGTAGGATTTATGTTTGGGGTAGGGGAATACATTGTAACAATGGGTATTTAGTGAATAGCAAGGTTTGTTTTGGGAGTCTTTTATTAGTCTTTAGACTTAAGTTAAGAGTTAGAAACAGTTAACACTGTAAAAATATTATAGTTAACCAACCAGCTAACCTATTTACAGTAAAAATACGACGTCGACTGCCTGTGCTTGTTTTCATAGCTAGTATGCGTGTACGTGATAACCATCAGGGTGTTTTTTTACACAGATACAGCACGAAAGTGTATCGGTGCAGAATTCTGCAGTCATTGAACCAGTGCTTGACGAATAGAACTGGGCAACTGAGTGCTGTGTTACCGCCACGTCAATATGACGGAATATACCCAAATTCTGCCTCTTAATCTTCATTGTTTATGGCTAAATTGAAGACTCAATTATTTATTTATGGAATTAGTAATATTTTAAGGAGATTCATTGTCCCAAAAGGGTTATTTTTAGTGTTTTTTACAGCCACGAAATGTGGCACATGTTCACCTTGCGAAATATGGTGTAAGAGAGGAAGTCACGTGGTCAAAATTGGCGTTTCTAGAATTTCATTGATTGGCGACAAACCCACGTGCGAACGCATGAATCATACAATCCTATTGAATTGAGCACCCGAGGTATGAGAATAAAATGGAAAACGATATAACCTCGTTTCTTTAATGGACATAATGTGGCGCGTGTGCTTGCTCAGTGGTACTATGGAGATTTAGTATGAGGCTGATAGTTATATTATACACACTAGTTTTCTGCAGTTTAGTTTGGTATAAACATGATAAAGTGAAGGGTTACCATAATAACACATGTGGCCATGTTATTTGAGTTGGTAAATTTTTCGGTGCTAAAATTTGTCACAAATTTTACGATTAAAAACGCATCAATTTCACTCTGAAATAAAATATTTCCTCCCATGTACTATCTACCACAGAAAAAGTATACATTTTCTGAAGGGAAATTTCACAAGGATTCCAAAAATGGGGTTGTTTTTTAGGTAGGGTGAGGGGCAAGAGGGTTATTGAAAGTCAAACACCAAATATTTTTGGGAAAAATTGTCTGACTTTAGGCAATCATGTAATTGTACCATCACACTCTTTGTCAAAATTGACAATCATATTTGAGTTGCTCAGCTCAAGAGCTTTTAAAAAAGGTATACTTTTATTATGATACCTGTTATAGTTTTTCTGATGTGCGAGGATCTTCGTGACATACAGAAGCCGGTTCACTTGTGCGAGATTTTAAATATTATTATCAAACTTTCTTACTGAAGGGTACTAGCTACCAAGACAAATTACCTATTAAATTAAAGCTTTTGTTGAGTTCTTAAAAATGGTACCCTAAGTTCTGTGATAGCATGTTGCATTCTTGAATTATGGACAATTTTGTGAAAAAGCTTTGGGGAGCCGAAGTACTGTTACAAATCAATAACAATTGTCGAACTGCAAATTGATATTTAACTAATATTTTGATTAACAATGCATTTATATTTTCATTCTTCTCTTTAACATATTTTTCAAAAGATGAAAGACATGTGAAATGTTAAAAATAACCCATAATATATCCAATATACCACTAAAAATTTACATTTCTTATTTTTTACATACCGGTGCCTCCATACCGGTGCCTCGGCTCCCCCAAAGCTATTTTTCATAAAAGTGTCCATAATTCAAGAATGCAACATGCTACCACAAAACTTGGGGTACCATTTTAAAGTACCCAACAAAAGCTTTAATTTGATAGGTAACTTGCCTGGAAGTACCCTACAATAAGAAATTTTGATAAGAACGTTCGAAATCTCGCACAAGTGAACCGGCTCCCTGAAAAGATCACATAATATACACTAGCAACCAAAAGTATTAGGACACTTGGTTATGGTGTCAAAATCATCCCATATATTCAATTTGGAGTGTAATATTTCACTACGAGTTGAACAAATGTGTTGTTGAATCTCTTCTCATTAATAAATTCATGTTTCCGATAACATCTGCTAATTCAATTCCATGGAATTAAAGAAACAGTGATTTTTTGAATAACATTATCAGCCCTGAGTCAACAACCAACCCTAAAAAATTCTGGGGTTTCATTAAAAGCAAAAAGTGTGACAACTCAGGTGTCTCTCCACTAAAGGCAAACAATGGAGTTACTTACTCGGACAGTGTGACGAAAGCAAATATACTGAATAACCAGTTTTCTTCAGTCTTTAACAAGAATGAGGACAAGGCAACCATCAAAAACAAAGGACCTAGCCCGTATCCATCCATGGACTCCATTACTGTGTCAACCGAAGGAGTTCAAAAATTACTTGATGGTCTGAACATCCATAAAGCATCTGGCCCTGACGGGATACCATCCCGGTTACTGAAGGAGTTATCACATGAACTCGCTCCTGTTCTTGCTTTGTTCTTCCAAGCTTCTATCAATCAAGGCATTTTACCAGATGACTGGAAGAAAGCGAACGTTGTGCCCATTTTAAAAAAAGGGGAGAGGAACAAAGCAGAAAATTACAGACCAGTGTCGCTGACCTCCATAATTTGTAAGACGATGGAACATGTGCTGTGTAGCCAAATCCTAGGTCACTGTGACATACACAATATTCTAACTGATGCTCAGTTTGGATTTAGGAAGCGGCGTTCATGTGAGACGCAATTACTGCAGATCATCCAAGATCTTGCTAGCAACATTGATGTCAAAGGCCAAACAGATGCCATCCTGTTAGATTTTTCTAAAGCCTTTGATAAGGTGCCACATGAAAGGTTGCTTCATAAGCTCAACTATTATGGCGTCGGTGGTAACATCAATCAGTGGGTCCGCAATTTCCTTGAAAACCGCACTCAACAAGTCACCATAGATGGAGCTGCTTCTAAGCCTGCACCCGTCCTATCAGGAGTTCCGCAAGGAAGTGTCCTTGGCCCATTGCTGTTCCTGCTGTTTATAAATGATCTTCCTGACTGCGTCTCACCGGGCACAACAGCCCGATTGTTTGCAGATGACTGCATCCTGTATCGTGACATCAAGACAGAGGAAGATGCAAATATTCTGCAGCAGGACTTAGACCATCTACAGCAATGGGAGAGTGATGGGAAAATGGAATTCCATCCTAAGAAGTGTCAAGCAATCCATTGCACCAATAAAAAGCAATTCATTCAGCAACCTTACACAATCCATAACACACTCTGGAAGAAGTTGACTCGGCCAAATATCTTGGCGTTAATATCCACAAAACCCTTAGTTGGAACAATCACATCAATTCTATTACAAACAAAGCAAATTCCACCAGGGCTTTCCTGCAACGCAACATTTACCAATGTCCCAGGAAAACAAAGGAGCTGTGCTACAAGACCTTAGTGCGCCCTATTGTAGAGTACTCCAGCATCATATAGGACCCTCTCACAGCTACTTACATTCATAAGTTGGAGATGGTACAGCGGCGTTATGCACGCTTTGTGTGTGGAGACTATAGAACCACCAGTAGTGTTACAGCCATGATCAACCAACTGCAGTGGCCAACTCTTCAAGAGAGGCGTGCACAGGCCAAGGCTACCATGATGTACAGAATAGTAAATAACATTGTTGATGTACCACAAACACTCCTGACACCAACCGTTGCTCTGAGGGGACATTTTTCCAGATATCATATACCCTTCGCCAGAATAGGTGTTTACAGACAGTCGTTCTTTCCGGATAGCATCAGGATTTGGAATGAACTGCCCCAAGCTCTGATCAACTGCACATCTCTTGAAAGCTTCAAGCAGGGTGTGCAATCCGTCCAGCTGTGCTACAAGACCTTAGTGCGCCCTATTGTAGAGTACTCCAGCATCATATAGGACCCTCTCACAGCTACTTACATTCATAAGTTGGAGATGGTACAGCGGCGTTATGCACGCTTTGTGTGTGGAGACTATAGAACCACCAGTAGTGTTACAGCCATGATCAACCAACTGCAGTGGCCAACTCTTCAAGAGAGGCGTGCACAGGCCAAGGCTACCATGATGTACAGAATAGTAAATAACATTGTTGATGTACCACAAACACACCTGACACCAACCGTTGCTCTGAGGGGACATTTTTCCAGATATCATATACCCTTCGCCAGAATAGGTGTTTACAGACAGTCGTTCTTTCCGGATAGCATCAGGATTTGGAATGAACTGCCCCAAGCTCTGATCAACTGCACATCTCTTGAAAGCTTCAAGCAGGGTGTGCAATCCGTCCAGCTCCGCTAAGCCAGCCGAGTTGTTTTTTAGCCGCACCTTATGTTTGCTGTTTACCTGCACTGTATATATCACACCTTTGCATGCATGCAATCAACGCAGTACGTAATACACCAGATGGTGGACTGTACTTTACCGGAAGAGAGAGAGAGAGAAAACGTGTGCCTTCTTGAAATCCCCATACAAATTTCCCATTGGAAATAGCTCATGAATAATTCATCAACCTCATTATAGCCAATGTAATCCTATAATGGGTAGTCTGACAATGTTGACTTCCTTTCAAAAACACCCTTCTCAATTGTTTGTCAATGGATTCACTGAAGTAAACCTAATCCCAATATTGTCACTAGTATTTAATCTCTCACACATATTGACACCTGATCTCTTCATTCATCTTCAAAATAAGATATTTGGGAGGGAAATTTAGTTTCAATTTAACACATTTACTTTCATATTTTAAATGGAAACCAACCAGATTCTCTGTACTTTCTCATACATGTAGCACCCACATGACCTGGGCACACTAAACAGGGCTATCATTTCATCATGACTTAAGAATTGTTGTCAAGCTATTTGACTCAAATTAACTAAATATACATGTATCGATGCAAAAAACCTTAATCACTGAAATATTGTGACAAATGTTTTCCTTTTAAATAATAATGTCTGAAGTAGGAATATCATCCCAAATTTATTGTAACAAACTTTTAAGAACTTTCCATTCATTTTATAACCCTAGAATACCAAAAACCTAACACAGTAGTTCAATAGATTCCCAGTGTTTTCTCTCAATTTGCAGCTTGCAAAGTGTCCTAATACTTTTGGTTGCTAGTGTACCTTTAACACACACAATGTCGTACGACCCAACGCATTTGCACTGTGCGATCGATAGCCCCGTCAATCCTGGCTATACATACGTCCACACACAGAGAGACCCTAATTGGTCCTTTCTTCTCGTGCTCTGTACTGGAAATGAGACTTTTGAAAATAGGAAATTTTTCTTTAAATGGTGCTAATCATGTGGTTTATCTTTGTTGTTAGGGGGAAAATTTGGTATCAAATTATGCCTAAAAGATTCATCTAAATGCCTATTTAGCCTGTTTGGTCAACAAAAAAAATTGAATGTTACTCAAAATGACATAAACAAAGTGGCCCTTTATATAGGCCTATCTATGTTTCTTACGCCAATATTAAACATGTGATTATACCACTTGTGAACGCAGTGTCACGAGTATTATATTGGATTCGTTAGCCTAAATCTGGTAAAATTTGCTCCGCATAGAAAGCAGCAAGTGTTAGGTAGTGATTTGTCTGTTACAACCTATTGTTCAGTCCCGACCCCTTTTCCGGAAAAGTAAGGCGATTGGAGACCCACAAAATGGATATGTGCTGTGTTAGATTGACACCCAGTGCTGCGGGTATCATTCGGTCAAAAACATGTTGAAGAACTTGTGTGTTGGCGTGTTTTGTTGGCTTGCAATGTATTGTGGGATCATTCCTGAGCCTGCTCTGGGTCGAATTCTGTTTGAGCCAATCATAACCACTCTTCAGCATATTTGAGAGTTATATTCTGATGAGCATGGAATTACATTTTTATTATATAAATTTAGATGACCAGGGGTAACCTTTTGTGCATAAGTGTGTTTATATAGATTTTTCGTTAATTTTAATGATTTTTCGAAGTAAAATAAGCTTTGAAACTGTGATTTTTTAATATTTCCCGGTATTTCCAGTTTTGGCCAAAATTTGCTTGGCGGTATTTACCGGTAAATACCGGTCTTTACCGCCCGGTGTTTCCCGCCCCGGGGAAATAGAGGACAGCCCTGCTTGCAGTTGGACTTAATTATTAATTGTAATGCAACATCACTGATACATTTTTAAAATGTGTTCTTTGATTGCATCAATTTTTTTAAATGTGTTCTTTGATTGCATCCATTTTACTTCGACAATTCTACACATCCTTTACATTATCACTAACCAATATGTCTATATTTAACTTCGTTGCCTAGGTAACCGTCTACTGTCAAACTGAGCCGGTTGAAATAATTGCAAATAGTTAACAATAGGCATTTGTTTTCAGTCAACTACGCAGAACTATAGGAATACTACGGAATACTATCATACTGATGCTTTCGAATCATCTCTGCAAAATTTAATTCCATACTGGATCATTGATGAACATGTTGAAATGGGAATATTACTATTAGTATTATATTATTGTATCTAAAAGGTGTTATTAGTGTTATAATAATACTGAATGAACTGGTGTAATGTTAACTATTGTGGAATAGGTCTATTATGGTTTATTATACCATAATACTGCACAATAGTTCACATTGATTGAATTAACGGACCGTTTCATTGAATTATTCAGGCCAGTTTTTTAAAGGCACTTTCTACTGAGTTAATGAACTTTACTACTGCAAAGATTTTCTAAGAGATGTGCCGGTATGTCAGAACAGCGACGACTTGATTACTGCGTGAGCGCCATGCACTGATGATTTGCCGGCCTTCAATTATTTAACAGTACAATAATTCTTGTTTGTTCAATTTGTTCTTCAGTTTACTGACTATCTGTGGTTTACTGCGCATACAAAAACGACGAATTAATCCAACTGCATATTTCTATTCTTATATACTCCGGTCCGGAAATTCACTTTTACATGCAATTTCCATTTTTGGTAACAATGATACCCTGCTATTGACGTGTGCCACAGCCATTGCTACTCTGGTTCCTATCTGAGCTGGTCTGCTGTTCTCATCTAACGCCTTGTCCGGGCGCCTTGTACAACATGGAAGGGGAAAAGCAGAACCACGGAGTGAAACAACAAAATGGTACCGACGTGCCACAGCAGCAACATAATGGACATCCCGATGCCACACAGACATCGGGGGAAGCGCCTGGTCTTCGGGATGGTAACTCTACGGAAAGGAATTCCCATATTATAGCCCAAAATACCGACCAAAATGATGAGATTTACAGGTATGGATGGTGCGGGTGGACACCGTCTTGGTTGCAGAGATTAAATCGACCAGTTTGGCTCCTGGTATTTCTATGTATCTATTGTTTCTTACAGGTATGTACGAGGGTCATTCAATAAGTTCTACCTCCTATACCTCATAACTTTGCTATTAAGGACCGCTCATTATTTCCACCGGAGGGGGGGGGGGGGGGGGCGGGAGCCAAAGCCAAACCACCTCAGAAACGTATATGACCCCCCTTCCTATCACATGAAAACCATATGACCCCCCCTGTGTGATTTACCAAAACCATATGACGCCCCCCCCCCCCCCCACCACCACCACAAAACCTTGATTTGTTTTTATCTTGCCTGTTTTATACATATATGGAATAAAATATTATATACTCCCGCCTTTTCACTGATTTGCATACAGTCCATACAGTCATATCATATAGAAATCACACTAGAAAAACTTCATGTTGGTGTACACAAAAAGGCATGTGTTTGCAACAAAAACATTTTATCAATATTTTACTTTCATTTAATATATCTATACATCAAAACAATAGAGAGTCACATGTCACATAATACATGAATCATCAATCAACATTCAAAACTACTACATACTAGTATGCAGTGGCGTACCCAGAGGGGGGACCAAGGGGCCAGCCCCCCCCCCCCCCCCTGGAATAAGCCCGTCGGTAAATTCAAGCCTCCGTCGGTAGATTTGCGTATTAGACCATGCGTTTTTTTTGACCGGTTTTGTGGACAACCTATCGCTACACCCCCCCCCCCCCCCACCCACCCACCCCCCCCCCCCCCCCCCACACTTATCAAGATTTCAGCTGCTGACGGGGGGGGGGGGGGAATTGGCATGTTTTACGCTTTTTTGGGGAGTCTGTAAAAAAAAATGTCGGTAAATCATGCCTTTCGTCGGTACAACTATGGTCAGGCCCCCCTGTTTCCAAAAGCTGGGTACGCCACTGCTATTATGTAATAGGTACATAGTTTTGCCAACAATATTCCAGCATCAAAATATGTTGTACTTCATACATACTATAGGCCTAATCAAAACTAGTCCTACCTTTAGGACTACTCTATCTATACTAATACTAGAAAAAATGCTCCCCATCCGAGAACCGACAAACCCGAGAACCGAACTCGTGGACTCGGCTAGGATGGCTGACTCAGTGTTTCTATATTCTATCTTAGTATAGTATTTCCCTGGATAGTGATAGTGGCCCTACGAGGAGGGCTACTTCAAACGTAAACTATATAGTTGCAGGACAATTTTTGTACATTTTCTGTTACCCAGCTTGTCCGTGGATAAGAGGTCTTCCCAGTTGTAGTCCTCGTATGTTTTTTGCTCATAATCAAATGAGCTTGAAGTTTTGATAGAAATGTGAATAGTAATCAATGATGCTTGTTTTTAAATGCCCATGAAGTTGGCAAGATATCAAAGGCTGGAGATTTTAGATTTGTCCACAAAAGAAACAAAAAGTTTGCTGGCGCAGGAAGTTTTGTTGTTTGTTTTTTTATTTCATTTTTGGACACAAGAGTGTTAAGTTGTGTTTGCTTGTCATTGGAATATTTATGCCATTACAAATGAGCCAATATTGAACCACTTGTAAAATTTAATTCAGTATGGATCCAAATGTTGCATTGTTGTAATTATTGTTGCAAATTATATTTGATAGTGTTCACTAAAAGTTTACACCATGTGATATATTTATCCTAACTGTCACGCATTATTCAAAAATGAAGCATAACTTTTGTAAAAGAAATGTATCATGACATTGATGTTTTGTTGGTGATCTTAACAATAGACCTATAAATCAATGTAGTATGTAGCCGATTGATTTTAACGTATAAATAACATTTCATTTGCATTTAGAAATCAGTATTGGCTCTAAAGGAAGACAATTGCACACACGGAAGTGGCAATTTGTGAATTGGGTTTCTTTAGGCCAAATAAAACAAAAATGTAAGAAGAAATTGTAAATTAACTTTATGCAAATGCATTTTTTTGGTAAAAGTTCGAGAAAAAAAAGCTATGTGAAATACGTACAAAGCCCACCATTTTTTAAATATAATTTTAAATTTGATTTTTACGGCCAAAAAGGACTTACAAAATAAAAGTCTGACAAAACTTGAAAAATCTTTTAAAAAGTTATGCACTGGAATGCAAATTATAAAATGTACGCGCGCGGTTTTCTGAGACAGACTTCTTTTTTATTTCGCCTTATTCTTTTTTTATTGTTACTGTTTGAAAATGCAAAACCATATGACCCGCCCCCCTTTCGATAATCTAAAATCATATGACCCCCTTTTTGCTTGACCAAAACCATGTGACCGCCCCCCTCTTCCCCCCCCCCCCCCCCCCCCCCCCCCCCCCCCCCCCCCCGCCCTCCGGTGGAAATAATGAGCGATCCCTTATATAAACCAGTCGTATGAAATATTCCACAATTGTAGCTTGTTCATAGTATATGAGTCCGAGTACTGTTTGTACCTTTCTGGAGATGCTGTGAAAACCAATGGTCTATTTATTATAGTGCGACGGAAACGGATACAAAATAGCCAAATGTATCCTAAGTGCTATTCATTTGGCCAATTCTATCTCTTGAACAGATTATCAAAAATAAAAGTCACTGATTTTCTTGGAGAAAAATACCCTCTAATTAGCCAGAACCAGACCATAACAGCCTTTAGTTTTAACCCTACCCCCAGAGAACCGCTGCAAAAGTCATATTTGCTTTTCATAAGAACTAAGAGATCTTCAATATACAGGACGAAATGGATGGGTTACATATCTAAGTGATAATTTTCTACCACTGACTACCTGATTGACTATTATAAAGGTTACATAATATAAGTAAAACTCATAAAATGACTATCATGTTAAGATTTAACATTCGAGGCATCACTGTGGCTTGATTTGTAACAACGCACAGTTGACTGAATATCAGTATTGCAGTATGCTAAAGGCGTAGCAATACATTGGAGTAGATATTATAATATTTGCAAGCCTACAACGGTTAAAGGTAGATGTTTCGATTGCTGACCCGATTTTCAACTTGACGTTTTCTATTTTAAATGAAAGGTCATCCTTAAAATTGTTGCATTCCAAAGTTTGAGTTGCATAACTCCAATGGTTCTGTTTTTAGAAGCGCATGGTCAAAAGACATGTGCACATTGAGTAGTACACAGACTGGTTGGTGGTTAACCACCGTTGGCAGTAATTCACCACAGTTTAGCCTATAATTTACAAATGAAACATTTCTGGCCCCTAATATTTTACAGACATAATGAGACACCAAATTATCTTGATGTGAAAAAAAAAATCATAGCCCCAAAAAAGTGATCGGGTCATATACCCTTAATATTGCCAACAATCGATTCTATTCGTGATAATACAGTATTATATTCAGAAATCATCCATTGTTTTCTATTTTCAATATTTAAATCGGACTGTTATATCAAATCATACAATACGGAGAGAAAACCCAAAAAACATCTATTTATCGTTAGTGTAATTTTCCGTGTCCGTTGTCCAAAATCTCTCACTAACTTTGATTGCATCGTAACGAAGGTAAAACAGACATCAGTTATCATTTAGTATATAATTATGTGTAGCTATGATACAGAGCTATAATCATGCCAAATGTCATGAGGCTGACATTCATATTAGCGATGTTATGAGTGAGGAGGTAGAACTTATTGAATGACCCTCGTATAAACAAAACACTTTCAACGGCTATTATTAGTTTTACCATTATACAAAACAGATTTGTCAGAAACCTTTCCCAACTTTCAAGGTCTATCTTAAGGATTACTGATCTAATACTAGGTATGTTTGTACTTTTTTTAATATATTTCTCACGTTGATACCTAATATGGTAGTGAACATTTTGAAACATTTTGTGAAATGTTGGAATGTCGTCTGCAGACGCCTGCCGCATAGAATTAAGTGTTAAGAAAAGGGAATTCATTCTCATGAATTAAGAGCGAAGGTAATTCCTGACTGGCACAAAATACATAAGCGGACACGGGACTCCCTATACAAATGTTTGGTAAATTTAATCGGGAAAGTGGTTTTCTAGCCTAATGGATATTATAGGCCTACCCCTTAACGGGTGTAGGGCATACACAATGACCATGTACAGATATAGGCCTACACTATTATAAGTATTTAGAGGGCTCTGGATTTAGTTGAAAGGCGTCGTTCACTAAAAAAGGGAGCACTCTGGGATTATTTTACTGACACCACTTGCATAACATGGATACATAGTGGCGTAACTAGGGTCTTCAATTTTTTTTCGGGGGGGGGGGGGGGGGCATGAGGGACAGGCTACATTGCATTATCACCATTGTCTAAGTGGTTCTCCTGGCATGAACTTATTATGCATGGATAAGGACATGCAAATTAGAACCGATCGATCGATATACTAGGCGGATAAACTCACCACAACTCGGATTGTCAGTAATGTGAGAAGGATTATGAGATTGACTGTATGCCTGATAAATAACTCGAAACAGACAAATAAATTCTCAAGATATAAATTATAATAACTTTAAAAAGTGTCCGGCTCAAACTGCGATATATATACACTTTGTTTACCAAAGCTTACTGTCGTGCATTAATCAAGGTCCAATTTTGTATGATATTCTACATAGCCATAGCTTATACCATGGAATATGTCTAATAATTCCATGCTTAGGGACCGTTCATTATTTATGGTGGAGGGGCGGTTGGGTAAAATATAGGGGGGTCATGTAACTTTCATATGTTGAAATAGTGGGGGTTATGTAACTTTTTATTCTTAAACAGGGGGGGTTGTGTAACTTTTTAAAACTATAAAGATGGTGGTGATTGGGGTGATTTTAGAGGCTATTTTGGAGTGTAAATGCCAATTTTTCGTGCGCTTTGCGCACATTTTCTTACGACCTTTCAACTTCAAAACATGTAGGCTACTTATGATGAGACTACTTTCGTACAGCAAATCTTTTTTGTGCACGCCCTGCTCGGACGATCTGTTGGAAAAACACCTATATAATCATCAATGGTTGAAAACATTAGAGCCATGAGGTGTATAAAAACATGTTAATAGCCTAGGCCTATGTTCCAAAATCCAATTTGATTAAAAACGGTAATTTCTTGCATGCTTTTCACCTCATCTCACTCTCAGCTCTGCACCAAAGCTCACAAGAATATTTCATACGTTTTTGTCTGGATGTTCTAACTTTTTTTCGGGTTATAAAGACTCACAAAACACCCAAAATGTATAAATATATGACAAATGTTCCGCCTCGCTACGTTCGCAATGTAGTTAGTCATTAAATTATTGGCCGTTCAGAGGGCACAACCAACGAATCCATGGGCAAAAGAAAAATACATCCCCTAAGTATGTGACAAGTTGATTTTGAGGGGGGCGGGTGTAAAAATCTATTGGTTAGTAGGGGGGTCATGTAATTTTCAGTTTCAGCTGTAGGGGGGGTTAGGTAATTTTTAATTTTGACATACGAGTCTCGAATTTGTCCCAACCGCCCCTCCACCATAAATAATGAACGGTCCCTTATATATGTATGTATGCTTTGCCTATTGCCTTACATGAATTAACTTATTAGTATACTTAAAGATTGAAAAAGTAAAGTGATAATGCAGGCAGTAAGAAGACTTCTTTATACTAGAGGTGTGTATAAATAGATATTTGCCTTTTGTCGGCTATTTAGGTTGAACTATTTGTACTGGCGTCAAGGCTATCGTCCGTCACACATGAAACTAGCTTCATGCGTCACACAAATAATGCGGCGATTCCGGGGGCGATTCTGTCTCTTGTACACCTACCTGACCACTACAAATATGTCTATACGTGAACATATCAGCAGGGGTCCTTTAGATCTGTTAAAGGTAGATGTTCTGATTGCTGGCCCGATTTTCAACTTGATGTTTTCTATTTTACAAGGTCATCCTTAAAATTGTTGCGTTCCAAAGTTTGAGTTGCATAACTCCAATGTTTTTTTGGTTTTTTTAGAAGCATAAGGTCACAAGAATTGGCCCATTGAATATAGTACACAAACTGGCGGGTGGTTAACCACCTCTGGCAGTAATTCACCACAATTTCTAAATGGAACATTTCTGTCCCTTAGATTTTACAGACATAATGAGAACAATATGGGGATTCTTTTGATATCAAAATATCTTGATGTGAAATAAAAAATTATAGCCAAGAAAAAGTGATCATGACATACACCTTTAACTGGTTCTGAGCATCCGGTTTCTCCTATCATGGGTTTATTCATGTGCTGTATAGGATGAATCTAAATAAAGTCATTCATTATTGGTTTCAGATTCCTTAATGCGGTGGGGGCACATCAGACGCCAAATGAAAACACAGGGCGGTCTTTTACTTTTTAAATTCGAACTCAAAGTGAAGCGGTATGGGGTGCCCTTAATTCATAACATAAACAGTACCAGTATATTATTGTTTGGTATGAGAACAGGTTCCTGCAAATATTTAAAGTTGTATGAAACAATTATCCCATTGACCTAACCCATACAAACTTCATGATATGTTACCTCCGTGTGTTTACCCTTCACGCTCCCGGTCACGCTATGCTGAACACAAGCAAATAAGAACCATTGTCAAGTTTTGTTTCTGAATGCATTTCTCCAAACGAGTTATAGTGGTTACAAAGGTTAAGCACATGGTCACAAAATAGCAAAATTGATTTAGACCTATCGAAACACATTTAAGGTGCAGGTGGAGTCCAAATACACCGAAGGTGAAAATGACGCAAACGTCGTTCATTATCAATCATGTAATAAGCATTGGTTTTTTTAAAAATTGAATCAAAACAACTATATAGAAATGATGTGATATTTATTTTCATGAAAGAAAAGATGAAATTAAATTCACTGACCGAAAAGCCTAAAGCTACAAAACGGTTCAACTTTTACCTTTTATGTATCTCGTAGCAACCCGATACGTGATCCTATTGTAGTAAAAACAGGAATGAGTTTGTTTGCCTTCTTTAATCGCAATGCATTCAAAATTAGGGTCTTCCTTTCACGGATTAAAATGGGTTGCTAGAACGGATCGAAACTATAATAGTTTTAACAGTTATAACACTTTCCACGCGGCAGGCGTCTGCAGACGACATTCCAAAATTGCACACAAAATGTTTCAAAAATGTCAAAATTGTTGAATTGCATTACCATATTTGGAATCACCATGTGAAATGCATTGTACAATAAGTACAAACATGTCTAGTATTGATTCAGTAATCCCTTGGATAGACCTTGAAAGTTTGGAAAGGTTTTTGATATATTTGTTTTTTATATATGGTATAGAACCAATAGCCGCGTGGAAAGTGTTAAGGAAAATGAGATTAATCGAATGTATCAAACTACTGCAGGTTGAATAAAAAAAACGCCAAAATAAAATGAATCTTAAAAATATGTCTAACCATTTCTAGAAAGCCAATGCACATAATGTAAGGAGGAGTATTGTTTTGCTACTATCGTTAAAATAATCACAGGTTGTCATGGTTTCATTCAATAGATGACTATATAGCAGTGCCGTACTGGGGTTTTTTTAAACCGAACAGATGTGATTTCCAAAGTCAAGAATCCATTAGTAATTATACGCGCATTTATGGAACAATATTAACAAGTGCATTGAATAAATTAAAAATACACATTAACTTGTTCAAAATCCGGGTTCAGATATTCTCTACTATACATTGCATTTGAAATAAGATTGTGTCATCATTTGTGATTGCAATTGGCAACATTCAACATTGAAGTGAATTTTTTTCTAATTAGACTGTACACTGTAAAAATGGTGTCTTACAGAACCATGTAAGACACGTCTTGGCAATAGACATGTCTTCAACAATAGATAAAATTTGTTTTCTTTGTTATCTATTGTTGAAGACATGTCCATTGCCAAGATGTGTCTTACATGGTTCTGTAAGACACCATTTTTACAGTGTTGTAACAATGGTTAATGAACAATTATGGTGAATAGTGAAATTGAATAGGGGGTTGTTATGATCCCTAACCTTGTTCGGGTTTTTTAAATGTATTCGTTCATTTAATCGAGCATAAAACATGTTTTCCACGTCCAATTTTAACTAACTAAAACTCTTGTTAAAGAATGAAATGCACCTATAGGCCTACTTGTTCAATTAATTAATGAATCAGATAATTCAAGTACAGATTTTCACAAATAAATAACCAAAGTTGAGTAAAGTTATTTTGACTCGCCCTGTAGAAATGATGCAATAAGATGGCAAATTAATCTGATTCTAATCCATTTTGACACGTTTGTAAAGGCATATTATGTGATATTTTCCATGGGACGCCCTCTACCTATGATTTTTTCCTCGAAATGTAATTCTTTTTTGTCAAATTACATTTATAACTACGAAACTAAAATATCTTGTATGTAAGTGACAGAGCAATATGTTTTCTAATTACTTCAAATCAGATTTTGAATTTGTCCTGGTACCAGGACAATTTATTGAGTGGGCTTTTTCGTTCGTATGAAAGAATTCGATGGTTTCACACTATTTTCCACCGTTGTACAACAATAATGGCAATTTGTAATGTTCTTCTTGAATTCTGAAGTAAATTAATTAAAATTAAAAGAATTCAACATGACATTGTGTTCTTTTAACCCAATCCGCCTTTTATGACGCACATTTAACAAAGGGTCACCTTCACCCGATTTATGAATGATTGAACATATTCCACTTAACCCACAGCCTTTTAAATTTTCAAAATTTCACAAAATGTTTAAAAATGTCAAAATTATGGAATTTCATTATCATATTTGGAATCATCGTGTGAAATGCATTGACATAAGTACAAACATGCCTAGTATTGGGTCAGTAATCCTTGAGATAGACTTTGAAAATTGTGAAAGGTTTTTGAAAAATCTATTTTTGTGTATGTTAAAAATAATAGCCGCGTGGAAATCACTTAATCTTTATCGTCTTTACCATCAATCCTTTTCTAACCAGAGGGCTGTTGTTGCCCTCCCTCCATCTTGTTATTCCTGTCGTGCTAAAACGCTCAAATAAATCGTCAAACAACTGGGTTATTGCACGAACACAGATTGCCGCGCTTATTAGGCTATTAATTAGTGCTATCAATTTCAATCTTGACATAATATGTTTCCAATATCGAGCAATGACAAATGCTCCAGTATCGATCGATACTGGAACATTTTACATGTTCTAGTATCGAGCGATGCTGGGACAAAAACGATCGTTCCAGTATCGATCGAGCGATACTAGAATATATAAAATGTTCCAGTATTGGTCGATACTAGGAAATATTTTGGGTGTTCCAGTATCGAGCGCCTACTGGAACAGCAGAATTACCAGTATCGAGCGATACTGGCAACTTTTTTTTTGTTCCAGTAGGCCTATTGAACGATACTGGTATACCAGGATCTGGACCTAAAGTACACTTTTCCTAAAATCACCTGATGGGTAACTCTGAAACTAAGTAGTAACAGCTAATTCTATAATTGTTGTATTCCCTGAACAGGTGATTGTATTGTTGTATTCCCTGAACAGGTGATTCTATTATAGTATTCCCTGAACAGGTGATTATATTGCAGTATTCCTTGAACAGGTGATTATATTGTTGTATTCCCTGAACAGGTGATTCTATCGGTGTATTCCGTGAACAGGTGATTGTATTTGTTGTATTCCCTGAACAGGTGATTCTATCATAGTATTCCCTGAACAGGTGATTGTATTGTTGTATTCCCTGAACAGGTGATTCTATTGCTGTATTCCCTGAACAGGTGATTCTATCGCTGTATTCCGTGAACAGGTGATTGTATTTGTTGTATTCACTGAACAGGTGATTCTATTTATTGTATTACCTGAACAGGTGATTCTATTGTTGTATTCCCTTAACAGGTGATTATAATATAGTATTCCCTGAACAGGTGATTCTATTGCTGTATTCCCTGAACAGGTGATTCTATTGTTGTATTCCCTGAACAGGTGATTCTATTGTTGTATTCCCTGAACAGGTGATTCTATTGTTGTATTCCCTGAACAGGTGTATCTATTGCTGTATTCCGTGAACAGGTGATTATAATATAGTATTCCCTGAACAGGTGATTCTATTGGTTGTATTCCCTGAACAGGTGATTCTATCGCTGTATTCCCTGAACAGGTGATTCGATTGGTTGTATTCCCTTAACAGGTGATTCGATTGGTTGTATTCCCTGAACAGGTGATTCTATTGCTGTATTCCCTGAACAGGTGATTCTATTGTTGTATTCCCTGAACAGGTGATTCGATTGGTTGTATTCCCTTAACAGGTGATTCTATTGCTGTATTCCCTGAACAGGTGATTCTATTGCTGTATTCCCTGAACAGGTGATTCTATTTGTTGTATTCCCTGAACAGGTGATTCTATTTGTTGTATTCCCTTAACAGGTAATTCTATTATAATATTCCCTGAACAGGTGATTCTATTGCAGTATTCCTGAACAAGTGATTATATTGCTGTATTCCCTGAACAGGTGATTCTATTGCTGTATTCCCTGAACAGGTGATTCTATTGCTGTATTTCCTGAACAGGTGATTATATTTGTTGTATTCCCTTAACATGTGATTCTATTATAGTATTCGCTGAACAGGTGATTCTATTTGTTGTATTCCCTTAACAGGTGATTATATTATATTATTCCCTGAACAGGTGATTCTATTGCTGCATTCCCTGAACAGGTGATTGTATTGTTGTATTCCCTGAACAGGTGATTCTATTTGTTGTATTCCCTTAACAGGTGATTATATTGTAGTGTTCCCTGAACAGGTGATTCTATTGCAGTATTCCCTGAACAGGTGATTCTATTGTTGTATTCCCTGAACAGGGGATTCTATTGTTGTATTCCCTGAACAAGTGATTCTATTTGTTGTATTCCCTGAACAGGTGATTATATTGTTGTATTCCCTTAACAGGTGATTATATTATAGTATTCCCTGAACAGGTGATTCTATTGCTGTATTCCCTGAACAGGTGATTGTATTGTTGTATTCCCTGAACAGGTGATTATATTGTTGTATTCCCTTAACAGGTGATTATATTATAGTATTCCCTGAACAGGTGATTATATTATAGTATTCCCTGAACAGGTGATTGTATTGTTGTATTCCCTGAACAGGTGATTCTATTTGTTGTATTCCCTTAACAGATGATTATATTATAGTATTCCCTGAACAGGTGATTCTATTGCTGTATTCCCTGAACAGGTGATTGTATTGTTGTATTCCCTTAACAGATGATTATATTATAGTATTCCCTGAACAGGTGATTCTATTGCTGTATTCCCTGAACAGGTGATTGTATTTGTTGTATTCCCTTAACAGGTGATTATAATATAGTATTCCCTGAACAGGTGATTGTATTGTTGTATTCCCTGAACAGGTGATTCTATTTGTTGTATTCCCTTAACAGATGATTATATTATAGTATTCCCTGAACAGGTGATTCTATTGCTGTATTCCCTGAACAGGTGATTGTATTGTTGTATTCCCTGAACAGGTGATTGTATTGTTGTATTCCCTGAACAGGTGATTCTATTGTTGTATTCCCTGAACAGGTGATTGTATTGTTGTATTCCCATAACAGGTGATTCTAGTGCAGTATTCCCTGAACAGGTGATTATATTGTTGTATTCCCTGAACAGGTGATTATATTGTTGTATTCCCTGAACAGGTGATTGTATTGTTGTATTCCCTGAACAGGTGATTGTATTGTTGTATTCCCTGAACAGGTTATTCTAGTGCAGTATTCCCTGAACAGGTGATTATATTGTTGTATTCCCTGAACAGGTGATTATATTGTTGTATTCCCTTAACAGGTGATTGTATTGTTGTATTCCCTGAACAGGTGATTGTATTGTTGTATTCCCTGAACAGGTTATTCTAGTGCCGTATTCCCTGAACAGGTGATTATATTGTTGTATTCCCTGAACAGGTGATTATATTGTTGTATTCCCTTAACAGGTGATTGTATTGTTGTATTCCCTGAACAGGTGATTATATTGTTGTATTCCCTGAACAGGTGATTGTATTGTTGTATTCCCTGAACAGGTGATTATATTATAGTATTCCCTGAACAGGTGATTATATTATAGTATTCCCTGAACAGGTGATTGTATTGTTGTATTCCCTGAACAGGTGATTCTATTTGTTGTATTCCCTTAACAGATGATTATATTATAGTATTCCCTGAACAGGTGATTATATTGCTGTATTCCCTGAACAGGTGATTCTATTGCAGTATTCCCTGAACAGGTGATTGTATTGTTGTATTCCCTGAACAGGGGATTCTATTTGTTGTATTCCCTTAACATGTGATTCTATTATAGTATTCCCTGAACAGGTGATTCTATTTGTTGTATTCCCTGAACAGGTGATTATATTGTTGTATTCCCTTAACAGGTGATTATATTATAGTATTCCCTGAACAGGTGATTCTATTGCTGTATTCCCTGAACAGGTGATTCTATTGCTGTATTCCCTGAACAGGTGATTCTATTGCTGTATTCCCTGAACAGGTGATTGTATTGTTGTATTCCCTGAACAGGTGATTCTATTTGTTGTATTCCCTGAACAGGTGATTATATTGTTGTATTCCCTTAATAACAGGTGATTATATTATAGTATTCCCTGAACAGGTGATTCTATTGCTGTATTCCCTGAACAGGTGATTCTATTGCTGTATTCCCTGAACAGGTGATTGTATTGTTGTATTCCCTGAACAGGTGATTCTATTTGTTGTATTCCCTGAACAGGTGATTATATTGCAGTATTCCCTGAACAGGTGATTGTATTGTTGTATTCCCTGAACGGGTGATTATATCATAGTATTCCCTGAACAGGTGATTCTATTGTTGTATTCCCTGAACAAGGGATTCTATTGTTGTCCCTGAACTACTTCAAGTTATTGGTTTTTTGGCAGTCAATATTTCCCAAATTCCTGGTCATGGTCCAGAATATGGTATTGGTTAATACAATACATGCACTACCTGTGCGAATTGGTGTGGATGGTGTCCAGGTGTAACTGAACCCATTATATTCTTAATCTATCCCGGGAAAGATGATAAAGCTGTGACGAATACCCCTGATCTTGCCACGGTTAATTGCAAATGTAGATTTTTTTCGTACCGTGTCTTTCTATAGGGTCTGATTGTGAATGGGTTTATCAACGTAGTAATATCAACACTTGAAAAGAGATTTGATCTTCCTAGTAAGAAAACGGGACTTATTGCCAGCACATATGACATATCCAGCGCAGTGTTGGTTGTATTCATCGGCTACTTTGGCGGAAGGAATCATAAGGTATGTATGATAGATGGTTTGAAGACTTTGCATATCCTGCTACACTGTTTGATGGGTACACTGAAAGCAAAATATTCAAAATGTGGAAACGTCGAATAGGTTATTCCAGATGTGAATATTCCTATGTAATATTTGTACTGATCTAAGCCACTTGGACTTTCATACTTCATCGCGTTTGACAAGTTTGAATTTCCAAATTTTAAAGCGTTAGGTGTTTATTTCGTCTATGAGAAGATGACATCAAGAATAGCCCAATGTACAGCATGGTACAGAGGTATCCAACTTATACGGTCCTTCGATCGCTTTTCTGAACATAATATGCTTTATCCCGTACATCGCAACGTGTTCAGATGTTAAAATCTTTATGTTAGTGTTATTAAAATAACGCAAATGTTTACTTATTAACATTCAAATGTTACATTATCAACACAACTGTTAAGACATTGTTATAGAAGTGTTTATGCAGCTTACTGGTGTTAACCATAACGCTCTAGTGTTAATATTTAAACGTTAGTGTTCGACCACTCTGTTGAACATGATGATGAATAAGCACATGGCGTTCTAAACGTGTTATTAGTTAACATGTTCAAACGTTAATATTACTATGGTAGTGTTAAAACAAGAACACCAATGTCGATTTATAACGTTTAGTGTTAAAGCTGAACGTGTTCTGAACGTGTTCAGATGTTAAAATCTTTATGTTAGTGTTATTAAAATAACGCAAATGTTTACTTATTAACATTCAAATGTTACATTATCAACACAACTGTTAAGACATTCTTATAGAAGTGTTTATGCAGCATTACTGGTGTTAACCATAACGCTCTAGTGTTAATATTTAAACGTTAGTGTTCGACCACTCTGTTGAACATGATGATGAATAAGCACATGGCGTTCTAAACGTGTTATTAGTTAACATGTTCAAACGTTAATATTACTATGGTAGTGTTAAAACAAGAACACCAATGTCGATTTATAACGTTTAGTGTTCAAGCTGAACGTGTTCTGAACGTGTTCAGATGTTAAAATCTTTATGTTAGTGTTATTAAAATAACGCAAATGTTTACTTATTAACATTCAAATGTTACATTATCAACACAACTGTTAAGACATTGTTATAGAAGTGTTTATGCAGCATTACTGGTGTTAACCATAACGCTCTAGTGTTAATATTTAAACGTTAGTGTTCGACCACTCTGTTGAACATGATGATGAATAAGCACATGGCGTTCTAAACGTGTTATTAGTTAACATGTTCAAACGTTAATATTACTATGGTAGTGTTAAAACAAGAACACCAATGTCGATTTATAACGTTTGGACGCAACACTATGAATGCCGGTGTTCAGAAATTATTGTAGTAGTATACAAATAATGATGCTAGTGTTAATTTTATTTTAACTTTTGTTGTTTTTAACTTAGGCCTAGATGTTAAAAAAGCACTTGTGTTACCCAGCAAACACAGAACGTTTCCGCAACGTTGCACCTACAATTCCGGAAATAACTGTTGAACCACTTTGAGGACTTCGTTGAAATCAACCCCCCAGTCCCCCCATTCAATGTTGTTCGGAACCGTTTCATCACCCCGGTCGTTGGGACCCTCAACATTGATTGGTGGGGGCGGGGGAGGGATATCACTTAATAGATAGCTCAAGCTCCCCACACAAGTTTGTTGCAAAATCAGCGCTTGAAAATAGTCCCATAAAGTGGGATATTAGCAAAGAAATGGACCATGTGGTCCAACACCAATTTTCCTGAATTGTCTGAATGAAGTCCAAAAAAAATCATCTGATTTTACATTTTTAGCCACAACTTTTTTATTTGTAAGTCTTTTTTGATCAAATTTTCAGTAAATAGAGATGCTATGAATCTCCTGATATACCATCATCAAGAGGTGTCTACAGTACCGAATTAGGGACTGGTCATATTAAATACCTAAACCTGCATATTTGCTCCTATTATTCAAGGAAGCCTGACTTGTTTATTTTTAAAAAAACATCTTATACCCCGATAAACACGAGAACATTATAAAATATGATTTAAATACAACTTTGACGGTTCGTGCGTGGCGCTCGACCCAATCCCATGCGTATCCCTTGGTTACAGCTTGCGCTACGCGTTTGCATAAACTTCGAGCATAGCACTCGACTTTGTTACCAAGAAATAACATGAACAATGAGATGGTAACTAACATTGCGGTTCATTACATATCAATACAGGCAAGATATGAATAGGTTCAGTCATTACATTCATTGTTCGTGTACAGATCATGATTAACAATCTATACGTCTCGCGCGCAGCGATCGACACGCCACGCGCACAGCGATCGACACTCTTCGCGCACATTGATTGACACGCCTCGCGCATATCGCTCCAAGCGGCTCGGACATAGCGCACGACATTGCTCGCCGTTACCGCGGCAATCATTTATTACAGAATTATTACATTTATAACATTATAATAACAAGGCTAAAGCTAAATAAAGAGAATTATATTAATAGCATCGTCCACAGTGGTATAAACATTACATTGTGGGTAATTCGCCGAACCCTGTCTTTGGAATTCTAATGACGCGGTGATGGACAATCGTAACACGGTTGACCGTATTGAATTGCACGCGTGTACACGATTGTCCGTCTAAATTAAATAGATAATAGGAGTTAGTTCTATTATTTATCGGGGACAATCGACCGATGTGCATGCTTTTCAATGGATGGACAAACGCAACGGTTGACCATACTCTGATAGTACGAGGGCATGGTTCTGAATAAAAAGACGCTATAAGGCGTGACTATGAAAGGTGTATTGTGAATCAGTGCTAATTTCTAAAGCCGAAGATAATATGACACTTGATTTGGCTTGATATTGCATAGATGGGCGATTAGCTCAATTGGTTAGCGCGTTGGCCTATTCATACTTAAGGGCAGAGACACGGGTTCAAATCCTCATGGCGGCAGCCATTTGTGTTTTTAATAATGTATTAATATAACATTTTTATTATTCGCGTGGCTCATTAACTGGTTTATTTTATTCATCTGTTTGTCACATATTGTTTTTGTTTTTTCTCTCTTTTGGTTTTTGTTCAGGCTTCTTTATTTTTGAACTTTTTTCGGTGGTTGTTGTTTGTCTTTCTTTCTCTCTGTCTACCACATGTAAAATGACCAGTCCGTCATAATGCATTTCGTACTTTTAATGCATTTATTAAACACGGAAGATAAAATTATAACCGTCAATTTAAGTAAATCAGTGAGTAAATGCAAAGAAAATACAATAATTCTATGACTTCAATGGCAAATACAACGCTACAATAATTGACACAATAGTTATTACTTTATAGCGTCTATAATGCGGTTGTGACCGGTCCCTTATCAAAAAAGAAACGCATTGCGATAACAAAAAGGATTTTAATTGATTGTTGCATAATAAACTACTGTCATATAATTAGTTTAAATAATGAATTTCACCCGTTGCACCCTATGTAAGACTACATGTAGGCCTAACACTCGCGCATTCCATATAAATGGGCCATAATCACGCATGAAATGACCAGTCCCTAACAATGTACATGTCGTATTTACTTTATCTTTACCATATATAATAAGTATATACATATCTTGCCACTATCCAAATTAGAAGAGTATGCAATGTATAGAAGACGAGATATTCCCTATAGACAGTTGTCATATTGAGTGATTTACCATACAAACGGGCCATAATCACGCATAAAATGACCAGTCCCTAACAATGTAAATGTCGTATTTACTTTATCTTTACCGTATATAACAATTATATACATATCTTACCACTCTCCAAATTAGAAGATTATGCAATGTATAGAACACGAGTTATTTCCTATAGACAGTTGTCATATTGAGCATTTACCAATAGCCTCAGACAATTCCGGAAATAACTGTTGAACCACTTTGAGGACTTCGTTGAAATCAACCCCCCAGTCCCCCCATTCAATGTTGTTCGGAACCGTTTCATCACCCCGGTCGTTGGGACCCTCAACATTGATTGGTGGGGGCGGGGGAGGGATATCACTTAATAGATAGCTCAAGCTCCCCACACAAGTTTGTTGCAAAATCAGCGCTTGAAAATAGTCCCATAAAGTGGGATATTAGCAAAGAAATGGACCATGTGGTCCAACACCAATTTTCCTGAATTGTAGGTTGCAGCTAGGTACATCATTTTTTTAATCACCCACATCTGGCTTCATCACGACGTTCATATAACGTTTACACAACCAAATTATGTTACCTGGGCTGTAATCGCTAATTTGCATATTTTACCTGGCCTTACATGAGTCGAGTAAATTGTGGAAATAGCTCATTAGCATAATTTCAATGGTACAAAAATTAGCACCGGTGCTCGTTTGTAACCTTTAAATTATGGTAATGAGCTAATTTGCACCTTTTATTTATTTAAACCTATTTTTTTTTTAAATTTAAGTCGATACATACATTTAACAGCTTTTAACAATACCATAGAAAGTATTTTGATCTGTATACGTAAGTTCTCATATGTATAGCTAAAGGCAAGTCATTGTTCACTAATGCCATATACATTGTACATTGAGCAAGAACATAGTACACATGAAAAGGTCAATGCCCGCCCCCTCCCTCTATAATACCACTACCGTTCCCTGGTTGCCATGGTGTAACTAACCGAATTTGATGAAAGTTTTTTACACGTTAGGGATAAAATGTGAACAGTAGCATTAATAAAATAAGTTATTAACGCAATGAAGTGTTAATTAAGTGTTACTTCTTATTAACGTGTCAAAGTGTTAAATATTATTAACATATGAACATGTTAATACATAACATTAATGTTGAAGTATTAACATAGACGTTATTGCCTGGCAGCACAGTTATGTTAACGCTGATGATACTCATGAACATGTTCATGTGTTAATGATGAACACTTGAACGTGTTCATCATTAACACATGAACGTGTTAATTAAGTGTTACTCTAAGGTGTTAATAAAAGTGTTCCAATATTAACACTTGATTTTGCAGTGTAGTAATCCCCTAATGTTACAAACACCATTCTGGTCCCATTTTAAAGGATATTTAGTAGTCTTTAATCATGTGGTTCAACAGACTTGTCAACTATTTGTAACAACTAATTAATTATGGATAAGACAATGATCATCGACTTTCTTCCTATTCGCTACACAGTCAACATGAAATATCAGTCTCAATTTACCGGATTTATACAAATGACTATAACAGAAAAAGTTGTCAACCTATGATAGCAAAAGTATACATTTTTGGAAAGCTTGGAACTAGAGGAATTCAAAAATGCAGTTTATATCAGGGAAGGGTTCATCTTTAAACAAATATTTCTGAAAATTCTAAAAATATATAAAATAAAAATTGGAGATATTCACTAGCCCGTATAATTACCATACCGACGTAGTAACTTTGACAATTATATATCATCTAATGGGTAATTTCATGAGGAATTCAAATATGTAAAGTAAATAATGATAGAGGTAGGTATAAAAATATATGGATCTCAAATAAAAATTTAAAAACTCTGATATTTTCCCGAACATTTCCGATAATACCATTTTAGTTCTTGGTCGTACTATAATTTTAATGGCATATTTGGTTTCCTCATGCAATTTCCCTTCAGAAAATGTATACTTTTACTACCTCAGGGCGTATACAAGCAAATATAAATGTGTAAAGTTAAAATCATGTCGCGAAAGCCAAAATCCGTGTGTAACGCAAAAGGAGGCGAGCTTAAAACACATGACCATATAGATGTTTTATATTCTATAAGTTTCTGCTTCAACAAACGTGTCAGCTATTATGTAACAATTGTAATCATGAATCGATTGCACTGTCATTGGCTTTTTCCCTATTCACTACACAGTGAACTTGGCCTAATTCATCGGTTTTACATACATGACTTTAACCAAAAAAAGTTTTCAACCGATGATAGCAAAGTTATACATTTTTGGAAAGCTCTCAAATTGGGGGATTCAAAAAATGCCGTTTAAATCAGGATAGGATGCATATACCCTCCAAAAAAATAATTGTAAACTCTAACAAATATGAAACCTAAACATTTGTGCTCATTCACCTTCCGATAAAGTATATTTCAACAAGTTACCCTTGACAACCATTATGTTCTGATGGGTAATTGCATGAGGAACTAATATGCACGGTAAAATTATGATTGGGATAGGTATACAAATATTATGGAGCTTTAATCAAAATATGAATAAACTCGATAATTTTTGAACATTCTTAATCACAACATGTTATCATTATGTCCTATCTTAATTTAAATAGCATATTTGGATTCCTTGTGAGATTGCGTTCAGAAAACCTTTTATCGGGTAGAACAAGTAGTTATGGCGATATGCTAATTCGAATATCAGATGGTGTAAAATGCTAAAATCTGGACATGCAACAGGAAGGGTGGCGAGTTCAAAACACATAGCCATATATTAATAATATTCCATGACCACTATTACACAATAGGCTAGATGGATCGCTATCGGTTGCGTCATAATGGCTGTAGGCTCCCTCGTCTTCGCTATTCCTCATTTTACAAGTGGCACGCACTCTAATGCATCTGGATCGTTGGTGTGCAAAGATTCGCCGGAGGACTGTCAGGCATCTTCGAGTTTATCCAACTACTTTTACGTGTTCATATTATCGCAAGTTTTACACGGTATAGGAGTCACCCCTCTGTACAGTATCGGCGTGACTCTCTTAGATGAGAGTGTTGACGTTCACCAGTCAAAGTTATACTTAGGTGAGTCAACATTAGGAAAAAACATCTTGAAAAAAATTGCAAATAATTATTATGAAAGGTTAATTTTTATCAGATGGTGCTAGATACGGCATCATACATGTCATATAAGTAACTTGAAATTCGAAACTCGCAAGTAACGCAATGGTAACACATAAAACTGAAAACATCTGAAAATATGGTTCCAGCTTAAAATTTTCATTTAC
The DNA here is from genome assembly GCA_035610835.1 of Ophiura sarsii. Lineage (NCBI taxonomy): Eukaryota > Metazoa > Echinodermata > Ophiuroidea > Amphilepidida > Ophiuridae > Ophiura > Ophiura sarsii. Next base: position 26,059,902 of record CM069444.1, on the reverse strand, counting down.
AAAATTATGGTATATTTAATTCTCTTCATTTAAAGACATTGTTCGCGAAGATCGGTTACAATTAAGATCGCTACACCGAAAAGAATGAAAGAAAGTGCTGTTTGCATTTTCGCACTTGGGTTTTGAACACGTAGAGGAGCTAGTTTTGGAGTTAAGATTGCCTGATCAGTTTGTTTGTGGAATATGCTATATAATAACGCATTCAAACTGTTTCAATTTCTAGCCATCTTTTACACCATATCAGGAGTAGGTCCCGGTGCGGGTTATGTCATTGGTGGAGCATTTCTCAACATTTATACCGATATCGGGAAGTCCGTCAGGTGAGACAAAATAGTGTTGGGGGATGGGGTTGAATTTAGGTGTACTCGGTGTATCGGTGGTTTATTTCGGTTCCGGTTTCGGTGTTTATTTTAACAACCGCTACAGTCTACTTTGAAGTTGAAGTGCGGCGGGCTGCAAATTAAGGGTCAAGGTCTGGGGAATCGTTAGTTCTGATTACAGCTATAAGCTAGAGCCCTCCATGGCTCAACATACTTATACAACATGTTTACATTGACCAATGGGCTATTCCAGAAACATTGTGCACACCCACCCCACCCCCCCCCCCCCCCCTGCCCCCATCCCTATAGAGGAATTAGGAATTCAAAACTTTTTTCAACAGTCGAGGCCTGGAATTCCAGATAGTTTTGTCTCGCAATTAGTCCGCCACCCTTAAAAAACTGCAATAGTGGAAAGACGCCATCTTGTTTTCAAAACCAAGTTGAAGTCTGAAACTTTTTAGACGTTGCAAGAAAGATATATTTGTTCCTTTACTTGAAAAAATGAAGTCAATCACATTTTTTGTTTGTCTTTGGTGAACCTTTTTGCTGCACAACCAAATGTCCTTGCTTGTCCACGAGCACAGTGATATTTAATTGAAATTGCACACATTTCATGTTCACATTTGAATATCCCGCCAACATAATTTTTGAATAATTTCATTTTTACTCAAATTTAGGCCTAGAACATGAGAAGCAATTCGTAGCATGGATTATGTAAATTATTTGTTTTTTCTCTCATATAAACAAGAAAGGACTGCATTAAATTCCAATGATGCCATCAATTTACTCGAATTTTCAAATTCTGATGAGAGACGTATTTTGCAATCTTATGCATGTTTTGAATGTCTCGTGGACAAGCATGTGAAATGGGTGCATGGGTTTAAAGGTTCACCAAAGGCAAATGTAAAACGCGATTGACCTCATTTTCTCACACGAAATTAGTAACAAATGTGTTATTCTTATAACGTGTAAACAATTTCAAACATGAACTTGGTTTTGAAAACAAGATGGCTTTTTTCCCCTATTGCAGTTTTTTTTGACTCACCCTGTAGAGGAACTCGGAATTCCAGACTTTTTTCAAAGCAACGCTTGAAATTCATCAAATTTCCCGGAATTCCGAACACATTTCATTAACGTTCCCGGATTTCCAAAAAAAATGTTCATTGTCACTATTCCTCTATGCTCAATTCCCATACCCTTATTCCTTAACCCCTGGAATTCAAGAATTATTTTGAAATCATATTTTGTGCAACGTTTTTCTGGATTAGCCCAATCTCGGGCCGCTCACAAAAAATGGGATATAATAGTCCGAGGATCTATGATTAGACCTTGGGAATCGTTTGAATGAGGTAAAATAGTGTTTCAAATATTTTTAGGCGGTATTTCAAATTCAAATGTCAAGTGCCTGCAAATACTTCAAAATCGTGCTGCGCGTCTTATTTTCTGTGTTAACAGACGAACCACCATTGCGTGAACTTCATTGGCTGCCCGTCCAGTAGAGAATCGACTATAATTATGAAACAAAGGCATTGACTTCAACATTTTTATTTTATCAATGAGTATCATACCTTGAACATACCTTGAATGCCACACCAACATCTACTACAGTAGTACTTATGAGAGAGAAGTGTGGCAGGTTAACAATTAATACAATAACTTAAAAAGTGTATAATAAATTTATAAACAAGAAAATAGCATAGGTAAAGTGATTCTCTATCGTACAGCGTTTGATTCTTTCAGCCTAACTGCCGTAGATCCTGGATGGATAGGGGCCTGGTGGCTCGGTTTTATCATCGGAGGGATTGTTTCAATATTTGCGGCCATTCCAATCTTTGGATTTCCTTTCGAATTCCCAAGTAAGTATACATGGTTCGAAATATGGGCGTTATAATCACGAGTGCACGGAAAACTATTGTCGCCACCTATGTCTCGAAATGACTTTGCAGTAATCAGTCAGCTGTAGAACGGGGCCCCGTTTCAATTGAGGGCGCTCTATTTAGTGACGCACTGCCGTCATTTTTTACATGGCGATTCATCAAGTGACGGAAGTCCGTCGCCCGCCGGAATACGAACAAAAAACACTTTTCAATAGAGGGCGGGCTTGGGAACTGGACTGCGTCTCCAAGGGTACGGCCTCACGTCACAGTAATTTTCAAAATTCGTAAAAACCCGAATTTGCCGATTTTAAACAACGAAATAACTCTCTTATCACAGAGATAACCGTTACAAAGGCATCACTTCTGAATACTATAGGGCTCGTATTTATGGTAAAAATTATCACAATTACCCTAAAAATTCTATAAAATGGTATAATCTCGTCTAGAAAATGGTGGTCTCATCGAAGCAAACCGGTCAAAAAACACATAATTTTAGCTTGTGTCGTGTGATGTTGGGGTCAAAGGTTAAATTAAATCATCGAACTGAATGTCACAAGGAGTTATGGTACCTTATGCTGCCCTCAACTCGATAGATAGCTACTTTTTATGCAGATAATTGGGGGTAAAAGGCGAAAATTCAATCATTGCGCAAATTGACGGGTGTGCGTTACCTTGGTTACGTACACCCGTCGTTTTAGAGCGCCCTCAATTGAAACGGGGCCCCGTTCTACAGCTGACTGGTAATAATGAAAAGTCTATGCACCGTATCATATTGACCTACTGTAAATGCTTCAGTTTGTAATAAATGTATCCTTTTCTTGTATACGTGACTACGATCGCTCCTATACTATAGATATTCTAAATTAAAGGAGCGGTCCCACAACAGTATGCAATATTCTTTGGCAGGCCCGTCAGATGGGGGGGGGGACGGTTGCGATCGCCCCCCCCCCCCCCCCCCCCCCCTTTGAAAATCCTTTTTTCTTTTTTTTTCTTTTTTTTTTAAGGTAAAAATTGCCTTTTTCTTAGTTTTAAATATCAATGATAGTAAAACTACTCATAAAACATTGACTACCCCCCCCCCCACCCCCCCCCCCCCCCCCCCCCCACTTACGTGAAATTCACGAGGTGACTGACTTGGAAAACATTTGGGGCAACCTTTTACGAAAATTTTAGGTGAAAACGCCCCCCCCTTGGGCAAAAGTGTCTTACGGGGATGTTTGGTACAAGCTTGTTTAGAGCCAAAATGTACCTCAATCGTGCAAAGAATAGGTGTAAAGTCGGAAATGTTCGCGCACTACGCGCGCATTTCTTGACTCACAAACATCTTGTCGGTTCATTTTCATTTCTCGCCCCCCCCCCCCCCCCTCCAGTATGAATAACCTAGCTACGCCACTGGGCAGAACTAAAAAATGCACTGACATGGAACCACTTGCTGTATCACATGTCACAAGCCTGGAAATTTCGGCAACATAGAGTTTAAGGCATGTGAAGAAGTCAAACCAAATTGAAATGAAGGTCATTTCAGCTACCTAAACACAAATATCAGTGTGTCTACCATGTGCTTGGAAGCATTCAGTTTCCCAAAAAGTATTAATGTAGAATCCCGGCCTGGTAAATGAGTGCACATGCTGAAGAAGCCCTCTTGCCCGGACTCTCTGGCGATATCATGACAAATCTGACGTGAGTGGGTCATCTCGTTTCTCCGAAAAATTAGTCGTTTCCCTCTCATCAAGTTGGCGAAAAAGCATTTCGCCAACTTAGGTGCAAGCGTCCAATTACTATAGGCCAGTACTTGGCACCTGCTCTAGTAACCGGGGAAATCATGGGTTCGAATCCACGCCGCCGCTGGTGAATGTCTAGGCTTGCTTTTCGAGTTCGGCCGTCCAGCGACGCTTGTTATGTGTTTATCTCGCTTCGTCAGGTAGGATGAATTTCACCATACTGTATAAGATACGGTTACAAACGTGGTTAAATTGAACCCAATATAAAGGTGTCTGTATTTTGTATATAACTTTATAATTATTTTAAAATTGTTTAATTATTGGGGATTTTAGATACTCGACAAATCCGAGATGAGAAAGTTTCCCAGGCCCATAAGACAGCCGGCCACGATAAGGTCACGAGTGCAAGCTTCGGTGACAAGCTAAGTGATATGCCGCGTGCGATCAAGTACCTGTTGATGAACCCGGCCTTTGTATTCCTGGTGATCACCGGTTGCTCAGAAGGCATGATTGTCAGCGGGGTGTCTACATTTGGACCAAAAATGATAGAGACACAGTTTGGTAAAACGGCTAGCGATGCATCTTTACTTTTTGGTAAGTGCACGGCTACAATGTGTTTACTACTTTTACCTAGCCTCATATATCCAAGTCGGGCACTTTGCAACTCTAACCCTAAGCCCTTGTGGCTTAAGGAACCAAACCAGGGGAGAAGTGGGTGCCAAGCAATCGCCAGCGAGAGCACTCTAAGGTTCTAAGCCCATATCCTCAAAACCACGGTAGTCAAGCTCTTCAACAAAATGTTTTCGTTGCCATATTATTTGAGGGTGCACACCATGCGCGACCTCATTACGATCGCCATCACGCAGCTAGTCCCTAAATATTGGAAAGAATTGTTCATATTGACATTATTTGGCATTAAAAAATGATTGAATTTGGTCTCTATTTGTTTCCTTAATTGTAGCCGATATATTTTGAGAAAAAAACCAGTATACGTTTTATTTAAACAATATAGGCGGATGGATACACATTGATCACAACTCGCTATAACGTGTGAATTCTTGTTCACAATGACTACCCTGTATAAAGGTGTGAATATTGAAATATGTAAAAGGGCAACTCGGTCTGAATTTTTGACCCAAGTAAGATCTATCTGTGTTTATAACTATTCCAAAATTTTATAAAAGGAGTTGCAAGGTAACTCAAGTTATCGTCGTTTTCTGAAGACATCTTTCCCATAGAAACACACTATAGCGCGTAATAGTAGTGAGCACCCTTGATAGCCTGTCGCGCAATTGCGCAATAAAGAAACGTTAGGGCGGGGCTACGTGAGTGCTGATATATTATTGCGCAGTATCTGTTGGATTAGTTCGTGACGTACATGCTGTGTAAAAATCAAGGTTTTCTCTTAAAGGTGATGTTCCGATCACTTTTGCTTTATTTTCATTTCAAAATATTTTGATATCAGAAGAAAACTCATATTTTTCTCATAATTTCTGTAAAATCTTAGGCGCAAGATATGTTCCATATAGACGTAAGAAAGGCCGATATGCAGTGAATTACTGTCAAAGGAAGTTAACCACCCGGCTCAATGGGCAAATGTCATGTCACCTTGTGCTTCTAAAATAAGAACCATTTGAGTTATGCAACTCAAACTCTGGATGATTATTTTAAGGATCACTCACTGCAAATCTAAGTGTTAATAATTTGAGTAACTGATAATTAACGCTTGAACGCGTTAATGCTCTAAGCTTGCACAATAAAGGTATAGGATGTGTTCATTAACATGATTAAGTTTCATGAAGTGTTCACTTATTAACACATTGACGCCTGATGAACGCCTGAAAAATACGTAGCTTAACATGTTAAAGAGTTCATATTTGAACACTTTGGATACCTTTAACATGTCCGTGTGTTCAAATATGACCTCTTTAACACGTTAATCTTTGGATTTTTCAGCCGTTCATCAGGCGTTAATGTGTTAATAAGTGAAAACTTAATGAACACATCCTATACCTCTACTGTACAATCTTAGAGCATAAACGCGTTCAAGTGTTAATTATCTGTTATAACTCAAATCATTAACACTTGGATTTGCAGTGATTGCTCGCATTGATATTTCAACAAAATGTTTGATTCTAACGACTAATAGTAATACTACTCCTTCAGGTATATGTGCGATACCTAGTATTGGTATTGGAGTATTCTTGGTTACTCAAATCATTAACACTTAGATTTGCAGTGATTGCTCGCATTGATATTTCAACAAAATGTTTGATTCTAACGACTAATAGTAATACTACTCCTTCAGGTATATGTGCGATACCTAGTATTGGTATTGGAGTATTCTTGGTTACTCAAATCATTAACACTTAGATTTGCAGTGATTGCTCGCATTGATATTTCAACAAAATGTTTGATTCTAACGACTACTAGTAATACTACTCCTTCAGGTTATGTGCGATACCTGATATTGGTATAGATGAGGTGACCGTTGTTTACATCAGTAGTGTTTACAAATTGATTAGCGCCTGGTCTAAAGACATGCTAGAGGTACTAGTCCATGACTACTGCATACATTACTATATGAAAGCAAAACACACATCACTGAGCGCCAATTTTAAAAGCACATGCCCTTATGGTGCGCACGCAAACCGCCGGGCAACCAGATTTAGTACCTGGTCTCTCATTGTGCTTAGGGATGCATACCATGACTACTGCACTATTACACCGTAAGCATGGTCAGTAATGATCAATCAAGTGTGAATTAAAGCACCGTTCCCTGTAGGTGCGCACGCAAACCGCCGGGCACTACGTCACCGGTCACACCATCTATTGGAGTATTCTTGGTTACACGAATCATTAACACTTAGATTTGCAGTGATTACTCGCATTGATATTTCAACAAAATGTTTGATTCTAACGACTACTACTCCTTCAGGTATGTGCGACCTGGTATTGGTATTGGAGTATTCTTGGTTACTCAAATCATTAACACTAAGATTTGCAGTGATTGCTCGCATTGATATTTCAACAAAATGTTTGATTCTAACTACTATATACTACTCCTTCAGGTATGTGCGACCTGGTATTGGTATTAGAGTATTCTTGGTTACTCAAATCATTAACACTTAAATTTACAGTGATTGCTCGCATTGATATTTCAACAGAATGTTTGATTCTAACCACTAATAGTAATACTACTCCTTCAGGTATATGTGCTATACCTGGTATTGGTATTGGAGTATTCTTGGGTGGCTATCTATCGAAGCGATGGAAACTTGAAGTCCGTGGCTTGCTCAAGTTCTCCGCCATCGGGTCCTTCATGTCACTCATAGCAGTTACTGGATTCCTCACCAGATGCCCGCAAGAAAACGTCGTTGGAGTCAATATCAGATATGACGGGAATATGTAAGTAAACAAATAATATATAATTATTATGTTAATTATAATAATATATATGTGAGTAATATTTGGGATACTCCAGCATGCAGATTAGAAAACCTCCCCCCCCCCCCTCCCACTTCAGGGTTAAGAGATTTTTAGTTGTGACTTGAATATGATATTTTAATCCATGTCTTGCCATTTTAAAAATGAATGACTTTGAAAATGCATTTGATAAAATACATTGACAGATTCAATCAAACGATTGGTCAATATACTAGTAATAAGGGTGATATTGAAGTTGACCATAATCGTGCATTTAAATGGACTTGCAAAACGGATGTTATCTCCTTCGTTCTTACTCGCGAGATTAAAAATGATACTTCCATTTCTTAAATACCCGACATACATACAAGAAATACTTGTATTCTTTCTGAGCTACTTCCTAAATTAATTATAATTGGTTTTTTTTTATTTTGTACTATGGAATGTTTACCATAGATTGCATTGCTTAAGAGGCATCAAAGAAGAAGAGGCATGAGAGATCCGGGAAACAAATTTTGTGTTAACGAGGTTCCACTGTTATATCATGTAATGATTACTTCATAAATTCAGTAAAAATGAAAATTTCTGAAGGCCTCTTTTTAAACATGTTTAATGATTTTCACTGTTTTCGTATCTGGATTAAAGATAACCACAAATTGATCAGGGCAGTCATCTTCAAGACTATTCATGATAAACATGACACAAATTTGGTAGAAACCATTTGTGGTCATTTAGATGAATTTGGTTAATTTTGATATGATTTACATCGATATTAAACAAACTACAGGGTGTAACAAAAAAAAGTTATACAATTGCAATTTCATTATTAACCCAATATTATTATTTATTTGGTATTTTTAACTGCTTTTGTTTAAGTCTAAATTATGACCAATCTATTAAGTCGTCTTGAAATCGTGTTGAGGGCACATTCAGCATAGAATACAATCTTGTTTGTTGAAATTAAATAGTTAGGGTATCATGCAAGGATCATTAAGAAAACTGCTTTCTTTTTCAAATAGTTTTATTTTATTTCAATAAATAAATTCATAACAATTAACTAATAAATAATAATATCTTGATCAATTTCGTTGAGTCCATACATGAAATTGCTCATTATTCCTCCTGACATGGTACCCTTTCAAATTTCTCACTGTGTATTAAAAGTATATGGGTCGTTCTTTAAAAGTCACCATTGAAGACATGCAGTGGTGGGGTATACTAAAGGAACTCCCCTGAAACCACCATAGGCGAGATATGGAGCCAATATGGTTCAACAGGTATCTTCCATGTGCTATCAACTCGATCAGGTATCACCGTGTTGTTAAACAGCTATCCTTAGGAAAGATTGCTTCGTCTCCAATGAAAATATTATGCATACATATTTTCTGCCGCACCCAGCTCCAGCCACTGTGCACTTTGGGGTCTCCTTGGTAAGTCTGCAGCCAGACGATCCACTTGAAATGAACCATTGTCTCACAAGAGCGCTCCATTCCTATATTCATGGTTTGACTATATTCATATTGTTCTTGTGATTTAGCCAAAGTGGCCCAGATGGTTTCACAACTACTTTAGACAATTGATCATAGCTCTGCTTCCTGACTACAGATTTTCATGAACCAAGGCTTTTTAGAAGCTGAGAAAATTCCCTTCGCATGACATTAAAAATTGAAACAGAAATTACTTTAGAATTATTATTATATTTTTTCCTTCAAATTTGTATAACTTTTTTTGTTACACCCAGTATACTAAATTCATGAAATATTGCAAATTAAACTCTATGGTTTCAGGGGGTAGTTAGTAAACTCTCCTTTTTCTCAGATCTCTCAGACCCCCTTTAAACACGGTTTGTTCATATTAAACAAGAAACGGCTACATGCAGTTAAATATACTGTTTTGTCACCATTGGATAGTTTTACGGTATGTCACTGCGTAAGTCCTTTATCACAATGTCGCCATTGATAATAGTGAAAGTAGGGTTTAACAACAATAAGAAAAATGCCAATAAACTAATTTAACAAACAATTCCAGTTGAAGAAAGGTGTCCGAGTGTATAACCTCTGAAGTGACACTACAGTAGACCAGCCAAAGGCAATAAATGTGCTTTAAAATAATTTATCACGGCATTTTTTGTTACAGCTTGACACCCAGGCTAATTCAAGTCCTTAAATAGTTAGCTTGCTTTCGAATGAAGGGGGGTGACAAAAATAGATTGTTGGGCTGTTTTCAGCATAAAAAGACCATTTTGGGGGAAAAAATATGTTTTTGCGTTTTCTGTGTAAATTTTATCTTAAAACAATTTACTATCCACCAATAATCAGTTCGACGTCGTTTGATGTATATTTAAGGAATAATTCGTACCTAAAGCTGCTAAAATATATAGAAAATAAAGGCACAAGCGAGTACAAAAGGGCGCTTTTCTCAGTTTTATAGTTTTATTTGCCACTTATATTCGCTAGTTGATTAATCTATCACATGATGCTTGACTAAATCAACAAACTAGTTTGACATGACCTGACATGGTCTATGACATTTATAGATATTTTTATGATGACAAATAGGGTAAAATTTAACATTAAAGGGGCATTCAAGGGTTATTTAACATGAGTGTATAGAATAACTAATAGTGAATTAGAGGAGTATCTAGGCGGAGTCTTCCATGCACCCCAGGACTCCCTAAACCAACTTTTTGAACTTACTTTCATGGTCCTAAAACATATTAAGGGTGTTACCAACATTAATTTTGGTGTTCTAAAGGGTTATTCAAGATGGCATCCAAAATGGCCGCCAAAATGATAAAATCTCATAAAAGGATCAGCCAACATATATGATGATGGTATATAGGATGTATATGATGTAATGTATATTAGACTAATAAAAACTAATATCCAGCACGTATTTTACACAGAAAACGCAAAAACATATTTTTTTCCCAAAAATGGTCTTTTTATGCTGAAAACGGCCCAAAAATCGATTTCTATTTTGTCACCCCCCTTCATTCGAAAACTAACCATTTAAGGACTTGAATTAGCCTGGGTGTCAAGCTGTAACAAAAAATGCCGTGATAAATTATTTTAAAGTACATTTATTGCCTTTGGCTGGTCTACTGCTAACTATACCAACGTATTATTGAATTATATTTAATTTATATTTAAACAATTCTGGCAAAATGCTCACCCAACGTTTCATAACGATTGATGCCCATTGATAGATCAAATGTTAGTATCATTTTGACGCTCACAATCATTCTTTCTGTAAAAGTATCACAACGTCGATTTTGAGTAGCTTTGTTAAACTGGATATATCTCAGCAGGATTGACCAAATCAAATCAGATGAAGTAAACGGCATCTGAGAGCTAAGTGTTTTCTCTTTCTGTCTGTATAAAAATATTACACTAAACTTTAGAATACCATGGTAAACAAGTCGCGCAAACACGTGCACCTTTTTTGAGGGACACCCTGTATGCTATCTATTTCTCTACGAGTGCCAAACAGGGCTTAAAACCTGATGTGTTTCAACAACTCATCTATCATGTCTGTACGAACTACATTCGTCTATGTGTTAAGCATTGTTAAGCAAATGAGAATGACTCGACCCAACCACACAAAGCTTCATCATGTTCATGACCCAACTGAACGCTTTGTGCACATGTAATGACAATGCCACCGGGCAATACCGACTGAACCATAAAGTGAATTAATACCAATAGCCTACTGGTTGAAAGATCAACACGAAGTCAATTGTGACTAACAATTTAAAAGGCGTTGAAATAATATGCTGGCTTTAACATTTGAACGAGTTCAACGTATATGTATTGTTGGCAATCAATCAAGAACAACACCGCGAATAAAATTGAAATAAAATTACTATTGTATGGATAATATGAGTATGGTATTCACAGAAATTGACCCGTTTCTGTTTTCATTCGTATAAACTGATGAACGTAAAGAAAACAAATTATTTGCAAGTTATAGCGGTACTTTTTTCAACTTAACATTCAACCTTAATGTTCCGATAATAATTTCTCTACGTAATTTGAGTGTTACAAACTCACAGTTCTACACCAACTAGCTGTTTGGTTTTGGTTTTTGTTGTTTGCGTTTATTTGTTTTGAAAAAAGGTGAGAAGAATTCAATAGTAGAATTAAAAAACAAAGAGAGGTAAAAATCTAACTAAATCAAATGACATATTAAAAGAGAAGGTAGCATTATTATCATGAATTATATCAATGTAAACAGTGATGTTATTAATAATTACGTTAAAAATACAAATGTTAAACAATTATCAGAAGACGATGCAAATATTTGCTAAGATTTATTATCTATTGATGAATGTTCGAAAGCTGTAAGTAAATTAAAATTAAATAAATCACCTGGCAGCGATGGCTTAACGCCAGAATTGTATAAAACATTCTAGGAAGATATAAAAGAAATCGTTACTGATTCACTAAATGACAAGGTTGACAACATTTCGTAGTTATTAGTTGCATAGTGATAATTTCCGTAATATGTTAACTTAATGGGAAGACGGAACCAGGATATGATAATCTGTGCACAAATATTCCTATTATTTGATGGATTGCTCTCATATATTCAGGATAACAAGAAAACTAAGATATTTTCCTATAAAATTCTTCAATATTACATCCTTTATTTCACATAGAGTGATTTTCAGCCAGTTTCAAGGTAGAGAAAAACCATTTTATTCCTATTACCAAAAATGCATTTCTATCGATGAAAATTTATCTTTTACCGCGCGATTACCGATCTATTAATTTGATCGTTCTCTGTTTTCTTACATTTTTATTGCAATTATACCATGAGAATTAACATTTTTACCATTATGGGATTGTCTGTGTTAACAAGTTTCTTAAGCTGTGGTATAAATGTTCAGAAAGTTAAAAAAATTATAATTTGATCATTTGATCATTCAAAGATTTACTTAACTGCTTTAAATCCTTTATATGATGAAAGTACTAGTAAAATGAATCTATATCAAAGGGGCACTAAGAGATCCTTCATGGAGGGAGCCCTCAATTTGTTTCAGAAGTTGGGTTTTTCACATATACGTAATGCTTATACGTATAACTACCACCCAAAATTATAAAGCTCAATTTGCAGCATTTTATGTGAAATTCATGGATTTGCTAGCATTTTGAGTTTCTATTCTATGTGATCACATCGAAACTACCCATATTCATCTGAAAGGCCACAGATGGCTTCTCACTTGTTTGTTTCATGTTTATTCAAAATAACCTTGAAGACCACTTATCCTTGTAACGTGATGCTTAGTCATGACCTCCCTGATTCAATTGGTGGTGACTTTTAACCAAAATACAAAAAAAAAGTAGAAAGCACTAATAAACCTTCGGAAATGCCTTTTTTATCTTCATTTTTACTGATTCTTTTTGAAGAAATCTTACATGAGAGGGTTTCTATGTATATCATCTATCTAAACAATGTAAAAATATTGAATTTCGGTTTTTGTGAAATCTCTCTGTGCCCCTTTAATCAGACTATTATCACCATGTATATGACAAACTATCAACAAATACTCTTGCCTTCATCCATTAGAATAGCGATATTTGTTATCAGAAATCTGGTACACATTCATTTCAGAGACCCTTATTTTTCCTAAATTGTAGTTATTTGACCTTTGCCTTACGAACAAAGGCGTTATAAATTATAGATTATTTTTCGTTTAAGCTTTAAATGAATAGAAATGTAAATAATTACATTTTGGGGTAAAAATTGTGTTTTTTGGCCAACCATGTAACCCATTTTCTGTGTCTTGAGAATTTATTAAACAAAATGACTATACAAAGAAATGTACTGAACAGGATTAATTAAAACCTGTCAATTAACACATATTTAGGAATAATGCCAGTGGCCTGACTATAATATTTTCTTTTAAATCGTATATTTTTACATTTAAACGAAGGTATTTACATCTAAGAAAGTGATAGGCCTACTTCCGAAATGTGATCTAAATAAATGGGTCGAACGGGCCCGTAGAACATGATAATTTCTTCTCTGTCGTTTAAGGGGGCTGTGCACCTTCGGTATAGCCTCCGTAAAACTTGTCGTAACTTCTTCATTCTTTATTTAATCATATAAAAGTATACATTTTTTTTGCAGGAAAGGGTTCAATGAATCCAACAATGAAATTGACTATTTTGGAAAAAATTATAAAAACTACGTTTTTTGACCCATTTTAGGTTCTGCAAAGATAACTCAAAATATATTGTGTCACATTTTGTCATACTAGTTTTATTATATTCCTCATACAATTCCCTAGGATTTTTTGTTGTTGAAAATCTTAATTATTTTTTGAATTATAAACCAAAAAGTGCTAAAAACGTGATTTGTTACCTCCAAAATCGTGAAAACCACATTTTTGTCACTTTTTTGTCGATAAATCAAAAAATAATAAAGATTAAAAAAAAATTAAAAAAGATTCCTAGGGAATTGTAGTTTTACGGAGGCTGTACCTGAAGGTGCACAGCCCCCTTAAGGGGGTTTCCCTAAGTTTATATAGCCCATTTGGGTACTTTCATTCTAAATGAAACGTTGCGTGACAGAATTGAATTTTACCTTTTACAACATCCATTAGTATCACAATAGATCTGTATCCGCTTGTGTATAGCTCAATTATTGTAGGTATGTGGTTTATCGCCTTTATTAGTGGGGTTTGTAGAGGACCTGTAAGTAATGCCATATCGTTACAGATTTCACAAAATGTTCATATTCGCTACATAGGTCAACATTGACATATGGAATAAGATTTTCTTTAGACGCAATTTTGTTATTGTTCATCTTGGTCGTCTTTTTTGGTCTAAATTAAAAAGAAATCACGATTTTTATTATTTGAATATGATGCGACTTTTCGACAGCTTCTCAAAATGGTGGAAATATTGTAACATGTAGATTGAAGTCGAAACCAAAAAGTACGGAATTGTTTGATATTCAGACATTGTTTTAGACATTTCACCGGATTGTTTGTTCATTTGATGTCTTTGTTTAAATTTATAGGCATTGTTTTACCTAACCACATACCTTCACTTGTGCTTAGATTCATTATTACACCCGAGGCATTACTGGATTCTTTTATTGTATTCATAACAATCGTAACAGAAGGAATATCATTTACAAATATTTTAGCATCATCGGCTATATTGTGTTATTTTAACTTCTAGATTTTCGTTATTTTCGAATTTTACATCATTTATGTGATCAGTATTTTCTATATTGGTAGACATGAATTCAGCCGCTATAATAAAAAGCAGTGCAGAGGGTGGTCAACCTTGTTGGTCAGCTTAATAACACAACCTTCCTCGCACTTTCATCTGTCTGCTTCACTAATTGAGCCATCGAGAGTACTACAATAGTTCTATTGTTAACGCCAGATAAGTAGAGAGGCGGCTCTAGTTAATCACCGATCTTTTTCCGATGCTTTTAACAATAGAAAAAAATACCGTTTTAATACCGGGGTAAAATCGGTATAAAAACGCTATAAAATCACTTGAGAGTTTGGATATGGCCCTTAGTTGTAAGCTAACCGATAATTATAGTATGATGACTTGAATTATCGTTTACAAGTACTACGTCATGCGTGTGCGTTCGTTAATCATAATGTAGACACAACACATCACGCGCATGTCAAAAGAACGTACTGACATGAATTATTATATATTATTTTGATATGAAAACAGAAAAATTGTAAGTAAATATTCATCTGTGAAAATGTTTTAAAATTTCGAGATAAGACTTTTTGAAATTCCAAATCCAATATTATTTCATTGCTTTTGACACTCATAATTGTATATATTGTATTAATGAAACCTTCTATACATTTGAAAGTTGTTCTACAGTATTACCAAGCGAATGTGTCTATCGATCATAACAAAATAATATTAAAAAAACACAATTTTACCCCAAAAATCCCAATTTTACCCCAAATATGGGTCTAAAATGTTGCGTCTTGAGAAATTCTTGTATCTTATATCCCTACCAAATGTGTGCCAAAGATGTATTGCATACCGTTGTTGCAAACGGTATTTTTACTTTTAAGAAATACCTTTTTTTGCAGGACTACTGCAGGTACTTTGACGAATGACTGCAACGCTGGATGTGGCTGCACCATGAAAGAGTTTAATCCAATCTGTGGTGACAATGGATTGGAATACTTCGACGCCTGTTTCGCTGGATGCACCCAAAGTTCAAGTAACGCTGAGGTAAATAAATATAACAATAAAGGTCTAAATTTTATTGTCATCGCAGCTTACCGGCTGAATTGTAACAACATTACAAATCAAATACATTAATAAACAATGCAACGTCCAGGCAGCAGCTAAATCAGCGCCAAGTTGCGACATATAAACCAACATGAAGGTACGTGTGAATATTGCCGGTAATCTTTTCGGGAAAAGGAGATTGAAAACATACATACATAGCTCATGATACCTTTTAGGTACGTATCAGGGGATTTAATCCAAAATACCCGCGCGAGTTTACGTTATTCATTTCACTGTTATTACTTCTTATAGTGTCTTTTATCGTAAATAAATTTTAGTCAACTTAGGGGAGTCGGAGGGAACTATTTTAAATATCCATTTTGTAATCAATCTTGCAATTCACAGGAGTCAATATAATAATATTCAAAGTTTTGAACTAAGATTTATCTTCGCCAACATGTCAAATGTCAAATCAGCTACTAAATGCTATTCATGCTGCACTACAAATCATTGTTGGTCAAAGTTTGCCCAACATCGGTTCAAATATCAACAGTCTATATCATTGGGCAATTTGTCTCAACGTTGGGCAATAAGTCACAGTACACAAAATTAAATTGGGCAAACATTACCTTGGATACATTTTGCCCAACAGCGTATAATTTGCAGTGTACTAACATTAATATCATACTTTAGAACTTTTCAATTTGTATTATTTAAAGTAAGCTTTAGCTCATTCTTCGGATGATAACGGTTATTTTATACAACTAAAGAACAGGCCAAACACAAACATAAACGGTATGTTTTGGACATTTTATTGGAGTTAGGTGGACCTTGTGATGCAATTTCATCATTGATTACCCGATAACACTAAATAACAAAATAAGGATTTGACATGATTTTGAAAATGTGCATCCACAATTTCGATTCGATTCGATTTGAAGAAGTAGTTTTACACCTTTTTGTCTGAAATAAAGAGTAAATGTAATGACACGCAAGACTTTCAACAAGTTATTACAATTGTTTAGATTAGTGTTAGTGAGTTGTATTGCCTCTAATTGGAAAATATCATCAACTCCATTCCACAGCTTGTATTATCCGATCTTTTATCATCTCTTTCAGATGTTTTCAGGATGTTCATGTCTCCAACACGCTGTAGGTGTTGATACCAAGTCCAATTTCGAAGCAACAGCCGGGAAATGCCCTGCAGAGTGCAATTATCTGCCACTGTTTCTGATAGCGTTATTTTTTATGATGGTGTCTCACTTTTTGGCTAGTATACCGGGACTTTCTGCTATATTGAGGTAAACATAGAGTGAACACCCCAACCAACTTGGGACTAATGTCTCAGTACCCAACCTCGTAAATGAACCAAAGAAATCGTACCATCTTATAATCAGTGGTGGAACTTCAGATTTTTTTCAACTACACTGAAAAATAAATTGGTGTCACAGCGACACCTTCTTGGAGTCAACTGTAAATGACACTTACAAAGGTGTTATTTTGACTCCAAAATTGGTGTAATCGTCAATGATATGGGTTTGCACATAATTTACGGTGACACCGTTAAGTGTCCGACGGACACCTTTCAGTGATCATTTAGTGATTTACACCAAAACTGGTGTCAGATTAATTGAAATAACTCCAAGGGCGTCAATAGTTGGTGGGAGAGCTCACGGTTTTTAGAGGTGTCGAAGCAGCATGACACCAATTGGTGTAATTCTGACACCAATTGGTGTAATTCTGACACCAATTGGTGTAATTCTGACACCAATTGGTGTAAATCTGACACCAATTGGTGTAATTCTGACACCAAATTGGGCGTCTATCAACATATCAACGCATGCGTTTTCTCGTCGCCATTTTGTCTGCATGTTACGAGCCGGTAAGACTGGTAAGTACCGATCTGCTCCATTTCCAGACATTTTTGATAATAATTATGATACAATTAGCGTAATGTAAGCCTTGTTCATGTTGTTTAATATTGCGCCAACTATAACTGATGAAATAAATTACAATTTCATAGTCAGAGACTAGCATTTTGTTGGACTGTGTGTCAGTGCATGGACCTACTAGTACTACGTGTGTGTTCGTCATGCATGCACACGATGATATGTGCAACATTACATATAGCCCGATTCATCTGGCTCAGTGGTCGTCTTTTTCATACGGACGTCTTACATTACGCTAAATTGTATCATAATTATTATCAAAAATGTCTGGAAATGGAGCAGATCGGTACTTACCAGTCTTACCGGCTCCTAAACATGTGCTATCTCAATATGACTCTTAAGAGAGTCAATATTACACCCCATGGGGTGTAATGACATTTTTCGAAAATGGGTCCTCAGGTAACCACCCTAGGTGTCAAACTCAATATGACACTTAAAAGAGTCAATATTACACCCCATTTGGGGTGTAATGGCATTTTTCGAAAATGGGTCCTCAGGTAACCACCCTAGGTGTCAAAATAAATATGACACCCAAAGGTGTCATATTTTACACCCATAATGGTGTCAATTTGACACCTTTAGGTGGCCAACTGAGGACCCATTTTTTGACACTTGTTTTAGTGTCAAAATGACACCAAATTATTTTTCAGTGTAGCCAGTCGGGCATGTAACTCACAGAATTTACCTGCCCGACAAAAATTCCACCAGCCCAAGGTTTTTTCATAATATTTTGCAGCAAACAAATTAGAGCAAGACTACTTTTAAACTACAATTACATGTTTTTGTCATACGATGTTCCACTGTAACCCTAGCCTTTAATTTCCTATCAACCTGATCTCCTCTATCATCATGACACACGATCATCTGATGATGAAATTACCCTGAACTTACTGTTACTTACACTTTGAGCTTCAAAAATGTTACCCGCCAGTCGGACGGGTACCTTTGTATCTACACCCGCCCGACACGAAAGTTACCCGCTATGGGCGGGCGGGCGGGTCTTATTTCAATCCCTGCTTATAATAGGTAATGAGCCTCAAGAAGGCCCTTTACCTAAAGCGGCTTTCAAGTAAAATAAGATCTCACTCGATTTTCTAGTCAGAAATTACCTCAGTTTGCAAATAGAATTCCATGGTTTAAACGCGTTAACGCCGTTCACAGTGCTTCCGTCTACGACTGCAACGGTACACGGTAATCGGAATTCTTTTTTATGATAAAAGTTGAAAAAAATATGTTGAAAATTCCTTTAACGTGTTAAATAAACGGAGGCAGATTTCCATTGTCATGATTGTGATCAAGATCGATTTATGAGTCCCGAAATGTCTTTCCTGATAGTCAAACTTCATTATAAGACCCGAGTAAAATATCGCATAATATTGCTTAAACATATCCGCTTGGCGGGAATCTTTCAAAAGATTCAGATGTATTAAATGTTAGTATTAATATTATTTATGATTCTGTAGATGTGTTCCAGAATCGCAACGGTCACTTGCCATAGGCGTCCAATGGATATGTATACGAGCATTGGGTAAGTACAGAGAATACGGCCCATTGTGTTTAGACCGTACCCGTGTTATATTGTCTAACATGATAAATGCGGGCGGTAGTATTATTTTAAGTGGAGGCGTCGTTGTTTCAAAACAAAATATTACCGAACGCATTTATGTCAGACAATATAACACGGTTACGGTCTAAAAATAACAGCCCGTATTCTCGTACGTAGTTAAACACGGTTTTAAGCTAAACATGCGTCTAACTTTGAATTTAGACACATCACCTAACTAGACGTAATTCTCGAAAAATTGTTTAACTTAAATACGCGTCTAACTCACTAAAAGTGTTTAACTTAAAACATGGGTATGGGGTAGTTTAAAGCGCGTTTAACTAGACTCATACGCCAACTGTATGCTTTGCATAATCACTCAACCGTGCCTGCTGCAAGCTGACGTTCGGGTCGTGTAGTATTAAAAATACATGTGCTATTTCGGTTGATATTTATAGTTATCCATTAGGCCCACAACAAAAATAAATACCTGTATACAGTAACGCACGACCACTCTGAGGACGAGATTCGCGATGTTTAAAACCGTGTTTTGATAAACACGTTGTTTAAAAGATAAACTCGCGTTTAAAGTTAGACACGCGTTTGGTCAGACACGGTTTTAAGCTAAAACCGTGTTTAGTACCAGAATACGGCCCAATACCTTTTTTATCATTTTTAAACAGTCATACTTTGGACATATATTTAATCAAAATTGTAACTTTAATTTTCCACATTTGTCAACTTTTACCCCTGTTAGTATCGAAAAACCACCAAAACATTCCATCCAATCTCGTGCCGTGAGTACATAATGCGTCAGTGTAATGCGCCGCATAAGCACGCAGAAAAACCGCAGTAGACGCACTGCATAAGGGCGCGTTATGGAGGAAAACTTAAGTAACCACGCAGTGCGCGAGGGTGGTCACGCTAATTAATGTACGCCATGTTAAGTTGTCTGATATAAATGTCGCCGATTTCTCTGAGAACCGATGGGAGTTTCATAAACATTCTTAGCTGTTTAAGAATGCTAGATAAAGCATGTCTCCGATCCCGTTCTAAACAAAATAAGTGGAATGGCGAAAAGTGACCAAAAAACGTGAAACGTCAACTAAACAAAAATATATGTTGTCTTTTTGTTTTAATAATGTAACCAATCAGACCTCCAAAGCAATAGTACCAAGCGGAGTCTTCTGTATGCGCTAATGTTGCTCGTAGAGAAACAATTTAAAAATTATATAGATATGTTGCAAGTTTACTCGCTCTATATAATTATGTGATAAATGTGAGAGGGCCTGACGTTTCGATCCTAATAGAATCTTTATCGAAGGCAAAAATCTTCGATAAAGATTCTTTTACAATCGACAATTCAGGCCCTCTCATATTTATTACATTTACACAGGCTATAGCTATTTTTGTTGATAAGCAGTTTGCATTCAGCTTTAACATTATCTTTGTAATTGTTGCATCAATGCAGGGACAATTCCAGGACCGATAGTCTATGGCGCAGCACTCGACCATTCCTGTATCCTCTGGCAAAAAGACTGCAATGGCGACGAAGGATCTTGTTTTCTATACAGTGGTCAAAGTATAGCGTGGAGATTCTTTCTATTGGGCGGTGGCTTTACACTATTGACGATCACATTTTTCCTGTTGGCTCTATGGGTCTACAAGAGCCCGGACCCCGATGAAGAAGGGGCGACTGTAACGATTGAAGGGAAAGAAACTAAGTATATGGCTACCGATGAGGGCGTTAGACCCGATATGAACCGGATGGTGTCTAGCGGTAGCCAGGCCGCAATAGTAGCCAATGAAAGTCTTCCAGCAGGGAGTGACATTGACAAGGGGTATGACTATGTCCCGGAGCGTATTATAAATGAACAGGATAATGCCGGATATGATCATGATGACGAGGACAATAATACTTCATCATCGCAGAGTAAAGACAATAATAAGAAACCTAAAGATGTGTTACATATTTCAAGTGTGTGAACCGGGCGTCAGACCATCAGGGGCATGGGGGTAGAACTTGGAAAGAGATAAGTTATTCCATTCGATTTTCATCCAGGAGTTCAATTTAAACCACTCCCATATGAAAACGTATGTCGACTGTGTAGAATGTTTATACATCATGTACATTTTTTTAATAATCGTTAACGAATTAGAACTAATTGTTAACTAATTTGACTTTAGAACGAATTGTTAACTAATTTGACTTTAGGGCAAGCAGTTGCTTGCGGACACTCAATAAGCCTATTACCTGAATGAGCTTCATTCAATTATTACATATAACAGTAACACAGGACACTTTTTCAAGGATTTCTCACAATTGTGGAGACCTCCTATAATATTCTTTTTACATACCGTTAAACTTCATCTATAAGCACCCATTGACTAATAGTTAATAAGCAGAGAATAGATAAAAAGGTATGAGCGCCCTCTTTTGATCTAGAGAAATTAGCACGAATTTGTTTAGTGTATTCGATATTCAATAATATAAAGTTGTATTACTATCTAAATAATTTCATGGACAGACGAATTGCTCAGTTGGTAAAGCGCCCGGTAAAGCGTCAACTTCAGTATCACGAGGTTGGTGGATCAATTCTCAACTACACCTTTTGCAATTTCTTTTGAAATCCAAGTGATATAGAAATTAATGCAAACTTGAAGGTAAAATTATTACTCAATTATACTAGCTTTATTGTTATTTTTCAAAAAACAAGCGCATAATTAATTTGATTGTATAAAGTAATGATCTTAATAGTCCAACCTTTTTATAAGCTAAAACACATTTATACTACAAATTAACCACAGCAAAATGTATTCATTGGCTTATTTTAAATGTTTCACACAGTAATCTTAAACGTTTCCTTCATCATGATTTAAGGGCAAATTATGATGATGCATATTAGGTTGGTAGATCAAGTTAAGCAACAAAATGAAAGTAACTATGCAAACCACTATAATCCTGGTCTCACAGGATTATAATTGAATGGCTATTAAATCAATTTATTTTCAATAAGATAGAGGGCCGTCCATTTATACCGACCCATCAATCATACATGTAGTTATAAAACAGTATCTGACATAGCACTCCCGTTTAGATCAATTGGTAAAGCCAGCGCCAACAGTTTGGGCTAGGGCAATTGTGATCGCAGGTTCCAGATGGCAATACCTGGTTCGAATCTCACTTCAAGACTTCTTCTTTTGGAAAGTTTATAAATATTTACGGTGTATATCAAATTCTTAACTTTGTTTTTACCATGAATAAATAGTGAATCTATCTTCGTCTTTAATGTGGGTTTTCCCTCTTTTTTTTCCTCTCTTTCTACTATTTTTTATTTTAATTTTAATGCTATCACAATCGTTTATAAATAGTACAAACATTTAAATCAACCTCAACGACTTAGTATTTTTGTGAAGACATGCATGGATGGAGTACAATGAGACAATACGTTGATTATAATTCACTGCTTTTCAGTTCAGCTACTTATGGTATTTTGTTAAGTTGTGGTTTTTGTGAGTAGTTGGCCATTGTTGGTTCTAGATGACAATTCCTAATTGAGTTTATAGAGACACATACATGTACATGTACATGTATATGGTCACATTTTTTAACCTGGGCTACATTTGTGTTACATTGGTCATTTTCATGAAATATACATCATTTTTCTGTTTTGGTAGAATATATCAAAATATTTACATCTAAAGGGTATGAAACCATATATATTTGGAAAGCTCATAATATAAGGATTGTCAATTTTTAAACTAGAAATCAAATATACAGGGTGACCTAAACATTATACAGGGTGTAACAATTAAAAAGTTATACAAAATTATGATTTACTTTTTTTCTTCCACAGTCTAAATGCAGGACCTATGTGAAGGATATACATGTTTTTGTTGTATTTTAGTAAATTACCCATCCAGCGAATACAATATTTATTAGTCAGCTTATTAGGAAGTAATATATACGGGGTGGTCAAAATATCCAATGATAAATACCGAAAAAAACACCAATTTAAACAAGTTATGAAATTTATGATAATTCAGAACAAGTTTGAGTGACTATCGTTACGTTTAACCATCACTATGTGATTCGATTATAAAGCATCGTTTCACACAGCAATTTAATATACAGGGTGTTTAAACTGCCATGTACAGTACGTGAGTATTATGGTGTCATCTCATCCACTACAGTTATTGATAACATAACTCAACCTGCTACAGTGGGCATTTTAAAGTATCATAATAATATGTGTTGCATATAAAGTATGGACAATTAATTACTTTGGCTCGTACATGTAGTACCAGTTGTGTTCATAGATCTTAAAGACATTCCTGAGGCAGGAGTCCAGTAATACTTTCAAATGAAGATCAATAGAAACCATCCATTCATGCAAATAGGACAATGAGATTTAGTCAGTTGTTGATTACTGTGTGTGGTAGAGCATGACATTGTATGCAATGGAATCATTTGCATACTTGGGACTTCTATACCACACCGCTACCGTTTGTCTGTTAGGACATTTTGAGTTTTAACAATTTTCCACCCATGTATTACATAGCAATCACCTCCTCCTCCTCCACTCCCTCCTCCTCCGCTCCCTCAACCACCCTGACTAATTATACTTAACGAGCTGTATTAATTAAAGCAAAAGTGATAGATTTTTTCTCTCTTCAGATTATTAAAAGGTATTAAATTGTCTTTAAGATAAGACCAAACACAAGTCAATTTGATAGAGAGTTACTCAAATACAATAGCCTAAAGACAAAAACCGCTCTAAAATGTAACAAAACCACCTTTTTGTGGTGCCGAGGTTAAAAAACGTGACCATATGGTTCACAGTTGATCGATACAAGCATTAGCTTCATGATACAAGCATGTAGCATGTCTATCGAATTTGGGGCAGAGGACTTCTTTAGTGATATAGACCATGAAGCTTCATGTATAGACACAGTTTCGTAATTCTAAAACTAATCCGTTATAAATCAATAACACGTGGCCACTATACTACCATTTACATGAATGTAATGCATGACCTTCAATACCACGTGAGCTGCTCAAACTATGACATGTTCATTAGGCGTGCAATTTAAAGGCAATCCGTCAAACGTGTGTATTATAGTTCCGAAAAACTTAAACAGACTTAAAAAGATGGATGGTGCCGTAAATAAGTCCTTCGCGTGATTTCTTTTATTATTTTCCACTCAGTTTTGTTTTATTTGTTTTGTGCTTTGTGTTTCTCCAAGAATAGGTATGGCACAAACGTGTAATATCGCGTTTCGAATCAATGAGAACAACAGGCAAACAGTCAAAACGTTATTGACTGGCCATGGCTTGCGTGTCCAGTTTGATTAAATTTTGTTTCATTTAAAAAATATATATATAAAAAAACCAACGTAAAAGATAGATTCCTTGTTCATTCATGATAAAAATAAAACACTGTCAAGAATTTGAAAATTATGACCTTTCCAAAAGAAGAAGTCTTGAAGTGAGATTCGAACCAGGTATTGCCATCTGGAACCTGCGATCACAATTGCCCTAGCCCAAACTGTTGGCGCTGGCTTTACCAATTGATCTAAACGGGAGTGCTATGTCAGATACTGTTTTATAACTACATGTATGATTGATGGGTCGGTATAAATGGACGGCCCTCTATCTTATTGAAAATAAATTGATTTAATAGCCATTCAATTATAATCCTGTGAGACCAGGATTATAGTGGTTTGCATAGTTACTTTCAT
The DNA here is from genome assembly GCA_035610835.1 of Ophiura sarsii. Classification (NCBI taxonomy): domain Eukaryota; kingdom Metazoa; phylum Echinodermata; class Ophiuroidea; order Amphilepidida; family Ophiuridae; genus Ophiura; species Ophiura sarsii. The sequence continues at coordinate 26,035,093 of CM069444.1, read as the reverse complement.
TTTGTTGCTTAACTTGATCTACCAACCTAATATGCATCATCATAATTTGCCCTTAAATCATGATGAAGGAAACGTTTAAGATTACTGTGTGAAACATTTAAAATAAGCCAATGAATACATTTTGCTGTGGTTAATTTGTAGTATAAATGTGTTTTAGCTTATAAAAAGGTTGGACTATTAAGATCATTACTTTATACAATCAAATTAATTATGCGCTTGTTTTTTGAAAAATAACAATAAAGCTAGTATAATTGAGTAATAATTTTACATTCAAGTTTGCATTAATTTCTATATCACTTGGATTTCAAAAGAAATTGCAAAAGGTGTAGTTGAGAATTGATCCACCAACCTCGTGATACTGAAGTTGACGCTTTACCGGGCGCTTTACCAACTGAGCAATTCGTCTGTCCATGAAATTATTTAGATAGTAATACAACTTTATATTATTGAATATCGAATACACTAAACAAATTCGTGCTTATTTCTCTAGATCAAAAGAGGGCGCTCATACCTTTTTATCTATTCTCTGCTTATTAACTATTAGTCAATGGGTGCTTATAGATGAAGTTTAACGGTATTCTATAACTTCAACATCATGATCATATGGTGAGAAGGGTGTTGAATATTTTGAGGCTCCGATTAGGAAATGATAGTCATTTTAACAGTTTATCCACACAATGGCGGTCATGCATTGCCACGATTATTGCTCTTTTTTATGCACAAAGTGCTATACCGTGTTACATGGTTTGGCACAATTGTCTATATAGACTGTTGTTGAAGAAGTAAACCGGTTTTACCAAATTACCTTTAAACAATTGTGTGGTGGGGTATTTTGGGAGGTTTTTTCGTGTTTTCGTTTTTCTCCTGAATGGGAGGATGATATCAAATGGTACGACATCGCTTACCATTCGTAATATGGTAACGTGGCAATGGGAAAATGTACGCAAGCGACAAGTAATGTCTTGCGAGGAATTGGGTTCAAACCTCTTTCGTTGACTGTGTAACCGGATTTAGGGCACTTTCAGCGTTTATTTTGAGGAATGAGTGAGTGATAGTGTCGTCTGAAGACATCACGAAACTACAAACATGATTGGTCTACACTGTAAATTGCCCATCAATTCATGAAATAGTTGTGTTTTTGGTCGTTTGTTTTGTTTTCGGTCTTTTTATGCAATAGACAACCACATCACAGAGGTAGCTTATGACTATAACATGATAAAAGAGTTCAGAGATAAATGTGTCTGAAAGTATAAAAGGTTTATTCAAAGCAGTAGTAATTGTCTGTAACTAATAAGCTTAAGATTTCTCCTCAATGTAGAGCAATCCGCCGCTGAAAAGGTGTCCTCGTTCTTATTGTTTTATTTTATTTGTTTGTTTGTTTGTTTGGGTTGGGTGTTTGTTTATAATTATTTGTAATCAACTCAAAATAACAATCATGATATGATATTAGGCTTAAAGCCATAACCATGATAACATGAGGTTATCTTGTAACGTAGTAAAAAGAGCTTACTTTTCGTAATTCATCATTATAATTGTATAATTTGGGCATGGAAGGTTTTTTTGTCGTTTGGTGGGCGCAAACACATCTTGGTTTATCGGGGCTCGATAGTAAATAGTGATACGCATCTAAGACATCATACTGACAGGATTCGGATATTACGTACATTTATCAGGATGCAGTCATATATGTTTCTAATTGTATACATCCGTAAGGAGTCAAAGAGATATGGCAGCCAAAATGCATCAAAGACGTCTTCACACCCCACACCCCAACACCCACCAGAAGCCAGAAGCTCCTCAATTCGGAGCGCCACCAACATCTGCTCCCTGCAAAACCCGCAATAACGTATTCCCTCAGGAACCAGAAAAAATACCAGGAGCCAAAAACAAGAACTGGCAGATATTACAACTCAACTATCCCATATGTCATTCGTCTTTTAAATCAATGTTAGCTGTTTATAATATTATGTATATATTTTTTTTTTTCTGTGTTTTTACTATGTATCAGGGGCGGAGCCAGAGATTGAATTTACCGGGGGGGGCTGAAAAGAAGATGAAAAATCTTGAATTTTGTGTTGGTGGACTATCCAATGCGGTGCGCAGCACCGCCCTCCGAGCTCTGCTCAGACAGGGGGGAGTAGAAAAAATTTCAATTTTCGAACTCATTTGGTGCGATCTGGTGTATACTTTTGACCAACATTTTATTGAAAAGCCACCTCTTCATTTCCAATAAAAAAAAATTTTCTTCTTTTCAATACACGAAAGAAGTTGAGCATAACTGATACATGTATATATTCTTGATTTAAATATACATGGTTTAAAAGCTCGAACAGGGGGGAGTCTGGGCTCAGAAGTAGAAACATTTTCAATTTTCGAACTCATTTGCTGCGATCTGGTGTATACTTTTGACCAATATTTTATGAAAAGCAATCCCTTTCCTCCGTTTCTTCTCTTTTTTTTTCCCTTCTTTTTTTCTTTCTTTACAAAAAAAGTGGGGCGGCCGCCTATATAGGCCTACGTGTATATCACGACATACAACGTTATTTTATTCACCAATCCGTCGATCAATTAAAGGCTCTTTCTCCCGTTCTCTTCCCCTTCCCCCTTTCCTCTCCCTCTCTCTTTTCTTCGATTTTTTTTACCGGGGGGCGCGCGCCCCCTCCGCCCCCCCCCCCCCCCCCCTGGATCCGCGCCTGTGTATGCTATGTAACTTGTAAGCCAGTGTCATCAGCTGTGCTGTTTTGCTGGCATTTGTATACCATGAATAAATAAATAAATAAATAAATGAAATATCAGTGCATTCGTGCTTGATAATCGCTCTCGTCCTTGCACGAGTTCACATTCAAGAGATGTATAGTTGGCAGCCAAAATGCATCAAAGTCGTCTACACACACACCCCCACACCCACACCCGTATCTGTCAGGCGTATACCCTTCTCGAAGTATATGATAGATAATTTATTCGCTATCAGTGCATTCGTGCTTGATAATCGCTCTCGTCCTTGCACGAGTAGTGCACCAGCCCTTGAAATTGATGCAGACAATCCGTCACAATCACGAGTTGTAAATGACCCGATTTGTGTTTTGAAATCTCGGTATACAGACGAGTCCGGGCGAACAAAAAAGACGCTATTTTCACGCTTGGCTTCTTACAGGTTAAAAAGGAAATGATCTAAATACGTCGCTAAAGCGATGAAAACGCGATGAAAAAGTTACTTCGAATTGAATGCGATGTTACGTATACACCACATTAGGTTTGAATCAAATATACGCACAAAGCAGTATACGCACAACGCAATACTAACCCATTAGTAAGTTGCATTGTATTAGAACAGGAAGGAGTATTAGACAGACTCGTATTTATTCTATAAACCAGTATATTCATATACAAAATATAATTTGTAACGTTTGACTTAACATTTTTCGTCAATGCCTGTCTTTCATTAGGTAGATATTATTTTCATTTCGGCCAAAAAGGTTGCAATGCAATCGATCGTTTAAAGTGAAATTGTTTTCATAACGATTTTGTCCATGACACACAGAAGCACCTCAACATCACTGCTGAAGAGATTGGCGGCGGAACGAAGACTTACAAGGTAAGGTTTGGTTTATCATGTTTATAGACATGGCTTACGATTAGTAACAAAATGTAGATCTTGTGCTGTGTATTTCTGGGTGCCTATATCGGCCAATATCCCACAGAGATTCAACAACTATAGGCTAGTACACCGTAAGCACGTGCTTCACCAACAACAACAAAAACGCATTATGAGTTAGGACGCTCTATATACTAATACCAGTATGCTCTAGATGGGTGCGTTACGCACGGAACGCGTTAGTGGTCTAAAGCTCGAAGTATACAATTATTGTGAAAAAGTGTCGACTTTTACTCGTTTAGGAGCAGTCAAATTGGGGGAGAAATTAGGGTTTAAACGCCCCCTCCCGAACAAAATCTTGGCCAAACATGTTACCAACTTTGCTCGACCATTTCCATCCTCAAACGACAATTGATGATGTAATGAATTACGCGTTCAAAGAATTACACTCATTTGTCTCTTGTTTTTTCAGAAGAGGTTTTCGGAAGAACATTTTTGCAACTGTGGAAAGGATCTCTGTCGATATGGATTCGAATGTTTCGTTATCTACATCAATGACTAATGACTCGGAGGCCAATTCCTCATCAAGTTTTCAACCAATACATATTGTGCGTGTTACGTGGAGCTGGCGGTTAATTGGTCAATTAATGTTAGCCATCATTGGCATCCTGGGAAATTCACTCGTTATACACGTGTATATGTACCTTCACGCGCGTAATGTCAAGAAGGCTGCTACGAACATCTTGATCGCAGCTTTAGCCGTTGCTGACCTGTTGACGTCGATTTCCATCCTTCCCCACCCGACTTTATCCCGAGTTCCTGGTAACTTTGGAGGACATATTTACTGCAAACTGGTTGAATCACTGTTCAGAATTCACACCACCAAATGGTTTCCCTATGCGTTTACATGTAAAATGGTAGTTACAAAAAAGCCCATTTTCTCGCTTATAAAGCGACTGGAATTTTCAATTTGACATTTTCCTTAAATTTCATGATATATTTGATCATTTAATCAAAACAAATATATATGGTATCCCCGAAAGTTCTGAGAAATAAGACCCCAAAGTTGGACAATTGATGTAGCGCCCTCATTTATCAGAAAAAGTTGAGAAATGTTGCCAGATCATTTACAATCAAAATACATCTAAAAAACCTACAAAATGCATTGAAAATATGTCTTTTTCCACTGTGGTATTAGGTAGTAGTCCTAAAATCAGGATTAAACTACAACTTTAATCATTTGGGAGCAATAAGTACCATTTCTGATTAATTCTATAATCAATGGGCCACAGGATGAAAGCTAAGAAAAAACTTTTGATTGTCGTCTCTACAAGGACTGAAATTATTTACTGGCGTGGAATCTAAAGGGACAATTGTTTTAATTTTTATTGTTTTTACTTTCAATTTCAATCCTCATAATGATATAAAAACTATTCTTTTGCAAAAACAATGAGCTACACATGATTTTTTTACCATTTCAAATCAGAGCCAATCTTGGCCTACCCCTTAAACATGTACTATCTACTGAAGACAGCAAATTGTCAAAATATAACCTGGGCTTTTTGGGTCACACCAATTAATATTTTAGGACTGAATGTGGAAAGAAGAAGTAACAGTGTCCATTTTAGTCATTATAATGTTAATTTACATCTTTTCACCTGCTTTTGTAATTTTTACAGCAAAGTGGAGCACTGTGTTAGTTTAGTGTGAAATACCATGAAATATGATTAGGTTGGATATTTGGCCTGCCCTACATGCAAATTATGCTGAATCACATAAAACCTGATCATGTGAATTGATCTAATCAATGTATTTTTTAAACACTTTTTGATCATAGATACTGAAACCCTCTAGACCCCTTAATTTTAAAAACTTTTATTTTTTTTATTTTTTTTATACATGGGGGGGGGGGGGCATGATGATTTGATCGGGGGATAATTTATGACTGGCAAATGAATCTATTAGATGTAGCAATTGAAAATATGTCCCCAATTTGCACACATAACACTAATTTAGGCTAGAATTCAAAGTAAGCTTCAAAATCCAATAGCTAGGCAATGTATCCTTCCCACACTGTTGAATTTTGAAGCTTTATCAATTCAACTAGCCGATATTGTATGCCTTGATTCAGCACAAAACTAACCTGAGTCATTAAATAGCTGCTTCAAGGTAGACTGGACCTCCGGTCTCTGGCATAGCCTAGGGATCTAGACTAATCTTTTTAAGACTGATTTCAACATAAAAAAGACACCACCTTAATCTTAATTTCACTTTCCACCAACTCTCAGATTGACCTTGTTTGCAAGGCGAGTATACTTCAAGGCAGCTATTTATTATAATTTGAGCTTCTAATATGACCGTAACATAGTAGGTGAATGGCATGATGTAGTAAGCTTATCAATGATTTCACTTTTTTTACACTGTTGCCGATGATGACAAGACTGTCGAATTCGGTGAGCTATTTTTTCATCGAGTAATTTGCCTGTATAATTTGCTTATGAAATCGAATATTTTGCCCTATCTTACCATTGTTTAGTAGTGGAAATGTCAAATTGAACCCGATCGCAGTGAATTTCAAGCAAATTGAACTTTTGTGGTAGAAGACTCATTCAAAATATCATCAAAGCAGCCGATATTAAGCAGGCGATATCATAACACTCCAGCAAAGACCAGTATCTTCATAAAGGGACAATTGTTTTAATTTTTATTGTTTTTACTTTCAATTTCAATCCTCATAATGATATAAAAACTATTCTTTTGCAAAAACAATGAGCTACACATGATTTTTTTACCATTTCAAATCAGAGCCAATCTTGGCCTACCCCTTAAACATGTACTATCTACTGAAGACAGCAAATTGTCAAAATATAACCTGGGCTTTTTGGGTCACACCAATTAATATTTTAGGACTGAATGTGGAAAGAAGAAGTAACAGTGTCCATTTTAGTCATTATAATGTTAATTTACATCTTTTCACCTGCTTTTGTACAGCAAAGTGGAGCACTGTGTTAGTTTAGTGTGAAATACCATGAAATATGATTAGGTTGGATATTTGGCCTGCCCTACATGCAAATTATGCTGAATCACATAAAACCTGATCATGTGAATTGATCTAATCAATGTATTTTTTAAACACTTTTTGATCATAGATACTGAAACCTCTAGACCCCTTAATTTTAAAAACCTTTTTTTTTTTTTTTTTTATACATGGGGGGGGGGGGGCATGATGATTTGATCGGGGGTAATTTATGACTGGCAAATGAATCTATTAGATGTAGCAATTGAAAATATGTCCCCAATTTGCACACATAACACTAATTTAGGCTAGAATTCAAAGTAAGCTTCAAAATCCAATAGCTAGGCAATGTATCCTTCCCACACTGTTGAATTTTGAAGCTTTATCAATTCAACTAGCCGATATTGTATGCCTTGATTCAGCACAAAACTAACCTGAGTCATTAAATAGCTGCTTCAAGGTAGACTGGACCTCCGGTCTCTGGCATAGCCTAGGGATCTAGACTAATCTTTTTAAGACTGATTTCAACATAAAAAAGACACCACCTTAATCTTAATTTCACTTTCCACCAACTCTCAGATTGACCTTGTTTGCAAGGCGAGTATACTTCAAGGCAGCTATTTATTATAATTTGAGCTTTTAATATGACCGTAACATAGTAGGTGAATGGCATGATGTAGTAAGCTTATCAATGATTTCACTTTTTTTACACTGTTGCCGATTATGACAAGACTGTCGAATTCGGTGAGCTATTTTTTCATCGAGTAATTTGCCTGTATAATTTGCTTATGAAATCGAATATTTTGCCCTATCTTACCATTGTTTAGTAGTGGAAATGTCAAATTGAACCCGATCGCAGTGAATTTCAAGCAAATTGAACTTTTGTGGTAGAAGACTCATTCAAAATATCATCAAAGCAGCCGATATTAAGCAGGCGATATCATAACACTCCAGCAAAGACCAGTATCTTCAAGGGACAATTGTTTTAATTTTTATTGTTTTTACTTTCAATTTCAATCCTCATAATGATATAAAAACTATTCTTTTGCAAAAACAATGAGCTACACATGATTTTTTTACCATTTCAAATCAGAGCCAATCTTGGCCTACCCCTTAAACATGTACTATCTACTGAAGACAGCAAATTGTCAAAATATAACCTGGGCTTTTTGGGTCACACCAATTAATATTTTTGGACTGAATGTGGAAAGAAGAAGTAACAGTGTCCATTTTAGTCATTATAATGTTAATTTACATCTTTTCACCTGCTTTTGTAATTTTTACAGCAAAGTGGAGCACTGTGTTAGTTTAGTGTGAAATACCATGAAATATGATTAGGTTGGATATTTGGCCTGCCCTACATGCAAATTATGCTGAATCACATAAAACCTGATCATGTGAATTGATCTAATCAATGTATTTTTTAAACACTTTTTGATCATAGATACTGAAACCCTCTAGACCCCTTAATTTTAAAAACTTTTATTTTTTTATTATTTTTTTTATACATGGGGGGGGGGGGGCATGATGATTTGATCGGGGGATAATTTATGACTGGCAAATGAATCTATTAGATGTAGCAATTGAAAATATGTCCCCAATTTGCACACATAACACTAATTTAGGCTAGAATTCAAAGTAAGCTTCAAAATCCAATAGCTAGGCAATGTATCCTTCCCACACTGTTGAATTTTGAAGCTTTATCAATTCAACTAGCCGATATTGTATGCCTTGATTCAGCACAAAACTAACCTGAGTCATTAAATAGCTGCTTCAAGGTAGACTGGACCTCCGGTCTCTGGCATAGCCTAGGGATCTAGACTAATCTTTTTAAGACTGATTTCAACATAAAAAAGACACCACCTTAATCTTAATTTCACTTTCCACCAACTCTCAGATTGACCTTGTTTGCAAGGCGAGTATACTTCAAGGCAGCTATTTATTATAATTTGAGCTTCTAATATGACCATAACATAGTAGGTGAATGGCATGATGTAGTAAGCTTATCAATGATTTCACTTTTTTTACACTGTTGCCGATGATGACAAGACTGTCGAATTCGGTGAGCCATTTTTTCATAGAGTAATTTGCCTGTATAATTTGCTTATGAAATCGAATATTTTGCCCTATCTTACCATTGTTTAGTAGTGGAAATGTCAAATTGAACCCGATCGCAGTGAATTTCAAGCAAATTGAACTTTTGTGGTAGAAGACTCATTCAAAATATCATCAAAGCAGCCGATATTAAGCAGGCGATATCATAACACTCCAGCAAAGACCAGTATCTTCAGGGACAATTGTTTTAATTTTTATTGTTTTTACTTTCAATTTCAATCCTCATAATGATATAAAAACTATTCTTTTGCAAAAACAATCAGCTACACATGATTTTTTTACCATTTCAAATCAGAGCCAATCTTGGCCTACCCCTTAAACATGTACTATCTACTGAAGACAGCAAATTGTCAAAATATAACCTGGGCTTTTTGGGTCACACCAATTAATATTTTAGGACTGAATGTGGAAAGAAGAAGTAACAGTGTCCATTTTAGTCATTATAATGTTAATTTACATCTTTTCACCTGCTTTTGTAATTTTTACAGCAAAGTGGAGCACTGTGTTAGTTTAGTGTGAAATACCATGAAATATGATTAGGTTGGATATTTGGCCTGCCCTACATGCAAATTATGCTGAATCACATAAAACCTGATCATGTGAATTGATCTAATCAATGTATTTTTTAAACACTTTTTGATCATAGATACTGAAACCCTCTAGACCCCTTAATTTTAAAAACTTTTTTTTTTTTTTTTTTTTATACATGGGGGGGGGGGGGGCATGATGATTTGATCGGGGGATAATTTATGACTGGCAAATGAATCTATTAGATGTAGCAATTGAAATTATGTCCCCAATTTGCACACATAACACTAATTTAGGCTAGAATTCAAAGTAAGCTTCAAAATCCAATAGCTAGGCAATGTATCCTTCCCACACTGTTGAATTTTGAAGCTTTATCAATTCAACTAGCCGATATTGTATGCCTTGATTCAGCACAAAACTAACCTGAGTCATTAAATAGCTGCTTCAAGGTAGACTGGACCTCCGGTCTCTGGCATAGCCTAGGGATCTAGACTAATCTTTTTAAGACTGATTTCAACATAAAAAAGACACCACCTTAATCTTAATTTCACTTTCCACCAACTCTCAGATTGACCTTGTTTGCAAGGCGAGTATACTTCAAGGCAGCTATTTATTATAATTTGAGCTTTTAATATGACCGTAACATAGTAGGTGAATGGCATGATGTAGTAAGCTTATCAATGATTTCACTTTTTTTACACTGTTGCCGATGATGACAAGACTGTCGAATTCGGTGAGCTATTTTTTCATCGAGTAATTTGCCTGTATAATTTGCTTATGAAATCGAATATTTTGCCCTATCTTACCATTGTTTAGTAGTGGAAATGTCAAATTGAACCCGATCGCAGTGAATTTCAAGCAAATTGAACTTTTGTGGTAGAAGACTCATTCAAAATATCATCAAAGCAGCCGATATTAAGCAGGCGATATCATAACACTCCAGCAAAGACCAGTATCTTCAAGGGACAATTGTTTTAATTTTTATTGTTTTTACTTTCAATTTCAATCCTCATAATGATATAAAAACTATTCTTTTGCAAAAACAATGAGCTACACATGATTTTTTTACCATTTCAAATCAGAGCCAATCTTGGCCTACCCCTTAAACATGTACTATCTACTGAAGACAGCAAATTGTCAAAATATAACCTGGGCTTTTTGGGTCACACCAATTAATATTTTAGGACTGAATGTGGAAAGAAGAAGTAACAGTGTCCATTTTAGTCATTATAATGTTAATTTACATCTTTTCACCTGCTTTTGTAATTTTTACAGCAAAGTGGAGCACTGTGTTAGTTTAGTGTGAAATACCATGAAATATGATTAGGTTGGATATTTGGCCTGCCCTACATGCAAATTATGCTGAATCACATAAAACCTGATCATGTGAATTGATCTAATCAATGTATTTTTTAAACACTTTTTGATCATAGATACTGAAACCCTCTAGACCCCTTAATTTTAAAAACTTTTATTTTTTTATTATTTTTTTTATACATGGGGGGGGGGGGGAGCATGATGATTTGATCGGGGGATAATTTATGACTGGCAAATGAATCTATTAGATGTAGCAATTGAAAATATGTCCCCAATTTGCACACATAACACTAATTTAGGCTAGAATTCAAAGTAAGCTTCAAAATCCAATAGCTAGGCAATGTATCCTTCCCACACTGTTGAATTTTGAAGCTTTATCAATTCAACTAGCCGATATTGTATGCCTTGATTCAGCACAAAACTAACCTGAGTCATTAAATAGCTGCTTCAAGGTAGACTGGACCTCCGGACTCGGGCATAGCCTAGGGATCTAGACTAATCTTTTTAAGACTGATTTCAACATAAAAAAGACACCACCTTAATCTTAATTTCACTTTCCACCAACTCTCAGATTGACCTTGTTTGCAAGGCGAGTATACTTCAAGGCAGCTATTTATTATAATTTGAGCTTCTAATATGACCGTAACATAGTAGGTGAATGGCATGATGTAGTAAGCTTATCAATGATTTCACTTTTTTTACACTGTTGCCGATGATGACAAGACTGTCGAATTCGGTGAGCCATTTTTTCATAGAGTAATTTGCCTGTATAATTTGCTTATGAAATCGAATATTTTGCCCTATCTTACCATTGTTTAGTAGTGGAAATGTCAAATTGAACCCGATCGCAGTGAATTTCAAGCAAATTGAACTTTTGTGGTAGAAGACTCATTCAAAATATCATCAAAGCAGCCGATATTAAGCAGGCGATATCATAACACTCCAGCAAAGACCAGTATCTTCAGGGACAATTGTTTTAATTTTTATTGTTTTTACTTTCAATTTCAATCCTCATAATGATATAAAAACTATTCTTTTGCAAAAACAATCAGCTACACATGATTTTTTTACCATTTCAAATCAGAGCCAATCTTGGCCTACCCCTTAAACATGTACTATCTACTGAAGACAGCAAATTGTCAAAATATAACCTGGGCTTTTTGGGTCACACCAATTAATATTTTAGGACTGAATGTGGAAAGAAGAAGTAACAGTGTCCATTTTAGTCATTATAATGTTAATTTACATCTTTTCACCTGCTTTTGTAATTTTTACAGCAAAGTGGAGCACTGTGTTAGTTTAGTGTGAAATACCATGAAATATGATTAGGTTGGATATTTGGCCTGCCCTACATGCAAATTATGCTGAATCACATAAAACCTGATCATGTGAATTGATCTAATCAATGTATTTTTTAAACACTTTTTGATCATAGATACTGAAACCCTCTAGACCCCTTAATTTTAAAAACTTTTTTTTTTTTTTTTTTTATACATGGGGGGGTGGGGGCATGATGATTTGATCGGGGGATAATTTATGACTGGCAAATGAATCTATTAGATGTAGCAATTGAAATTATGTCCCCAATTTGCACACATAACACTAATTTAGGCTAGAATTCAAAGTAAGCTTCAAAATCCAATAGCTAGGCAATGTATCCTTCCCACACTGTTGAATTTTGAAGCTTTATCAATTCAACTAGCCGATATTGTATGCCTTGATTCAGCACAAAACTAACCTGAGTCATTAAATAGCTGCTTCAAGGTAGACTGGACCTCCGGTCTCTGGCATAGCCTAGGGATCTAGACTAATCTTTTTAAGACTGATTTCAACATAAAAAAGACACCACCTTAATCTTAATTTCACTTTCCACCAACTCTCAGATTGACCTTGTTTGCAAGGCGAGTATACTTCAAGGCAGCTATTTATTATAATTTGAGCTTCTAATATGACCGTAACATAGTAGGTGAATGGCATGATGTAGTAAGCTTATCAATGATTTCACTTTTTTTACACTGTTGCCGATGATGACAAGACTGTCGAATTCGGTGAGCCATTTTTTCATCGAGTAATTTGCCTGTATAATTTGCTTATGAAATCGAATATTTTGCCCTATCTTACCATTGTTTAGTAGTGGAAATGTCAAATTGAACCCGATCGCAGTGAATTTCAAGCAAATTGAACTTTTGTGGTAGAAGACTCATTCAAAATATCATCAAAGCAGCCGATATTAAGCAGGCGATATCATAACACTCCAGCAAAGACCAGTATCTAAAGGGACAATTGTTTTAATTTTTATTGTTTTTACTTTCAATTTCAATCCTCATAATGATATAAAAACTATTCTTTTGCAAAAACAATGAGCTACACATGATTTTTTTACCATTTCAAATCAGAGCCAATCTTGGCCTACCCCTTAAACATGTACTATCTACTGAAGACAGCAAATTGTCAAAATATAACCTGGGCTTTTTGGGTCACACCAATTAATATTTTAGGACTGAATGTGGAAAGAAGAAGTAACAGTGTCCATTTTAGTCATTATAATGTTAATTTACATCTTTTCACCTGCTTTTGTAATTTTTACAGCAAAGTGGAGCACTGTGTTAGTTTAGTGTGAAATACCATGAAATATGATTAGGTTGGATATTTGGCCTGCCCTACATGCAAATTATGCTGAATCACATAAAACCTGATCATGTGAATTGATCTAATCAATGTATTTTTTAAACACTTTTTGATCATAGATACTGAAACCCTCTAGACCCCTTAATTTTAAAAACTTTTTTTTTTTTTTTTTTTTATACATGGGGGGGGGGGCATGATGATTTGATCGGGGGATAATTTATGACTGGCAAATGAATCTATTAGATGTAGCAATTGAAATTATGTCCCCAATTTGCACACATAACACTAATTTAGGCTAGAATTCAAAGTAAGCTTCAAAATCCAATAGCTAGGCAATGTATCCTTCCCACACTGTTGAATTTTGAAGCTTTATCAATTCAACTAGCCGCTATTGTATGCCTTGATTCAGCACAAAACTAACCTGAGTCATTAAATAGCTGCTTCAAGGTAGACTGGACCTCCGGTCTCTGGCATAGCCTAGGGATCTAGACTAATCTTTTTAAGACTGATTTCAACATAAAAAAGACACCACCTTAATCTTAATTTCACTTTCCACCAACTCTCAGATTGACCTTGTTTGCAAGGCGAGTATACTTCAAGGCAGCTATTTATTATAATTTGAGCTTCTAATATGACCGTAACATAGTAGGTGAATGGCATGATGTAGTAAGCTTATCAATGATTTCACTTTTTTTACACTGTTGCCGATGATGACAAGACTGTCGAATTCGGTGAGCCATTTTTTCATCGAGTAATTTGCCTGTATAATTTGCTTATGAAATCGAATATTTTGCCCTATCTTACCATTGTTTAGTAGTGGAAATGTCAAATTGAACCCGATCGCAGTGAATTTCAAGCAAATTGAACTTTTGTGGTAGAAGACTCATTCAAAATATCATCAAAGCAGCCGATATTAAGCAGGCGATATCATAACACTCCAGCAAAGACCAGTATCTAAAGGGACAATTGTTTTAATTTTTATTGTTTTTACTTTCAATTTCAATCCTCATAATGATATAAAAACTATTCTTTTGCAAAAACAATGAGCTACACATGATTTTTTTACCATTTCAAATCAGAGCCAATCTTGGCCTACCCCTTAAACATGTACTATCTACTGAAGACAGCAAATTGTCAAAATATAACCTGGGCTTTTTGGGTCACACCAATTAATATTTTAGGACTGAATGTGGAAAGAAGAAGTAACAGTGTCCATTTTAGTCATTATAATGTTAATTTACATCTTTTCACCTGCTTTTGTAATTTTTACAGCAAAGTGGAGCACTGTGTTAGTTTAGTGTGAAATACCATGAAATATGATTACGTTGGATATTTGGCCTGCCCTACATGCAAATTATGCTGAATCACATAAAACCTGATCATGTGAATTGATCTAATCAATGTATTTTTTAAACACTTTTTGATCATAGATACTGAAACCCTCTAGACCCCTTAATTTTAAAAACCTTTTTTTTTTTTTTTTTTTATACATGGGGGGGGGGGGGGGCATGATGATTTGATCGGGGGTAATTTATGACTGGCAAATGAATCTATTAGATGTAGCAATTGAAAATATGTCCCCAATTTGCACACATAACACTAATTTAGGCTAGAATTCAAAGTAAGCTTCAAAATCCAATAGCTAGGCAATGTATCCTTCCCACACTGTTGAATTTTGAAGCTTTATCAATTCAACTAGCCGATATTGTATTCCTTGATTCAGCACAAAACTAACCTGAGTCATTAAATAGCTGCTTCAAGGTAGACTGGACCTCCGGTCTCTGGCATAGCCTAGGGATCTAGACTAATCTTTTTAAGACTGATTTCAACATAAAAAAGACACCACCTTAATCTTAATTTCACTTTCCACCAACTCTCAGATTGACCTTGTTTGCAAGGCGAGTATACTTCAAGGCAGCTATTTATTATAATTTGAGCTTCTAATATGACCATAACATAGTAGGTGAATGGCATGATGTAGTAAGCTTATCAATGATTTCACTTTTTTTACACTGTTGCCGATGATGACAAGACTGTCGAATTCGGTGAGCCATTTTTTCATAGAGTAATTTGCCTGTATAATTTGCTTATGAAATCGAATATTTTGCCCTATCTTACCATTGTTTAGTAGTGGAAATGTCAAATTGAACCCGATCGCAGTGAATTTCAAGCAAATTGAACTTTTGTGGTAGAAGACTCATTCAAAATATCATCAAAGCAGCCGATATTAAGCAGGCGATATCATAACACTCCAGCAAAGACCAGTATCTTCAGGGACAATTGTTTTAATTTTTATTGTTTTTACTTTCAATTTCAATCCTCATAATGATATAAAAACTATTCTTTTGCAAAAACAATCAGCTACACATGATTTTTTTACCATTTCAAATCAGAGCCAATCTTGGCCTACCCCTTAAACATGTACTATCTACTGAAGACAGCAAATTGTCAAAATATAACCTGGGCTTTTTGGGTCACACCAATTAATATTTTAGGACTGAATGTGGAAAGAAGAAGTAACAGTGTCCATTTTAGTCATTATAATGTTAATTTACATCTTTTCACCTGCTTTTGTAATTTTTACAGCAAAGTGGAGCACTGTGTTAGTTTAGTGTGAAATACCATGAAATATGATTACGTTGGATATTTGGCCTGCCCTACATGCAAATTATGCTGAATCACATAAAACCTGATCATGTGAATTGATCTAATCAATGTATTTTTTAAACACTTTTTGATCATAGATACTGAAACCCTCTAGACCCCTTAATTTTAAAAACTTTTTTTTTTTTTTTTTTTTATACATGGGGGGGGGCATGATGATTTGATCGGGGGATAATTTATGACTGGCAAATGAATCTATTAGATGTAGCAATTGAAATTATGTCCCCAATTTGCACACATAACACTAATTTAGGCTAGAATTCAAAGTAAGCTTCAAAATCCAATAGCTAGGCAATGTATCCTTCCCACACTGTTGAATTTTGAAGCTTTATCAATTCAACTAGCCGATATTGTATGCCTTGATTCAGCACAAAACTAACCTGAGTCATTAAATAGCTGCTTCAAGGTAGACTGGACCTCCGGTCTCTGGCATAGCCTAGGGATCTAGACTAATCTTTTTAAGACTGATTTCAACATAAAAAAGACACCACCTTAATCTTAATTTCACTTTCCACCAACTCTCAGATTGACCTTGTTTGCAAGGCGAGTATACTTCAAGGCAGCTATTTATTATAATTTGAGCTTCTAATATGACCGTAACATAGTAGGTGAATGGCATGATGTAGTAAGCTTATCAATGATTTCACTTTTTTTACACTGTTGCCGATGATGACAAGACTGTCGAATTCGGTGAGCCATTTTTTCATCGAGTAATTTGCCTGTATAATTTGCTTATGAAATCGAATATTTTGCCCTATCTTACCATTGTTTAGTAGTGGAAATGTCAAATTGAACCCGATCGCAGTGAATTTCAAGCAAATTGAACTTTTGTGGTAGAAGACTCATTCAAAATATCATCAAAGCAGCCGATATTAAGCAGGCGATATCATAACACTCCAGCAAAGACCAGTATCTAAAGGGACAATTGTTTTAATTTTTATTGTTTTTACTTTCAATTTCAATCCTCATAATGATATAAAAACTATTCTTTTGCAAAAACAATGAGCTACACATGATTTTTTTACCATTTCAAATCAGAGCCAATCTTGGCCTACCCCTTAAACATGTACTATCTACTGAAGACAGCAAATTGTCAAAATATAACCTGGGCTTTTTGGGTCACACCAATTAATATTTTAGGACTGAATGTGGAAAGAAGAAGTAACAGTGTCCATTTTAGTCATAATGTTAATTTACATCTTTTCACCTGCTTTTGTAATTTTTACAGCAAAGTGGAGCACTGTGTTAGTTTAGTGTGAAATACCATGAAATATGATTACGTTGGATATTTGGCCTGCCCTACATGCAAATTATGCTGAATCACATAAAACCTGATCATGTGAATTGATCTAATCAATGTATTTTTTAAACACTTTTTGATCATAGATACTGAAACCCTCTAGACCCCTTAATTTTAAAAAAAAAATTTTTTTTTTTTTTTTATACATGGGGGGGGGGGGGCAGGATGCTTTGATCGGGGGATAATTTATGACTGGCAAATGAATCTATTAGATGTAGCAATTGAAAATATGTCCCCAATTTGCACACATAACACTAATTTAGGCTAGAATTCAAAGTAAGCTTCAAAATCCAATAGCTAGGCAATGTATCCTTCCCACACTGTTGAATTTTGAAGCTTTATCAATTCAACTAGCCGATATTGTATGCCTTGATTCAGCACAAAACTAACCTGAGTCATTAAATAGCTGCTTCAAGGTAGACTGGACCTCCGGTCTCTGGCATAGCCTAGGGATCTAGACTAATCTTTTTAAGACTGATTTCAACATAAAAAAGACACCACCTATCTTAATTTCACTTTCCACCAACTCTCAGATTGACCTTGTTTGCAAGGCGAGTATACTTCAAGGCAGCTATTTATTATAATTTGAGCTTCTAATATGACCGTAACATAGTAGGTGAATGGCATGATGTAGTAAGCTTATCAATGATTTCACTTTTTTTACACTGTTGCCGATGATGACAAGACTGTCGAATTCGGTGAGCCATTTTTTCATCGAGTAATTTGCCTGTATAATTTGCTTATGAAATCGAATATTTTGCCCTATCTTACCATTGTTTAGTAGTGGAAATGTCAAATTGAACCCGATCGCAGTGAATTTCAAGCAAATTGAACTTTTGTGGTAGAAGACTCATTCAAAATATCATCAAAGCAGCCGATATTAAGCAGGCGATATCATAACACTCCAGCGAAGACCAGTATCTTCAGAATTCACACCACCAAATGGTTTCCCTATGCGTTTACATGTAAAATGGTAGTTACAAAAAGCCCATTTTCTCGCTTATAAAGCGACTGGAATTTTCAATTTGACATTTTCCTTACACGGGAACAAATCTAGGAGAATGAAACGTTAAGCTTTAGGCTTATTGGCTCAATTTTACGCCGATAGTTTAATTGAGAAAATTAACAAAAAGTTACTTCTGGAATGAAAAAATCACACTTAATTAGGTTTTAATCAAATTACTCACAACAGCGCAATATTGACCCATTAGCATGATTAGTGTATTACAATTGAAGACGTGAGCGCAAGAAGTCGATCCGCAAGTCCATTATTCGACATTTTGAGATACAGGCATTTAAAGTTTACAAAATATAGTAGGAATCAACATAAAATTTCAATTTGGCTGTTATTGGGTGGTGAGTAAATAGGATATGTCTCTGGGATTTATATTCTACACAAAATCAGTATTACAATTTCAATTCAAGGTTTAATAAACATATCATTATCGCAGCAAAATGCTGAATTACAACAATATTTACAATATGTAATATATAGAACAATAGAAACAATATATTCATAGAAATAAGTTAATAACTAAGCATGCATAACACAACAACCCACCCCGATTGGAAACAGAACTATAATGTATGATTTAATAGTTTGACCATGTATGGAATTAAGCTACGAGCGTAACGCAGGGTGTTTTAGGAACAGTTATTTTGTGAGCACTACGGAGAGTCATATTATGCACTTGTTCATCTCTAGATTTTGGTAACCAACCACGGAATTCATTAGATTTTAAAAGGGATTTAGCAAAGTTTAAACAAAGTTGGTTTCTACGGTTTCTGAGTTCCGGAATAGCACATGTTATTAAGGCATGCTGATAGCCTATGTAGTTAAAACCTAAGATGATTCTACACGCCCTCTTCTGAATACGCTCCAAATCATAGTGGAGATTTTCTGTCAGACCAGGATGCCATACTGGTAGAGCATACTCAAGAAGGGGGCGAACAAAACCAACATAGATTGTTACCAGGTCTTTAACACTTAGGGGCCATATCCAAACTCTCAAGTGATTTTATAGCGTTTTTATACCGATTTTACCCCGGTATTAAAACGGTATTTGTTTTCTATTGTTAAAAGCATCGGAAAAAGATCGGTGATTAACTAGAGCCGCCTCTACTTATCTGGCGTTAACAATAGAACTATTGTAGTACTCTCGATGGCTCAATTAGTGAAGCAGACAGATGAAAGCGCGAGGAAGGTTGTGTTATTAAGCTGACCAGTGCTCTAGTTAATCACCGATCTTTTTCCGATGCTTTTAACAATAGAAAAAAATACCGTTTTAATACCGGGGTAAAATCGGTATAAAAACGCTATAAAATCACTTGAGAGTTTGGATATGGCCCCTTAGCCCATGCCGTTTTAGGATGTTAAGCATAAATAGCCGTCCACTTGCACGTTTCGTAATGTCACCAATGTGGGTGTTCCATTTCAGATCTTTAGCAATTTTTATGCCCAGAATCTTCACCGTGTCAGTGCAATGAAGGTTTTGATCATACAAACGGAGGGGGGGTAAGTATCGGTGGATCCATCGCAAAGGTGACATCCATAAACAAACGGAGGGGGGTAAGTATCGGTGGATAAATCAGGAGCTGTTGTGCAGTGCTGCCAACAGGCGCTACATGCAAATTCAATTCAAAATATTTTTAAAGTCAAGTTCTGCATACTTCCGCAGCGCACCCCCCCCCCCCCCCCCCCCGCTCCGTTCGCCGCCGCCGCCGCCGCTTACCCATAGACTCACATTGTAAATATGTATATCGCAGGTTCAAAGTCACGTGGAGTTCACACAAATTAAGTTTTCAAAATATTTTGATTTCAAGTTCTGCATACTTCCGCACAGCACCGCCCCTCCCCCCCCCCCCCCCCCCCCCCCCCCCCCCCCCCCTCCGTTCGCCGCAACCGCTTATACCCATAGACTCAAATTGCAAATATATACATCGGAGGTTCAAAGTCACGTGGAGTTGACACCAAAACAATCTTTTCAAAAGATTTGAGGTTGAATGTAAGTTCTGCGTTCTGTAACCGTCCGCTTCCCCACCCACCGTCGCCGCTTATCGACCCCTAAAACTGTAATTAAAAAGACATCACCGGTTCAAAGCCACGTGCAGTTAACACTAAATATTGTTTCAACTATTCAATATCGAATTTAAGTTCTCCAGTTCTACATCCGTCTGCGACTACGGCCTCCTCAAGCGCTTGTCGACGCCTTAATGTTAATTGAAAAGTAACCGGGTAGCCCAAACCTATTATTGAAGTGACTTTTAATTAACTGAAAAGCACCAACATTATCATTTATTCCTTAAAAAAGTAACCCAAATCGGCTACATTACCGGATCTAGTCAACATTGATAGGAGTTTGACAAATCTCATTATTGTTTCTATCAAAACGCAGGAATGTTGTTTATACATGTACATACAGGGTGTCCCAAAAGTCTATGCACGTTTTTGAAGAGTCATATCTCATAAAATATAAATCATGTGGTATAAATTCAACCATATTTTGATAGACGAGATTTGGGAAATTAATTTGATACCAAACACAACCCTATTGGTGAACCCACAACATTATAAAACTAGTTGAAAGTCATTGGCCGTGTGCCAGACCAACCCATACCAAGTACCACACATTGTTGCTAAAGGTGCGCATAAATTAACGGTATGAAAGCAACGTTGCGCATTAGTCACAGTTCACTGCTTACCTTGCAACATTAATGTTATTTAATACCAAACTCGGTCACTCACAACATAAATAAGCGTAGTAGACAACATTGCACAGCAAAAGTCTTCATTCAAGATGATTTACAGCATAGATAAGCGAATACAAATTGTATGGTTCTACGCTGAAACACATTCAGTTCAACTTACTCAACAAAAGTACAGAAAGCATTTCAAAGTGAAACACGCACCAGGAAGAATATCCATTCTGAAGTTGGTGGATACATTTTTGAACACAGGAACATATTCTAAATGGGTAAAACAACCTTCGATGAGGCCTTCAAGCAGCATTAAAATAATCCGCAAAGTTTAAATTTTAACATGTTTGACAGCTGTGTGATGTGTGTGTTTACTTTTCTGTTACGTTATTCAATTGTTTAGGTCTGTGTTTTTGCATTAGCACACGTCTCTGTATACATGGAAAACATTTAAATTAGATTTCACTTTAGAAACGAAAATTATGTGTGATATAGTTTGTTATTATGATGATATCACTCTAATGTAACATTTTAAATATTACAATTGACGGATCACTTTCCGTGTAACCAACTCTACCCGTATTTTTGTTAATCTTAATAGGTATGGATTTATGAACTTTATTCTTCCGAAGTATAAAATTACATTTTTGCAGTAATACATATTTTACTTCTAGGGTGGCATTACAAACAGATGTTACTCCAATGTTTGGTAACAAAATTATTTCCCACATCTCCTCTTTCTAAATATGTATTCATATTTTCAATACGACTTATATTTTGTGAAATACAAAGCTTCAAAGTCGTGCATAGACTTTTGGGACACCCTGTACTTAGTACATACTAGTACAATAGGGTTATTGAAATGCAAGCACGCATATAACGGTATTGGGACGATTCATCTCACAAGATTGAAGAGAGGTTGAGATTTTCTAATTTTTTTTACAAAGACTACAAACATGGCGGCCCCCACTTATGTCTAGAAAGACCTAAATGTGCAAGTTTTTGCAATCCCATGCTATAGGGTGGCTTCGCCCCAAAAAAGTCCAAAGACTAGCAGCCAAGCTAATACCCAGCCTCAAACACCTCTCATACGAAGAGCGTCTACAGAACATTTAGAAGTCATCACTTACTGGGTAGTGGCAATATTTATGGACTTAATTGAGTTTACAATGAAACTGTCTCTTGTTTTAGGTAGATATTATTTTCATTTCAGCCAAAAGGTTGCAAAGTAATTGATCGTTGTTAAAATGAAATGTTCATAACGATTTGTCCACGAGACACAAAGCATCTCAACAACACTGTTGAAGAGAGTGAGAGTGGAACGAAGACTTACGAGGTAAGGTTTGGTTTGTATCGACATAATACGTATTACTATTAGTAACACTTTACGTATAAGATCTTGTGCAATTTATTTCTGGGCCTTTATATCAGGCATATATCCCACAGAGATTCAACAACTCGGGCTAATAAGAAGAGTGTTAAAAACACAAACATCGCTATACTCTATTTGGCTTCCTCTGGACAGTGACGTAACTTAACAGGCGCAGCCTTTACGCACGCGTATGTATCTTCCGCCTTTCAACGCTCGTGTGTTTACGCCAGCGCCGCGAGTAGGCGCGCACGTTATGTGCTGCAATTAGTAGAATACGCGGTTACGTCACTGTCTCGTGATGGCCAAATAGACTATAGAGGGGGTTGAGTTTGAATGCAAGCAGAAATAAGGAAAAGTATCAAAAAGAGAATTGTGTCATAACAAAACAAGCACTTTCAGTTTTCTTGAAATCAAGTTATATTGTACATGATTGTTTACATAAACAAACTCACCTAAACATGTGTAGTACTGCGGCCAACAGCCCCAAACGTGTCATGAACCCTACCGGAGGTAATCACCTCCACAACATATATCATTGGAAAGGTATTTTCATTCCGCATCTGAAAATCATGGTTGTGAATTTTGTACCCGGGGAAGAGGTCAAGTGCAGGTCATACAGAGGTCACCAAAGGTCAAATATTGGGAAATACACTAATTTCTTAATATCAATGAAAAATGTCACATTTTGTTCATCGTAACGGTAATTAAATTTTCTATCATTGTATATCACTTTCGAGAGGGTTCCCGGTCATTTTCACTCGATTTATAGCTAAAAGTGTCATTTTTGGGACAATATCTTCTCATATATTTTGCCTTCCTATAATAGCAAACGCCTTTGTTACATTATGGATCTTTTTTTGAAAATTGCCCACATGACATGTGTATATTATCACAAAATATCTGTTTTCAAAATTCATAAGTTTAAAAATTATACCGAATGAAAGTCAGATACCCACAATTCCAGAAATTAGCCCAATTTCACCCCATATTTAATGTCCTTGGAGATGAATATCCATTTTTCTTAAATTGTCAGCTAGAAAAATCTATTATACAAATAAAACTGATACAAATCTGGTATTATATTGAAGATCAAATGCATCTTTATAATAAATGTCCCCCGTGGTCATATACTTCTTAATTTTAAGCCGACTTTTGACCAGTTTGTGCCCGTTTTCTAGCTCATTTGAATCCTTTTCTCAATTTAGTAGAAGAAAATCCATTCTTCAAAAGGCCTTATTTTTGAAGCAACCTTAAAAGAATAACCAGCATGATTTATATCAAATTAAACCTACAACCCTCGGGAATCTGAATTTCGTAGATGCACAGTTGATATGGGTGGTTTCGTGTTATCTTGTAAAATTGTTGCAATTCAGATGTTATTCTGCTATAACAATTATGTTAATAAACCTTTTATGAATGAATGAATGAAATGTTGACTCATTTCCATGGCAACCACAAATAAGTTGACAGCATTTTAAAGAATTTGCAAACATTATTTGTTATAGATTTGTGTATGCATAAAATATTTCAGAACACCGATTTCCACGTAAACGTTACTCATGCTTTAACTAATTCTATATGAAACAGTTCCACATCATTTTATTTTTATTTTGGTTACCATGGCAACCAAAAAACACATTTTTCCTAATTTTACACGAAATTTATGTTTTAAGGTAATGCATTTATGATATATTTCGTAAATGTAGTCTTTAATCTTTGATTGTAACTAAAACAAATGGTTTTCTACAAAGAAATTCACATATTTATCAATAAGTATACTTTTTTTTAAATTTTACCCCAAATTTGGTCCAAAAATTGACATTTCAAAAATATTCAAAGAAAAATTAGAAAATGCTTGAATTTGGTTTGTCTATCATATAAGCATTGAATCGAGTCATTTTAATCACTCTCAAACATAATAATTATGAAATTAAATTTCAAATTTACATACCTGACTACATGATTGAATTAACATATTCATCAATATCTTGACAAATCTGCAGTTTCACAGTATTATCGCAATTTGCTTAAAGGGGCATTAAGAGATGTGGGGTAGGCAGCGCCCTCAATTACAAAAATATATAAATAAAAACTGGGATTTGTATATTTTTACAATTGTATTACATGTATGAACTTACACCTATAAGGATTAAGAAAAAATAAGCCCTCTTTGTACAACAAAGCGTTGATTCAAAAATGCGGATCTAGCCGAGATCAGCATTTTACATGATTAAGGGTGGTATTCCAACATATTTAAAACATTGTTTTACTCAAGGTTTGCTGGTTTTTTTAGTAGAAACAACAATAATGGCAATTTTTAATGTTCATCTTGAATTCTGAAGTTAATTAATAAAAATTAAAAAAATTCAACATGACACTGTGTCCCTTTAAATAATCGATACATGCATATTCAAATCACCTTATGGGTTTCTTACCATGAAAAAACAGTACAAATACATCCAATTAAAGCTCCACCTGTCAAAGGTCTTTCTAATGGTGATTCTCAATTAATTAAAGGGATGCGTGTATGAGTTCTTCTATCCACCAGTCTTTGGTATAGAAATACTTGCGGATTTCGAGTCAGGACCTTGATTTGACAAATTTCTGTGAGTATCTTCTTGTACGCTGTTGCTTGGCCTTCTTGAACGTGGTGTCAGAGATTTATCTCATCTATTTTGTTCATTATCTGCTCTTTCTCTTCTTGTATTTAGTGTATTCAGGTGTAGTTCTGTAGACGCTCTTCGTATGAGAGGTGTTTGAGGCTGGGTATTAGCTTGGCTGCTAGTCTTTGGACTTTTTGGAGGCGAAGCCACCCTATAGCATGGGATTGCAAAAACTTGCACATTTAGGTCTTTCTAGACATAAGTGGGGGCTGCCATGTTTGTAGTCTTTGTAAATTACATGCACCTATGCAGTTTATTTTAACAGTACCCGCAGTCTGTGCTGGAGTCAAAGCTATATTTGTTTAGTTGATGCATAGAAGTTGATGATTCATTTAGAGAGATGTTTATTAGACTCCCCACAGAGAGACATAATAGCTTATCTTATTTGATCACAGATGGTTTGACCAGGGAGGTGTCAACTACACCTCCCTGGTTTGACTATTAAGGAGAAATCTCCCAATTGTTGGGGGGTTGTCTAATAAGTGGTTAGTTGTGGATGTTTGAGTTTCGGGTTATATAATATATATTAATAATTCCTGGGTTGATTTAATGAAATGTCAATATGGATAAACCATGATCGCGGAATGCCAGTTTAATTAGTATTATAGCAATTCCTGGACCAAATGTTTCAGACCAAGTACAATGTCATATACCTAGATTGGTCTTCAGACGGTACACCCCCCTGTACTATTTTGGACTGGGTGTTTTGATTTGTATTTTGGTTTGAATTATAGAAAATACATACGGTACACCATTTCCTGGTATTTGGGTTTGCAACAGATGCTTCAGAAAATGGTTACAAAACATGCTTCTTCTTTCGCTCGATCATTTAGATGATATCCCACTTCATCATGTAGTGGCTGATTTTGCCTAGATACGCTTGGCAATAGCATGAAGACAGGCAATTTACAGTTTTGAAAGTGTCTAATGCACTCCGCGTGTGCGCCATTCAGATTCACGGCGCATTGCGCGCTTTGTTTTGATTCGTTGTTTAGGATCGCGGGTTCGCCGATTTTTACTGCGGGTGTTAGGAAACTTGTTCAAAGTATACTTTTTTGTAAACAAAATAAGTCCGAGAATCCATTTTTGGTATCAAATTTCACTAAAAATGCAGTTTATTACAGTTTTGCCCCAAAATTACATTCTTAGCCCTAACATTTTTCGGTCAACCTAATAAAAGCAGTTTTTGGTAAACAATTAAAAAATTCCACCAAAAATCATCTTAAGTCAATTATCTAGGATCGGGGTTTTTTGGGCTTAAAAAATGTTAGTTTTGAAATTATTGACCAAAAAGTGCCAACAATTTAAATTTTGAGATAAAATTCAAATTGTTGGCACTTTTTGGTCAATATTTTCAAAACTAAAAATTGTTAAGCCAAAAAAAAAAAAACCGATCCTAGATATAAATTGACATATCAGATAAATTGTCAACATTTTCGATTACCTGGGGAACACAAAGGGGTGGGGCTTGAGCTTCTTGTAGGCAAGTGAGGGAGGGAATCCTCTCTACTTCTGGCGCCGCCATTGTTGGCATCAGTAGTAACTTCGCAGATTAAAAAATAATTTAATTGCATTTTCAACTAAAAGCCACAAAAGATGATGACAATATAAATCCTGATATATCCTTTGGCTGACTATGCAATATCTAATTTTTCTCTTTGAATGGTGTATTTGCTAGAAATGAACGTCGATAACCTTGCAAGCCATAAATGCTCGTACGAGGTTCAGTCAGTAAGTAATGAAAGTGATCATGGTATGGAATGCATGGGTGATTCTATTGAGGGATAATGTAATCAATACAAAGTATGAACCTTTGTCTTTCAAACAATACACTTTTTGATTTCTAAGTATCAACTATGACGTCATAGCATTAGCGTAAAGTAAGTACACTTGGGACATTGCCTGAAATTGGTCAATATTTGGCTGATATTTAATAGGTTGATATATGGGTTGTTTGAAACATTTGCGTGTATCTCGGCAATGCAAGCATAGAAACAGATAACAATTGATGCATAGTTAGAACACACAATAATCTGTTTCACACTTTTTTTAGATCCGAATTCCTTAATACAAACAAGAAGGGATAATCTCAAATACGCTTTTATTAAGCAAAATCCGCAACAATAAACCTTAGAAAGCAACAAAGGATTAAGAACAATGGAGGGATTGTAATTGAGTAAATTGTTGTGGGATGTAAAGCAATAATAGTGGGCATTTCAAAAAGAGGTGATCATAAAATGTCCTCAAACCATTGAAATTATGTGACGATTACTTTAACAGTACACATCTAGTAGCTCCAAAGATAGCAGTAACTTTTTATTTTCTTTAAAAGCATTTTTGGATTGAATCAAGCATATAGAATCTAGTTAAGGGAAGTGTCAACCCTTTTTGGCGCTAAATTTAAAATATGTGATGTACATAAAAGTATATTTTTTTGTAAACAAAATGAGTCAGAGAATCCATTTTTGGTATCAAATTTCACTAAAAATGCAGATTATTACAGTTTTGCTTGAAGTCAATTATCTAGGATCGTTGGACTTAAGATGATTTTGGTGACATTTTGGCATTTCTTACCAAAAACTTATTTTGTTAGGTTGACCGAAAAATGTTGGCGCCAAAAATGTGATTTTTGGGCAAACATTTAAAAATCATTATTTTTAGTAAAATTTGATACAAAAATGGATTCTCTGACTTATACTTTGATTTGCATTACATAATTAGTTTAAAAGTTACAGGTAAATTTGATTAAAAAAAAGGGTTGACACTTCCCTTAATAACAAGCCAATGCCACGATAATCATTTTGTCAAATGAGATATGAAAAACCGGGAGAAAACTGTATAACAAAATTGTCTTTGGTCGTTAAGAGCTCGGGTTAAACGTCAAACAAAATTACTTAACTACATTTCAGATTTAATGTGCAGTTTATGGGAAAATAATGATGAAATTGTCTATAGTTTGTTTGGATAATTTCGGTAACGAATAGGACATCAAAGTAATTGACATTCATTTATTTTTTAAATGTATTGGAAGGATCAAAATATTTTTTATTCATTGAAAGGATTGTTTTAGGGGTCGTCCATAATTTTCGCCATTTTCAGTTACGTACAAAGCGTACGTAACAGGGGGAGGGGGTCGAAATATACCCCAACCGTACGTAACTTAAATGGCGATCTTGAGAGGCGGGATTTTTCTTTTTTAAGTACAAAATAAAAGAATATATCAATAATTACAAAATAATATAAAATAGTAGAGTAGAAAATAATTATACAGTAGAAAACATTTTGGAAAAGGGATAGCGATAGCTATCTTATCATTGTTCGATCATGTCTATAGTAAATCCTGACTCGACAAAGTTGACCGCAACCAGCGGGGAGCTTCGGTGGCGCGACGCTGGACATGTTGTACCACAAGGCCGCAAAAGGTCGTCCAATGCATACAAACTAAAGATTAATATAAGACGTCGAAAGCCAGACTATGATTTACTTACTATGCCATGACAGAAATCATTGGCGTAGCCAGATGGGAGGGGGGTGAGGGCAGGCTCGTAACTAGAGGGGCGGACGCCCGCCCCCCCCCCCCCCCCAATCTGAAAAATACTTTTTTTTGTACCAATGTACCTTTTTTTGGTACCAATGTACCTTTTTTGTTACTAATGTACCTTTAGTTTTTGTTAAAACCTTCCTACCCTTCGTTTTTCTCTTTCCTTCTATTTTTATCTTCCCTTTCTTTTCCTTCCTTTCCCTTTTCCCCTTCCTCCCCATACTTTCTTTCCTTTTCCTTCCCCTTTTCCCTTGCCTTTTTCTCCCCCCTTTCTTCTTCCCTTCCCTTTGATCTTTTTAGCCCGGTAGTTTGAGCTGGCCTTCCCGGTCAAAGCCGTCAGGGGGCACTCTGCCCCCCCCCCCCCCCCCCTACCCCGGGAGATACGCTTCATCGCCTTCATGCCAAATAAGCAAATAACGGCACTTCCGGGTTGAGTCCGTGGGTAAAACGATAGCATAACTTCCGAATTCAGCAAAGAGAAATCATGAAATGTTATATGATAAACGGCGAATGTTGGTAAACTGTTTCAGATGGTAGTTAGTATATGCCTTAGTATTACTTTGATGCAAACAAAATGATTTCCAGGATAATTGAGGGCGCACTCCCATACGTATCTCTCAATGCCCCTTTAAATTTATATGTATTTAGAAATATTTCCACCTCTCTCCCAATAATCTTACAAAACGACACATGTTCTTCAAACGCTCAACACACAGTTTTTGTACTTGTCGTTTTTCTACATTCACTATATGCATTACGTGCGTGTAGTGTATTTAGAAATATTCTACATCTCTCAATAATATCAAAAACCACACATGTTCTTGTACGTAGACATTTTTCTTGCAAATCTTTGTGGGACACCCTGTACAGCCTGTATGAGCGTCTAATAATTATGTGTGGAGTGATTTGTTTTGGATAAAGTGTCAACTAACATGACTAAGGGCATGTCATAGGCTACTACAGAAAGTGAAAGGGTCAGAATGTCAAATTTTATGGGCCCCTTACATGTATCCGTGTGAGCTTGGAGGCCCCTTACAAAATGGGTGCGGACGTCATACAATTTCCCGTCCGTTGAACACGTTCAGGGGACTTTGCCGGCCACCGGAGTTTTGAAAATGCTCAAAACACCTGGCGGGTGAGTAAAAGCGGCGGCGAACGATGAGAACCCGGTATGAGGACGGCATAAGGACGGCGCACCCGTTTCGCACTCGCAGGGCGGTGATGGACGGTGGTGGACGTCGACCATCTTAGCGACGGGCTGCGAACGGCCGCATGCAGCCTGGTAACCGTTCGCGAAACGGACTCTCAGCAGGCATGTTAACATGTATTATAGATGTTGGTCATAAAAATTCCGGAATGCGATGAAGCGGCGAGCTTGAGCGCTCAGCTTAAAAAAGGCGGTTTGATGATGTAATCAAGACGTTTCGGCCGGTACTCAGGCGTTCTAAACCGGTTATGAACCGGTATGGAGATGGTATGCACATGGTGAGGACACGGTGATAACGGTGAGGCCGGTGAGCCCGGTACCAGGCCGGTGAGAACCCGGTACAGACCCGGTGTAGAGCGGTATGGACCAAAAACCCGGTGAGGAGGTGTTATGCACCCAGTGAGAACGGTAAGCTAGCAACGTATGAGGACGGTGATCCCGGTACCAGGCCGGTGAGAACCCCGCATAGACCCGGTATATAACGGTATATACAATGCGCCCGTTGACATTTTGAACTGATTGTTTGGACTCTGTTGTTTATCTATTAGACGATAAGGTGGCCGTCTACCACCACCGCCCTGCGAACGAGCGCGAAAGGGGTCCGCCGTCTTTTTACCGTCCTCGAACCGGGCTCTCACCGTCCGCCGCCGCTTTTACTCACCCGGCAGGAGTTTTGAACATGTTCGAAATTCCTGCCGGGCGCGGATGGCCGGCAATGTCCCCGGCAACGTGTTCAACGGATGGGAAACGGCCCACCGTGTGTCCTCACCGTGTGCCGCCGTCTGCACCAATTTGTCACACGGTAAGGGTCCGGCCAGCTCACACAGATACATGTGAGTAATACAGAGAT
The DNA here is from genome assembly GCA_035610835.1 of Ophiura sarsii. Taxonomy (NCBI): domain Eukaryota; kingdom Metazoa; phylum Echinodermata; class Ophiuroidea; order Amphilepidida; family Ophiuridae; genus Ophiura; species Ophiura sarsii. Next base: position 26,004,601 of record CM069444.1, on the reverse strand, counting down.
TCCCGGCATGTGAGTGAAGCGGCGAGCTTGAGCACTCATTAATTAACACCCTTTAAAATAAACTCCCAATATCTGTAACAATCACTCTTTTATGTTCCTATCACTTTTCAGTGTTAAGGACACTGTCCATCATCGATTCAGACATTGTCTAAAATATTTAAAGTAATTTTTTTTGATTTGACAGTTATTTTCTCCATAAAACACATTTCTTTCTCTTTTCTACTTGAAAATGTCTTTATTCTACCACCCTGTATAACAAGACATTATTTTATCACCCTGTATAACTAGACACTGTAAAATAGTCCACTGGAAATTACTATACTACATTCATTCCAATAATAAATGAGAAGTCTTTAAAACACATTTCTTTCTCTTTTCTACTTGAAAAGGTCTTTATTCTACCACCCTGTATAACAGGACATTATTTTATCACCCTGTATAGACACTGTAACAAATTCCACTGGAAATGATCGATAATCGATAGATAGATAGTTTAATATAGACTGAATCGGCACAACCCTTCAATATGAATGGAATCTCCCAGAAATCCACCCTACCGTCAACGGAATCACTAGCTGATTCATATGCATATGATATGCTAATGAAGAAAATCTCATTATGAATAACTCGAGTGAACTTGTGAAACGAATCTTTGTCAAACAAAACACCCACTTCGCGTCTTGACAATCCGCCCAATTTCCCTATATGAACATGAAACTTTCTATGACTTTAAGGCCAACAGCTTCACCTTTTCGGATATCGTACATCGTACTTATTTATATTCCATTAATACAAGTAATACGATATGGGTTTTTTGCAGTTTAACCCTATTTTGTTGTCAATGCAGCACGCACAAAATACCTACCAATTGCGCCTTCCTACTATCGCCAATTCGAATATAGACCGCCCTTCGGCGGGAAAAACCACACATGTTCTTGTAGCTACACACATTTTATGCATTACGTGCGTGTAGTGTATTAAGAAATATTCTACCTCTCTCTCAATAACAACCATTTCAATAGGGTTTTTGTAACTTTTAAATGAAATAGCTAGAGTGAGATTGTATAGTTTTCCTGCTATATTATACATGTAAAAATATTCGAACGAATGCTGGACGTATTCGGTACAAGTTGATAAGTTAATGACAGCCCATCCATTGACTCATCTAGAGTGGTTAATACCGATAAAATTGGCTTGAGCGCTGGCTCTCTTTGCTGTGAGTGACTTGTCAGAACATCATCGAAATTAGATTCATATGGAAACTTACTAGATAAATGTAACGGGATAGAAATTACACCATATAATATATTATGTTGGTGTGTTTTTAAATGAGCAAAGGCAAAATGTGATTTTGTATTAATTGCACCTGCGTATATTAAGGGCAACTTTCATCGGAAAAGCACTAAGAAAATAAGCTTCCTCTATTATTTTAGACTGCATATTTGTATTTTCATTTAGTTATTTTAACCAAAAACTGTCAAAAGCAGTGAATATTTTCAGAATAGACTCATTGAACTCCTAAACATCTAAACATAAGGACTTCCATTTGACCAAAAAAAAGGTACTAAGTCAATGAAAAATCTTGAAAAAAGGCATAACGATTTTTTTTCTTCAAATACAAAGACGAATGCTCACGGTCGAATATTGTATGTTGTTGGTTTTCTTCGTCGATTTTATTTACAAGCTGTAAATAGTTCCTTTTTGTAAATCCTATTTTTACTAATTGTAGGTTTTTCATGCTTGTTGTTGACAAGCATGAAAGAAAAATGTCCTTCACGGGGAAACGCATTCATTTATGAACATTCGTGTGTGCTAAGTTCTTCTTTATTGCTCATTGTATTTTAGTTAACAGTGGTAACCAATTAGGATGAAGAATTTTAAAGAACATTTGACAGTCTTAAATTCGAATATGGCTGGTGCCATCGATTCGAAGTTCTTCATTATTACTGAATGCGAATTAGTTGTGTTAAGCCAATAAAATAATAAAAAGAGTATTTGAAAAGTTACCTTGAAAAATAAGTTATGCTTTTATATACAGACTAGCGCATGATCCGCTCCATTACATGTATACATGTATGTACACGAAACACTTTTCCGGTGTAGCCTGAGACATAGACCCCTGGAGTCATAGTCCGCCCTGTACAGTAAAGTATAGTATAGGGCACTCATTTCTTAAACGCACACCAGTTTCACGCTTCATTCAGTGGTTAATACTATAATTGGCATTGAGCGCTGGCTCTGTGAGTGACTTGTCAGAACATCATCATTAAAATGCATGTAGCGTGTTTGAGACTTTTATACTGAACTCCACAATGTCAGCATGATTTCTTGACATTTTAAAAATTATTTAATCATAAATAATAAATAATCAGAACTTTCCCGTCAAGGATTTTCTAACATTTTTCATTCCCGTTTGTAAACTTGTGCAAGTATTTCCTGGATTTCATTCTCTATCTTTAATTTTGTTCCCTTTCTGATATTTACAATGCCTCTAGTAACAAATCAGGTCAATATTAGTAGCTGCTTCATTTTGCAAACTTTTTCTTAGGGTTTTAATGCCAGCCTGAAAAGACTTAGATGCTGTCACCCACTATACATGTATTTTATTGTCAAGGAAGTACAATCGGAATGTCAAGCTATTATTATCACTCATACACTATATAACATACACAATTCCAAAACGTCTCTCTTAGCAGATTTACCAAATATATCGATGACACAAGTCATGACAGACCTCATACACTACTGATATAAAATTGGATGGATTGAGCATGATACACAAAGATATTGGTCGAGCTATGAGTTTTAAAAAATATTGTGCGAGACGCAATCGAGCACAATATTTTTAAAACTCATAGCGAGACCAATATATTTGTGTATCATGCGAAAAAATCCATTCAATTTTATCATTATTATGCAGTGAGAATCTGACTTGAGCCTATCAGTGTTGTCGATTGTTTATGCAATAAGCTTACTTACATTGACTTACAAGTTACAGTACAAACGATCGCCATTTTTTAGGCCAGGAACATCTTCATTTATACAGAGAGACACACTTGTATCGGTGCTTCTTCGCGTTGCAGAACTGTCGGCCTAATTCCTGTAATTTCTTTTTCATTTAGCGTAATAAAACGTGTGCTACCGGAATCAGACGCCATTTGACCATGACCCGATGACCTGATGTCGATCGTAATTAATTAAACCAAAAATTAGTCTCGAGTCTCGACTACATTTTCTGCACGCTACACGTGCGGTCGCTACACATCGGCGTATTAGCACATGCTTTTAGTGGATTCGTGCGTAGGCTTTAAATGTGTTAAAGAGGCAGGTAGCCAAATCGACCAAGTTCGAATAATATCGGTCAAGCCAAGTTCACTCCAGTGACATAATGTGCAGAATAATAGACCTTTACTAATGCATTGCAAGTATAGGACGGAAGATTCGAACTGCATAATAATGTGTAAAACAGAACAATGTGGTAAATTATCCACAGGGATTTGGGTTCAAATCAGTGTAAGCAATTCAATAACAACCCCCCCCCCCCCCCCCCCCCCCCCCCGACATGATTTTGGGAATAAAACTTTCAGGGGAGAAAAACGTGCTACAGGCCTACTGAACTACACAGTTCAACAAAAATAAGTTCCCCTTTAGATTATGCCTGATATTTTTGAAATGAGTTACTCCATCGAAACGATTTTTGGCACACATAATGTACATGTTCACAGCTGTTACGGCCCAATACGTGCAAAAGCCCAATACGTGCAAATTTGCAAGTATTGGGCTCAAATAGAAAAAAATGACAAATAAATTATTCGTTGGCCCAATACGTGCTAAAAAATGTAAACTTTAAATTTTGAAGATATTCTATTTGGCAACCACTCTCCCTCTGAAAGCTTCAAACAATGCCTATGTTTAGTCGACCCTGCTTGATTCGACCAGAAGTATTTTGGTCCAAATGTTAAAATGGCTGTGAATGGTCAATAATGTTATGTTGAAGCTATTCCAGTAATAAAGCACCCTCCCTCTAAAAATTTTAAATCATAAGCTACTGAACTCGACCTACGTCCAATTCGTCCCGACATACCCATGCCCCTATAATCAGTAATATTAAATTCAGCTTTAAATATCTTTATTTTAACTTACACCCTCCCTCTGAAATATTTAAATCATAAGCTACTGATCTCGACCTACGTCCATTTCGTCCCGACATAACCATGCCCCATATAATCAGTAATATTAAATTCAGCTATAAATATATTTCTTTTAACTTACACCCTCCCTCTGAAATATTTCAATCGTACCTTGAAATATTTAAATCGTACCTTATCAACTCGACCTACGTCCATTTCGTCCCGACATAACCATGCCCCTATAATAAGTAATATTAAATTCAGCTATAAATATCTTTCTTTTAACTTACACCCTCCCTCTGAAATATTAGATCGTCCAACAATTGACTCGACATGAAAAGTTGAACAAAAAATGCACGTATTGGGCTTAGGTTGATATTTTCTTAAAATATAGATAATAAGACGATTTTTTTCGACAGATTGAAGGTAATAAGACATAATAGAAGTCATATATAAACTAAATAGATGTTTCTAGATCATTTTCCCTTTTTTTGTTTGTGTGTGGACGTATTGGGCTGATATACATAATAAGACGGTTTTTTCGACAGATTGAAGGTAATAAGACATAATAGAAGTCATATATAAACTAAACAGATGTTTCTAGATCATTTGTCCAAAAAAAATATTTTTGCACGTATTGGGCTGAGGTTGATATTTTCTTAAATATACACAATAAGACGATTTTTTTCGACAGATTGAAGGTAATAAGAGATAATAGAAGTCATAAACTAAACAGATGTTTCTAGATCATTTTTCCTTTTTTTCCTTTTTGTTGGACGTATTGGGCTGATATACATAATAAGACGGTTTTTTCGACAGATTGAAGGTAATAAGACATAATAGAAGTCATATATAAACTAAACAGATGTTTCTAGATCATTTTTGGAAAAAAAATTGTTTTGCACGTATTGGGCTGAGGTTGATATTTTCTTAAATCATACTATAAATCTGGAAACGGTGTAAGGGTGGGGGTGTGTTTGTTATCCTTATTTCTCCGTTAGTTGTGATCAAAGTGGCGCCTTATTTGCATGAAAGATAGAGGAAATAACGGGAAGGGCGTTAAAGTTTATTTCAGTGAAATTGGTTAACAATTCGCTCCAAAAACAGCAAAAAACCTCTCAGATTTGGCTCATAAATGCCACTAGAATTGAACGACATTGTGCGTTGTGCGTACTACCGCGTAATCATACCGTGGTAACGCGTCGCGTGCATGTTTGCGCAAGTGCTCTCTGCCGCGGCACACGCACTCCTACACATGGTGCAGAAGCCACACGGGAAATGGTTATAGGCCTGTGCAGTTGGTAGGGTATTTGGTGTCATGTTGGGGGGGGGTTAAATCCACGGGAAATGGTTTAGGATAGGCCTAGACTCTAGGCCCTATAGAGTTATATGGTACAAGTAGCGTTTTTTTCGGGGGTGAATGAAGCAACCTGATTTCTTTACTTTAAGTTGGCATGCCAAACAATTTAAGGGACCGAGGGATAATGAAGTAGCCACGGGAAATGGTTTAGGGAGGGTTGTGATTATAAATCAATCTGGTTTGTTTGTGTGTATTATTAAATAATTAACTTGATTGAAATAAGACCAATTTGCTTTTCACATTTGTCGACTGAACGGTTTGTTGGACCAAATCAAACTACAGTGACGAATAACAGTGATAAAACGGTGAAAATGAATAATGGTCAGACTGAAATGAAGATTACTAAGTGATTGTAACTAAGACTAAATTGAAGTTGACAAATGCACGTCAATATTATTTAGGACTAATTTGTAAGCTGCTCTGACCAATTTGTATAATAAATGTTTCAAAATGAACGGGAAAACCTATATTTTCTTAAATATACATACTAAGACGGGTTTTTCGACAGATTGAAGGTAATAAGACATAATAAAAGTCATATATAAACTAAACAGAAGTTTCTAGATCATTTTTCAAACAAAAACAATTTTTTTTGCACGTATTGGGCTGAGGTTGATATTTTCTTAAATATACATAATAAGACGATTTTTTCGACAGATTGAAGGTGACAAGACATAATAGAAGTCATATACAAACTAAACAGATGTTTTTAGATCATCTTTAAAAATAAAAATAAATTGGCACGTATTGGGCTGAGGTTGATATTTTCTTAAATATGCACAATAAGACGATTTTTTTCTCGACAGATTGAAGGTAATAAGCCACAATAGAAGTCATATATAAACTAAACAGGTGTTTCTAGATCATTTTTCTTTTTTTCTTCTTTTTTGCACGTATTGGGCTGAGGTTGATATTTTCTTAAATATGCACAATAAGACGATTTTTTTCGACAGATTGAAGGTAATAAGACATAATAGAAGTCATATATAAACTATACGGGTGTTTCTAGATCATTTTTCATTTTTTTTGCACGTATTGGGCTGAGGTTGATATTTTCTTAAATATACATAATAAGACGATTTTTTTCGACAGATTGACAGATTTTTTTAGCCCGTTGCTACGTTATTGCTACGCGCTGCGTATACGCTGGGCACGCCTTGGCGACGGCTGGCGCACCGCACGCGTAATCGGACAATCGCCAGCGCACGCGTAATCGGGCGATTGCCAACGCACGCGTAATCGGGTGATTGCCGGTGCACGCGTAATCGGAACAAGCGTAATGGCGCAAACCGTAAGGTGCACACGCGTTAGTGGCGAAATGCGTAGATTGTTATGGGGAAAAGCAACCCGACGGTTGCTTCGTAGTGCAAACCGTACAGTACAAGATAACGGGGCACGGCCAAAAGCTACAGTCAAAAGTTAATATAGCCAGGATATACAGTACAAGAACCCTTTGAAGGAACTTGGAGTAAAGGCCATGTCATTGAAAAAACAAATGCTTTTATAACAAATAGGGTTGAAAAGGCTTATTTAGTCAAAATGCTCAGATTTCAAAAAGGCTGTTGTTCCTGGCAACACTGTACTTAGGAATATCATTTACCCAAGCTACTTTTTACAGATTTGAAAGGGCAATACATTTAACTACTCACACCAGCAAAGACAGAATTATTTTTCAGGCAATACATTTGGTCAAAAATCACCTTTTTTCAAAACTGAAATACTTAGCATTTACCTTTAGGAGTAAGATATTCACCCTTAAATGATGCAGTCAGTAGGGGAAGAATTGTCCTTTGAGGTGATTGTATTGTAAGATTCCAGTATTATTCTGTTTTGGTATGGTGAGTTCTTGACTTTAAGACAATTTTAAGTAAATTTCAGGGCAAATATGGTCCAAAATGGCCCAAATTGGTTTTTGGTTGTTACCATGGCAACAAGTCGATTTTTTTGATTTTTTGAAAGTCACCCTGGTCGTTAGTGCCCAAGGGCCTACCAATACACAAGCTATGAGAAAAATCTATTTTTTGAAGAAGAGAATCAATACTAAAAAATTACACAAACTGACTCTTAACCATCCTCCTTCAATACATCATTTAGCAACTTTTGAATTGCGGTATTCCTCCATTCAATGTGTGCTCATTCAAGCATTACAACACCAGCCAGTGGCATAAATGAGATTGGATCAAGACTATTCTTTTCTCATGTCTGAAGGCTGACAGCAAAATTGTTAACTTTATTTGTTGGGAGTTGCTGTTTTTAATAATAATTCAACCAGCATGCTTATATAGGCTTTTTAAGCCTGGCCCACTATGAAAACTCTCTCATTGCTTGCGTGGTAGATTTCGATCGCGACAGGAGCATGCGCAGATGCGATTTTTGTGTAAGTGGTCTGTGATTTTGTCAATATTATATTTTTACTGTGATTTGTCGATCTGCATTAAATGCAAAAAGTAACAACGCCCCCGGCTGGACTCGAACCACCAACCTTTCGGTTAACAGCCGAACGCGCTAACCAATTGCGCCACGGAGGTGATTATTACTAGGCTGTTTTGGTTTGTCATGTTCACCCGTACACTTCCCCGTACACTTTCTTGCAAAGTCGGGCATCGTTTTTTCTCAAATGTTGCTTGCATATTGCCTTTGCTGTCGCCTTTAATACATGTGCTGTTACTTGAACTTGGAACCAACGTTTAATTTGAACTGTCTATTTTCAATAAAAAAATACTCCAATACGGGAAAAAAATCAGAAAAGCTCACAGACAACAAATAAGAACATCATTTTACTCGACCTAGAATTTCAATCAACGGATTTCAATCATCGGCAAAACCCGATGATGTGAGTGACGTCATTTAATGAGCTCATTAGCATAATTTATGTCCGTGAAATATACAATAGGGTTTTGGTAGTGGCCCGAGCAATTTGCTTGAGTCTGGTCCCTTCAGGACCCAAGCGTGTGTCTGTACGGACCGACCGTGTAAACAAACAAACAAACAAACAAACAAACAAACAAACCTGCGTAGTTATAGCTCCGTTCTAGTGTTGCTGTGAACACATACATTATGTGTGCCAACAATCGTTTCGATGGAGTAACTAATCAGGCATAATCTAAAGGGGAACCTTTACAAAGGGTGGCAATAGCAAAAATGACCATTATTGATATTCATCTTGAAGCTTGAATTCTGAAGTAAATTATATAATGAGAATAATTTTTCAAAGCACCAGGTCTGGAACTTTTTGTGTTAGGTGTATATCTGCAAAATGGTTCTGAGAATGAGGTCGCTCTTACAGGGCGTATCAAAAATGTGACCAGTCATGTCAAAAACGACATGTTGTCGCCTAACACAGTTTTGGGATAGAGACTAGTATATTTTTTTGGTGAAATATAGAGAAAATAATGGGGGGAAATGTGCTATTTCAATTCATATCTTGTGATTACAAGCCATACTAATAACTCAGAATTGACTCGGGTCTCCAACATGTCCATTTCGACGTGACGAGTCACAAATAGTGTCCCATGAGGGGAAAAAATAATGATTTTTTGTGTGTAAAAACAACCAGTCTGTTGGTAAGCTGCATTAGTCCTCCATCAAATACAATTTATCACAAAAACTGTCACCCTAAAAGTGAGTTAAAGGTCCCAAATAGGAATATTTTTGTATCTAATTGAGAATAGAGTTATCACATCAAAGTCACCAGGGTGCAAAAACAACTTATTGAGTAATGGATAATTAATTAATGATTAATAAATAATTAATTATGATTAATTATGATTAATTAAGTATCAATAATTAATGATCAATTATTAATTAATCATTAATAAATTATTAATACTTATTATTCATCAATTTATTATTGAGTAATAATTGCTTAATAAATAATTAACTAATGATTAATTAATCATAAATAATTAATGATCAATAATTAATAACTAATAATTAATCATTAATTAATAACTAATTGTTATTAAGGGGGCTGTGGACCTTCAGGTACAGCCTCCGTAAAACTGCCGTAACTTCGTCATTATTCATTTAATCTATCGATATTTTCGAAAACATGTCGATATTTTGCTCGTTTATACGTAGGGACGGTCAGATTGGGGGAGAACGCACAAACCCCCTCATTTTATGGTAACTTTTGACTTCTGAGAGGAAATGGGAGGTATATGGAAACTTGGTCACGCATGCTTACAGCATGTACAGTGCTATGTTTGATGATAAGCAGTTGCATTCAGCTTTTACATCCAACTCATCAAGTTTTCAACCAATATATCTTGTGCGTGTTACATGGGATTGGCGGTTAATTGGCCAATTACTATAAGCCATCATTGGCATCCTCTAGTCAAGCCTCTAGTAGAATGCAAAGTTACGTTCACTACGCACAAAGCACAACGCAATACTGACCCATTAGTATGTTGCATTTTATCAAAACAAGAGGTGTATTTGATAAACTCGTATTTATTCTATATATAAACCAGTATTCATCGATAATTGTCAAAACCAAATTTAATTTGTAACGTTTGACCATAACATTTTTCGTCAATGCCCGTCTCTCATTAGGTAAATATTATTTTCATTTCGGCCAAAAAGGTTGCCATAGATCGTTATTAAAGTGAATTTGTTTCAAACGATTTTGTCCATGACACACAGAAGCACATCAACAACACTGCTGAAGAGATAGACGGCGGAACGAAGACTTGAATACAAGGTAAGGTTTGGATTGTATACACATGGCTTATGAATAGTAACAAAATGAAGATATTATGCAGTGTATTTCTAGGCGCCTATATCAGCCTATATCCCACAGAGCATGCTTCACCAACAACAACAAAAACACGTAAGGAGTTCAAGAACGCTCTAATAATACCAGTATGCTCTAATTATATATCCTGGAGTTGTATAGATGGGGTGCGTAACTAGCGTAACGCGTAACGGGTCTGAAGCTTGAACTCGACACTTTCGTGAAAAGAACATAGACAAAAAGCATGTTGACTTTCACTCGTTTAGGAGCGGTCAAAGTGGGGGAACAAACACACACAAAACCCTTAATTGATGGTAACTTTTGGTTTCTGAGGTATAAATGTCCCCCCCCCCCCCCCCCCCCCGCCCTCCCAAACAGAATCTGAGCTTAATGTGTTACCAACTTTGCTCAACCCTTTCCATTCAAAGACGATAATTGATGATGTAATGAATTACACTCATTTGTTTCTTGCTTATGTGCTTACGTTTTTCAGAAGAGGTTTTCGAAAGAACATTTTTGGCAATTGTGGATAGGATCTCTGTCGATATGGAATCGAATGTCTCGTTATCTACTTCAATGACTAATGATTTGGAGGCCAATTCCTCATCCAACTCATCAAGTTTTCCACCAATATATCTTGTGCGTGTTACGTGGGGCTGGCAGTTAATTGGTCAATTACTATTAGCCATCATTGGCATCCTGGGAAATTCACTCGTTATACACGTGTATCTTCACGCGCGTAATGTCAAGAAGGCTGCTACGAACATCTTAATCGCATCTTTAGCCGTTGCTGACCTGTTGACGTCGATTTCCATCCTTCCCCGCCCGACTTTATCCCGTGTTCCTGGTAACTTTGGAGGAAATGTTTACTGCAAACTGGTTAAATCTCAGAACGTCATGTGGGTGTCTATTGTGGCATCAGTGTTTACCCTTACCACGCTGGCAGTGGAACGCTTCGTTGCTATCGTTTATCCTCTACATTACAAGGCGATAGTTACGATCAAAACAACCAAAAGGGTCATTGCTATGATCTGGCTGTTGGCTTTCAGTTTAAATACATTTGAATATTATTATTGGGTTAATAACGTTAGTGGTCAATGTATTGTGGACTTTGGCAGCGTCGAATTGCAGATGTTCTATGGTGTGGCAACCTTTCTCATTGAGTACCTATTGCCAGTGATAGTGATGCTTACTGCAAACCTGTTGGCCATCCGGAGTCTCAAAATACAGGCAAATTCTTTAGCAACGTCTAGCGTTCAGCTACCATCTATTACAACTCCAACTTTAAACCTCTTACGCGCACGACAACGTGTGATAAATATGTTGATGGTCGTCATTGTAACATTTATCATCTGTTGGTCTCCAAATCAATTTGCATTCCTCGCTTTCAATTTCGGTTTGATACCTGTGCAATACATCTATGGGAATGTGCATAGTGCTTTGGGTTTATTGGCATTCGTCAATTCCTGCATTAATCCAATAATATACACATTCACGAATCGAAATTTCAGAGAGGCTCTAAATCAACTACTTTTCTCTTCAGCTTCACACCTTCAGAATACAACTAACAATCTGTTTGCTACTCCGTTAGAAGTTTCAGATATATCTGGCTCAATCTCCAAAACAGACATGACAGATACGAAATCATATGAAACAACCACTTTCGGTTCACCCACAGATGCAACAGGAGCGGGAAACAATATTTGAACAATGGGAGTATCTGCACACTACAGTAATATCAATAAATCATTTCGCGGGAAGAGTTTCCATCCTTGTCATAAGTGTCCTACGACAGGCCTATGTCAATTGTAACAAAGATAAACTGGTAGTCACACGGCCGAGTGCACCAAATTAGCGTAACTTAATAAGGAGGTAAGCTACCTCCCTAGCAGTTATGCTCTAACTGTAGCGTAACTTACTAACGATGTAATTCTTAGAGCTTAACTGGCGAGTAACACCAGCATGTAACTAGCGAAATAAATATCCACATTAATCAGCATCGTGCCCTTACAAAATTAATTGTCGCATGCGTCAAATGTGTGTACATGTATCAAACAGCAATCATATTGACACGAATGGTGTTCCGTAAAATTATAAAAATGTGTCGTCAGTCGCTACGTCAAGCGATATAAATAACATGAATAATGCAAAACGTCACACCAAGTCCAGTAGAGCAATGAAATCTGTGAATATGACGCCATTTTTTGTGTTTAAAAATGTCAAAGTTTATTACCATTCTTTCAAAAATAAGGACCATAATTACATTAAACACATTTGTGCGAGAGTGATATACAAAATGGTAAAATGGCAAAAATTGTCACGATTAAAATCCGTGCGTTTTAAATAAATGGATCAAAGGTTAAATAATAAAACTATCACAATTCTAGCGTCAACTCTCTGTGGCGTGCTACTGTGATCCTGGCTGTTATAAACGTAAATCACGGGTTCGATTCCCGTGATTCCCATTTTCTTTTTTCTTTTTTTTTCTTCAAAAATTATGGTGACTTTAATGAAATCATTTATGTCAATTTCTATGAACTACAGTATTAGTAGGAGCCCCAGACCTCAAATTGAGAGATTGACCCCTGACCACCTAACATACTCCCATTTTTATTATTTTCTGGTAGAAATATCCCTAGTTAACAAGAATAAGTTGTCCTGCTCCTTCGCAACTCTTGCAAAACCAGAATGTGACAATATATATTACACCACCCTTTTGAATGGAGAAATAACTGTTTTACATCACATCGTAGTGGGTATGGGTAGGTAAAGTGATTTTAAATCATGGCTGCTTAATCAAAGGGGAAAAACATCTAAATTCATACAATATTTTGAACAATGGTACATGCGTCAAGACTGAAGGAAATTATCTGGGTCAAGGTCAAATGAGAGTTAACATCACACCAATTATATCAATGTTTGGACGTATTTATATTCAGATTCAATACGTTTATTTGTGCTCTGAGATCCTAATAAGTATCTAATCTAAATATGAGTATATTAAGTTATTCGTATTATCACTATGGTTTGGCTTGTTTATTTTACGATTGGCAAAAGGGTAAATGGAAAACTATATCCACATTTCAAAATGAAGCTCCATTGAAACACTAGCGAATAGTAGCACGTTGCCTAAATATTGATGATGTTCTATTGGATTAATAAATATTTGAGATTTTAATAAATGGCAATTGGCAACAGACACGGCAAATTAAGCAGGATTCATCAACTTAACCTATGTGTAAAGAAATCGTGTTTCACATCATATCAAATTTTCTTATTATATACGTTATATTGCTTGCAATAATTGCGACAATGAAGTTAATCAATACGTGTGATGGTGAAGGTTACAAGGATGCATTAATAATCTGGTCCACGTCTTTTTCGGCAAAATCAGATTGTCTGTTTTTATGCTTATTGAGTTACTTACAGGCGGAATTAGAAGGCCCAGTTCGATGTCGAGTCGTATTGCCAATAAGATGTTGTTGTCTATTTTTTGTTGACCCTCGATTTTTTGTTCTTTTTTGTCCTTGCCCAATATCTGCAGCCCTCAAAATGACCTTCTTTCTTTTTGAAGTTGAGGTGCATTTCCGGTAGGTTTATATAAAGGCGACCAATAAACCCTGTTCTACGGGCGAACCGAACTCTCACGAGGGTCGGTCGGTCTTTTATTTTTCATTTTTTATTCTTCTTCTTCTTCTTCTTCTTCTTTTTCTTCTTTTTCTTCATTTTTTTTTGGGGGGGGGGTCTAATTAGTCGTGAAAAATGTTTGTGGATTTTTAACAATTTTCGTAATATTAAAAAACAAAACAGAATCACCTTTGTTAAAATAAGGCAACACATTTGTATTAAGAAAAATCAAATTCGACAAAAAAGGTGGGTCGGTCGAACCCGTAGAACACTCGTCGCCTAAAGGGCTAGTTATTGCGACATACATGATTGGTTGTAATATAGGTCCTTCAAGGATCTATGCTGTAATCAAAGGTAGTATTATGCAATGATCTTGTAAATTTAAAATTCATACTTTGTGATGTGTAAGTAAAAACCCATTAGCTCGGCCTAGATAATAGTTTCTGTTTATATGAAGCTCCATGGAAACACTCGTGTCGTGTGTTGTTGTCGTGAACAGAGTATTCAAAACAACTGCGGCCTATGGATATTAATGATGTTTCATTGTATTCATAGATATTTGAGATTTTTAATGAATGGCAAAAGACACTGCAAATTAAGCAGGATTCATCGATTTATCCTATATGTAAAGAAATCGCGTTTCACATGATATCTATTTTTCAGGGAAGATAATCGATACATGGGATGGTAATAGCTACAACGATGCATTAATAATCTGGACCACGTTTTTCGGCAAAGTTAGATATTTTGGTTTTGTTGCTTTTACTACTCACAGACAAAATTATAAGGCTCAAGCCGATGTCAAATCGTATTACATAAAAAACTAAAACACAAAAACCAGACCAATATCTTTACTGCATAACATAGGCTTATACATGTACAATATAATAAACCCCTATTAGATTTGATTATACCAACAGGATCATTGTACGTTTTCAATAATCTATACAAAAAACAACATCGTAAACAACAATATAATCCAATATGGGATACATTATTCTAGTAACAAAAAGATCATTAAGAGTGACCATTTAGGACAAACAGACGTATAGTCCAGACCCAAGAGTAGTCTAAGATACACAGAGCAATCACACTATGCTAAGAATCATTCAATATGTATTATAACTACAGGAATTCTCTATGACACTCCGTTAGATCTGCCCTACAACATGAAATAAAAGATTTTGCATTATCTTTTGCACACATGCACCCTCTGAGACATTAGCCCTTCGGGCAATTGCATTTGATTTTGTGTTTTACCGACTCTATATCTGGTTATGGATGCTTTCGTCATTGGTTTGCTAATGCCTTACTATAACTAAACAACATAATTCTTTACTCCCGTGCTTAACGAGGTATGGTAGTTGTGAATTCTCTTTTGCAGCTCGTTTCCATAGCATTTTCATGGACACTACGAAGAATGTAGCTTAAAGGCATCCTCAGTTGACAGAAGTATAAGACTATCACAGTTCTTTGTTGTATGTATGAGCACTTTCTCTATTAGAGTATCTGCCTCCTAGTCAACATGACATATTTGGAAGACTTAACAAATACTCAGAGGAAAGGAGAGTAGCTGGACCTGACGATAACCTCTTAGTATGATACCACAATTGTTAGGTAACGTTTCATTTTGCTTTTTCCATATAGTACACCGTTACATAGGAAGATTATATTTATTGAAATGAAAGATCGCCACACATTCTTTCCACTGCGGTAAGTCTATCTGCTCAGCCGTGGATTTCATAAGCTCTTGTATTTGTCAGCGATTCTCCTCTTCGCTGTCTTTTTCATATTTATATCATGCTGATGAACGTCATATCTATCCCGTTTGCATGTGTAAAAGCTTCACCATGTAGCTGGTACTAGCTCGGCGAAATCCTTGCTGCCAATGTCCTGGTGTCATTGAAGAAATGCCATAGCATCGATGATGACGTTGGTCTTGACATCATATATATGTTATATATCGTGTTCTTTCCAGTCGTCACCCAATGTATCCTTAAATTGCAAGGATAAGGATGTAATCTGCTTTGTTTCCTTTACGCATTGCATATATGATATCCACGGGTAGGTTTAAGAGAGAGCTAAGGGTATGGTGTCCACTCTGGTAAGAAAGCACATCCAGCTTGTCACGTTCCTCCAATGTGTTGTTTTCATGGCAGGTGATACAGTCAGTTTACACTTTTCAAGGAATGTGTTTTTGCGCACTGGTGGCACTTTATCGATGCCAGATGTTTTTGCTTCAACTTCTTAATTCTATGGCCAGCCTGAACGAGATCCATTCCCATATGTATGGGGATTGATCATCTTGGATTTGATCAGTTGCAGGATCTCACCTATCGCACTGAAATCCTTACCAGCAGAACTTGTTCCATGCCTTGATGAATCGTCATTCTTTATATGGGCCATTATACGTTTGTTTGTCTTGGTACAGCTGTTAATGCTTGCAATTGCCTCTGGCATCATAACTACCTATTTCAAAACATCAACATGATAATGTTGTACCCGTGTTGTACCCGAAGTTTGACTTTAAAGGACCTTGATTTAACATGTAATTGATCACCAGTGTTGAATTCCCGTGTTGATGTACAGCTTAGACATAAATCCGTATAAAGTATTGATTATTTATTATACAAGATACTACAGGATATTTAACATTCTTAATTTACTAATGGCTTCAGTGTCATACTGTATGCATCAATTCCTACAACTTTGTATGTAATAAGGTGCATTTTGATATTCCTACCTTTTGAAAAAAATCAGATTCAAATTTATAGTGAAATAGGTGGACATAGTGTTCTTAGTATAACTAGAGTTCGCAAGAGAAAGAAGTTTGCAGGACACTTACTTATTGTTCCCAAGGTTTGTATTTATTTGAAAACCGTAATTCCAGGAGTATGTTCTGAGGTCATGGGTCAACTCATTTTAAAGCCGAATTTGGAGGTCTGGGGCTCCTACTATATGGTATTGACATTATTAAATGTGTTGGCCTATGTATTTGTATTAATCTTTTTATTTACTTTATTTATTATATTCATTCAATAGGCACATTTAATTATGAATTCGTTTATCTATTTGATTTCATGTTATTTAATTTATTTATTTATTAATTAATTAAATAATTATTGGTTGATTGATTGATTGATTGATTGTATGCTTGGACCTTGATTTTAACAATGGTGTTTTATCACTTATATTTGTATGCAATCATATGCATTATCTTTTTATAAATGTTTTATGTTTTTACTGTTGGTCAATGTTTAATATGGTATAATTTAAGGCTTTTTAGTTGTAGTTTTTAAATTTTTACTGTGTAAAGCGCTCAGAGGCATTTTCTTGTGTTGGGCGCTATATTAAGTACATTATTATTATTATTATTATTATTATTATTATTATTATTATTATTATTATTATTATTATTATTATTATTATTGATTGTTTGAACTTATTTTTACAACTGTGTATGCATGATTGTGGATAGTTTTAAAATATGTTATAATGAATTGGTCTTAAATGTATCATTGAGTATAATAATTATTATACACAAGTTGATAATAAATTGCATGATAAAATTCTCCCACTGATCATCATATCTAATATGTAATCCTCCATCGGGCAAACAACAATTGTCGTTTAGGTACAGCATAAACTGTTATGCTCCAACTTACTCTTGGGTCCAGTGAGGTATAACATTTAGCGTAAATTACCCGCCAGTTACTAGCCTATAATAGTACTTGAGGTGCTAGTCCATGATTACTACATACGTACTATCTCAAAGCAAAATACTCATCACTGAGCGCCAATTTTAAAAGCATTTGCCCTTATGGTGTGTACGCATACTGCCGGTCAACCAGATCATTGTACTAGGGATGCAGACCATGACTACTGCACTATTCTACACCGTAAGTAATGATCAATCAAGTGTGAATTTAATTTACCCAGCACTTTCTATGTAGGTGCGCACGCATACCGACGGGCATTACGTCACAGGTCAAATCATCTATAAGAAGAGGAAAATTCAAGAGGAACTGTACCATTTGTTGAATGTACTTTATAACCCTCGTTCCGAACATTGTCTGGTGACCCCGGTTGGGATAGTAATAAGGTCCCTGACTTTTTTCAATTTCATTATTCAACTCTCAATGTTTTGCCTACAATATTATCTCGTGTCTTTACTCTGGCTCGCATTTTTTCTCTCGACTTACATGTATTATAGTTCCCATGCAGGGAAACAAATCTGGGGAATGAAACATTTTAACTTTCGGCTTTATTGGCTCACTTTCACGCCGATAGTATATTGAGAAGAAGAAAAAATAAAGTTACTTCTAGAATGAGAAAAAAAGTCACACTTAACTAGGTTTTAATCAAATTACGCACAAAACAACTCAATATTGACCATTATAGTACCCGCACAACACAATATTGACCATTATAGTACCCGCACAACACAATATTGACCTATGTAATTAGTATGTTACAATTAGAGCAGGAGGTGTATTAGACACATTCGTATTTATTCTATAAACCAGTATTCATCGATAATTATCAAAACGAAATATAATTTATTGTAAGGTTGTACTAAACATATTTCGTCAGTTCCTGTATCTCATTAGGTAGATATTATTTTCATTTCGGCCAAAAAGGTTGCAATGCAATTGATCATTGTTAAAGTGAAATGTTCATAACAACGATTTGTCCACGAGACACAAAAGCATCTGAACAATACTGCTAAAGAGAGTGACCGTGGAACGAAGACTTACAAGGTAATGTTTGGTTTGTAACTATAGACATACGTATCAGTAACACTAATGTATAAGATCGTGTGCAGTTTATAACTGGCATTTATATCGGGCCTATATCCCACAGAGATTCAACAACTCGGGCTAAGAAGTCCGCTTCAGAGCAGTCAAACATTTTACACTGTACGCATAATCAGAAACACCTAGAGCTGCAGAGCAGTATGTGGCGAACTTGTTTCATATTCTATAAAGTGCACGAAAGGATGCCGAGATTACACTAAAGTAGCGTAAGAATGCCATGTGTGACAAGTTTAAACATAAGGTGTATATTTGTATCATCCAGTGCTTACCCCAGACCAGAGTGCAAAACTTCGGTCCCCATGGACAGGGCCCCACTACATTGTACAAAAGCTTTCTGAGGTAAATGTACAACTACGCCGACAACTAGACAAACTTCTTCCTGGCAGATTCCATGTAAATTGCCTGAAAAAGGCCACGGACAGAACTCATCTGCCCATGGATCTGTCTGAGATTAAACCAGATGACAAAGCTATCACAGTGAAAGAACTGCCACAGTCGCAGGCAGTACAAGCACCATCTAAATAAAGTGCACAGTGACATGTCACAGGATACGGATAACAGTGCGTACACATCTGAGAGCACAGACACTATGAGTACCTTAAAGGATCCACAGGATGGGACAGAATATTATGAGGTGGAGAAAATTGTTGCAAAACGTCGCACACAGGATGGTTAGCAATACCGTGTGAAATGGTTTTCATTCCCTGCAACCTCCAATTCATGGGTCGAATATGCAGATTTAAACCCTTTGTGTCAACGTCTTGTGGACGAAATACATGATACTCTTCCAACATATGGCAGCCGAAGAGGAAAAGGTCACAAATGCAAACGCTAATTGTGCGAAGTTTCAGGTGATTCCACTCTGAACATTATACCACAAAGGCACTGACAAGTTACTGAAAAGTAAATATTGTGGATGTGAATACATTTTTTGCACATGTGGGCATGTATCTAGTGTGACCATAATTTGTTCTTCTTTCCTAATTTCTGATTTTTCATTTTGTTGTACCACAGCTATAAATTGTTACCAGTCAGCTGTAGAACGGGAGCCCGTTTCAATTGAGGGCGCTCTAAAACGACGTGTGTACGTAACCAAGGTAACGCACACCCGTTGCGCAATTTGCGCAATGATTGAATTCTCCCCCACCCAATTATCTGCATAAAAAGTAACTATCCATCGAGTTGAGGGCAGCATAAGGTATCAGAACTCCTTGCGACATCCAGTTAGAATTAGATGATATAATTTAACCTTTAACCGCAACATCACACGACACAAGCTTTAATTATGTCTTTTTTGACCGGTTTGCTGCGATGAGACCACCATTTTCTAGACGAGATTACACCATTTTATAGAATTTTTAGTGTAAGAGTGATAATTTTTACATTAAATATAAGCCCCGGTGTATTTAGAAGTGATGCCTTTGTAACGGTTATCTCTTTGATAAGAGAGTTATTTCGTTGTTTAAAATCGCAGAATCGGCTATTTATGATTTTTTTAAATTACTGTGACGTGAGACCGTTCCCTTGCTAACGCAGTCCCGTTCTCAGGCCCGCCCTCTATTGAAAAGTGTTTTTTGTTCGCATTCCGGCGGGCTACGGATTTCCGTCACTTAATGAATCGCCGTGTAAAAAATGACGGCAGTGCGTCACTAAATAGAGCGCCCTCAATTGAAACGGGGCCCGTTCTACAGCTGACTGGTTACTACAGGTTACACATTGTTAGCCTATTTGTTACAATGAGATAATTGCAGCTCCTTGAGTGGTTTGTTTTTCATTTTATTTGGTAGTCATAAATGTAATGCATTGAGTGATGATGATACCCAAAAGAACTCAAACATTCAAATTAATCTTTTACTGATATACATTATGTACCAGGCCATGTACATAGTCTTATGATACATGAAGAGCAGAAATGATAACCTTTTTTTCACGCACATAAATATATTTGCATGGTGTATATTACATGTAAGTAGGGCTTTCCCTTATAATTGGTTGTTGCTTATTAAAGTTGTTTTGACAAATAATGAAGAAATATATGTTTTCAGTGTTTATATAGTATGACCAATCCCATAAAGGTTTGGTTCAGATTGTATTGGTAGTACACATCTATTTTGATATGTAGGTTATACATGTGCATGCTTAAGAGTTTGGAATTGACACATGCTTTAATAATAATAATAACACACACTTTTGTGAGGTACGGTGCAGTGGTATATTATATAGTCAGTGATACTTGACTATTAGAGTTGTCTTGTCCTCAGTAATTCCTGTTCAATTTATATGTACTTGCTTAATAGACGGTTGCATTATGTTATGCAATGTTCAGTTAACGAACATCAAATCAAAACAAAAAAGAGTTCAGAACATTGCTCATGTAAGAATACCAAAGTAAGATTTAATTTACTTGCTTAATAGACGGTTGCATTATGTTATGTAATGTTCAGTTAACGAACATCAAATCAAAACAAAAAAGAGTTCAGAACATTGCTCATGTAAGAATACCAAAGTAAGATTTAATTTTACTGTACGTGAATCACATGGAGGGCCACAGTAAATGTATTTCTAAAAGTGTCTTTGGCCTTCACCACGAAGACAACACTTGTCCATGGTTACACTTAGGTTGTAGTATAGGTGCTGTACAAATGCTAGCTTGACAAAATAATTTGTATTTTATAGCAGGTATGACTCCCTCATTACGTTTGTACCATAATACTGTATGTAACTGTATAAAAGCGGTATTAATGTTATAAAATATCATAAGCTTGCCCCTGAGCTAGCTTCAAGCAATAGAGCAAAGCAGGATGTAGTATTATGATGTTATTGTTCTACAGTGATTTTGCTATAATTTTTATTAAAATTCACTCGATATATTGGGGATCACTTCTTACACATTGACATTCTCCAGATTATTGACACAAACAAATCTCCCCTGTATAGGAACACTTTATAGTATTATTGTATCATTTACCACTTCTAGTCCTTCAGAGATTTCTACTGCAGTTTGATGTAAACTTTCAATGCCTATATACACCCATCAAAATATGTAAGTTCCCCCCTAGCATATACTAGAATATTTCCATAAATATTTGATGGAGTTAAATAATTTTCAGCTAGAAAAGATGCACCCAATTGTTAGGCACATTTTGATACCAAATTTGTTGGCCTTGAGACAATGCAACGATAAGAAATTGTGCCATTTATCAATTTTTATACAGAAAAAAAAGTGGCACTAAATCTCACTGGCTATGGCTGGTTTTGTCTATAAAATTAACAAACATTTTAGACGATAAATGCTGGGGTGTCTTGCATGGTGCACAAGATTATGATCTGCTTATTGATTTTCTTGAAATGATGCGACACATAATTGTTTTGTAGATTCCCATGTCTGTGCACGAAAATCCACCAAGAAAATGTCTGTTAATTTATGATCTGTTCAACCAATCATCTAGTTCAATTTGTTTTCCCTTTGGCATATTTCAACGCTTTAAAGTTTCATGTGTTTTGAGCTTATGCTAACTGTTGCAAATCCATCTGACAGATAAACATGAAGTTGTTTGTATTAGAATATCAACTAATTGAATGATATTGCTTTTTGTACAATTTTCACACTTGGTAATTGTAGTAGGTTTTCACAACTGGGCAGGGTCTCTTGCTGACCTTCATTGGTTGCCAAGGGTCCTTGTGGCTTTATTCACTGTACCGGTCAGTGGGTCAGCCTCCTTTCGTGGTTGTTCATGACTATTGTCTTAACTGACTGGATTGTGATCAATTTGGAGTAGTTGTGATTCGATAGATACCTTGAAGTTTTCAGTAATGGAGCATAATCAATGTTTGACACATTTTGTAATAATTATTTGCCTGGGTATGTAATTTACTTTTTGTGCCATTTGATGTTTACTTACTACTAATTTCAAATCTTTAAGAGTGTGATCTCTCTTTAGCTCGGTGGAACTCGATTGGGCCAGCGGGGGTGTTGTGGCGATGAGTATGATCGCGCAATGGTCCGCCACCTTCTGGCTCGAGTGATGTCCTTCGGGTTTGAGAGGTCAAAGGTTGTTGGTTCGCAAATTAGCAATGTGTAAACATGTGTTGTCGAATGAAAGGAATAAAACATGAAAAATTGCTAAACTTTTGTGTGTTGTAATTAGTTAATTCCCCTGACATGTGTGCCAGTAGCGTATCTCCCGGGGGGTCAGGGGGGGGGGGGCAGAGTGCCCCAGACGGCTTTGACCGGGAAGGCCAGCTCAAACTACCGAGCTAAAAAAAAAGAAATCGAAGAGAAGGGAAGAAGAGAGGAAGAGAAAAGGGGAAAGGAAAGGAAAAAGGGGAAGGAAAGGGAAAGAAAGGAAAGAGAGGGGGAGAAAGAGAGAAGGAAAAGGGAAAGGAAAGGGAGAAGAGGAAGATAAAAGGGGAAAGGAAAGAGAAAATCTAAGGTATTTACTGAATTCCCATCTAAATGACAACTTTGCCCCTTGCCCGGTTTGATGGTGGGCAATTTAGTATAAAAATGGCAAATTTTCTCGCGCTACGCCCGCATTTGTCCAGGAATATCATTATAGAAGCCCGTTTGAAAGAAATATGTACCTTAATTATGGCCAGATTCGTGTAGATATGTTGTTAAAATTTCGCGCGCTGGAATAAACAACCCAACTGCGCATTTTGTTTACTTAATAGGGTCGAACTGGTGTTCACCGGGAAAAAATATCCTTTGCCCCCCCCCCCCCCCCCCCTCCCCCCCTGGAAAAGATCCCAGATACGCCACTGATGTGTGCAAAGAATAGACCCGCCACACATGCTCAGCGCTATTTTTGATGATAAGCAGTTTGCATTCTGCTTTTGCATTATGTTTGTAATTATTGCATCGATGCAGGGACAATTCCAGGACCGAGGGCGCAGCACTCGACCATTCCTGTATCCTCTGACAGGAAGACTGCAATGGAGACCAAGGATCATGTTTTCTATACAGGGGTAAAAGTATAGCCTGGAGATTCTCTCTATTGGGCAGCAGTTTTACACTATTACATCACATTTTTCCTGTTAACTCTATGGGTCTACAAGAGCCCGGACCCTGATGAAGAAGGAGAGACTGTAAAGATTGAAGGGAAAAGAAACTAAGTAAATGGCTACCAATAAGGGCGGTAGACCCGATATGAACCGGATGGTGTCTAGCGGTAGCCAGGCCGCAATAGTAGCCAATGAAAATCTTCCAGCAGGGTGTGACATTGACAAGGGGTATAAATATGTCCCGGAGCGTATTATAAATGAACAGGATAATGCCGGATATGATCATGATGACGATCGAGGACGATAATACTTCATCATCGCACAGTAAAGACAATAATAACAAACCTAAAGATGTATTACATTTTCCAAGTATGTGAACCGGGCGTCAGACCATCAGGGGCGTCGGAGTATACTTGCAGTGAGTTAATCCATTCGATTTTCATACAGGAGTTTAATGTCGACTGTGTAGGGTGTGTATACATCATGTACATTTTTTAATAGTCGTTAACCATGTTAACGAATTATATAGAACGAATTTTTAATAATTTGAATTTAGGGGAAGCAGTTTTCATGCGGCACTCAATAAGCATTACCTGAATGAGCATCATTCATTTATACAATTGGAAATTTAATTTATACTATACAAATGCTTCGTTCCCCTTAACTGTACGGCTTTTCAAGAAGCACGGCGCAGAGTAAAAATAAACTGTCCTGCTAGCAGAACAGTTTATTTTTTACTCTAAATTCACTCTAAAGCCTTGATTTTGAAGTTATTAGGAATCGTATCGCTCTGTAACTCACAATATATTTATGATTTATGATCAGAAATGTAAATCTGCAAGAAAATCTAATTTCTAAAAAAAATGAATAGAGGGCGCCCCTGAAAAGATCACACAATATCCCATGTATAGGAGATCAGACATATTACTCATTAACTCAAGTGAATGAGCAAGTCGCCATATTGATCAAAGCTTCGACGACAGACTTACGAGATGTCCGCGTCTCTAAGAGCGTGTTTCTACTGGGGCACTGCAAAAAGTAAACGCTAATAAACGCTAAGTTTAATCAGTAAGTTTTTAATCCCCCTTGTTTCTACTCGCGAAAAGTTACCGCCAAGTTTATCGATCCTAGTCGATGGGCCACAACAATTGACAATTGACTACGCTCCCGTGAAAAAGATTGCTTCACAATGTGTATAACCCAGCGTGACACGATTCACGGCGCAAACCGCTAAGATAAATCGCCTTTCTGTTTCAATTGGGTTTATTGCCGATTATTGCCGGTTCCAAACCTGGTTTGCGAAGGTTTTTTGGATAACCAAAAATACAGATTCTTTCCGGGTTCTGCCTGTTTCTACTGGGCAAACTTAGCGTTTATTAGCGGTTTCTTCCCCAGCAGAAACACGCTCTATGATTCGGATATGTCAATCCTGAGACAGCTTCAATGGGTTTAATCCTAAGATACAACTTCCACATGTACGATTGCCCTTCACCAGTGTTATACAAAATAAAATGTTTGTATTAAGATTGAATAGGTTTAAATAATAGAATGAGTGCCTGTGTATCCAAGCAGAACTGAATATAAAGATGTTTGTTACATGATTCGAACCAGTCCTTTTGACAAAACAAGACAGACGTCCATATGGCTGGGTGCGGCCTCAATTTTCATTAGAAGAGAGGGTGTTCATGGTATTAAAATATCATCAAACGAGAAATCCAGCAGAAGTCACTAGAGAGTTTGCCATTCATTTCCCAAACACTCACGTACCATTTAGGAATACACCTACAAAGGAGTATTGGAAATACTTGGTACATGGAGCTGGTACAAGCACCAATATGAATAAAGAACATTCTGGAAGACTAAGATATGAAAAGTGGCAGGACACACAGTAACACATTGATAACGTGCGGCGTGCACTTCAGAGGGATCCCAGATTAACTGCTCGTAGAAATCCCTTACCACATATTCCAAAGACATCATTTTTGGTCTTCAGCTCTTTTTCAAGACCATTGAGGCCCATGGATAGACCAATGTAAGTATCGTTTTGATACTCATAATCAATCTTTCTGTAAAAGTGGCACAACGTAACGCCGATATTGGGTAGCTTTGATAAACTGGGTATATCTCGGGATTGACAAATCCAAATCAGATGAAATCAACGGCAACTGAAAGCTGTTTCCCCTTTCCGTGTGTATATAAACATATACACCAAACTTTAGGACTTCATAGTAAACAAGTTGCGCAAACATGTGCACCCTTTTTTAGGGACACCCTGTCCCTGTATATAAACACCAATGACTTGGCCGTTGACCTAACGCTATTAGTGAACAATAGCGGAAATTCTGAATCCAGTCTCATCGGAACCTTAGACGAGTTTAACATAACCTACTTTATCTTTTATTACTGGCATATATGTGTAAGTTATTCACCTATCGACAAGGATATTTTTGGGGATATCCTGTAAAACACCGGAAGGTTATACCCGGTTGAAATAACCTTGCAGAACTGTCAACACTATACACCCATTACAGTCGAATACCTCCATTGTTCATCCCACATAATCAACCAACAATGAACGGGAACACATGTACTGACAACGACGTCGCTCCTGGAGGAGAAAATGAGACATTCCCAGGTGGTGTTGATGGCCATTTGCAGACTACAAACGGAAGTCCAGATGAAGTAAATGATGTATTCGGCACGGGTGACTGTGGTTTATCGAACGATTATAAATATGGCTGGTTTAGTTGGCATCCGAGATGGCTGCAAACCCTGAACAAACCAAAATGGTTGCTGGTCTGCTTGTGTTTCTACACGTTTGTACAGGTAGGTAAGGCCATTGTTAGTTTCCTATTGGAGGTTTGAAAAACGGGACGAGGTGACTTTTCATTATTCATTAT
Organism: Ophiura sarsii; assembly: GCA_035610835.1. Taxonomy (NCBI): domain Eukaryota; kingdom Metazoa; phylum Echinodermata; class Ophiuroidea; order Amphilepidida; family Ophiuridae; genus Ophiura; species Ophiura sarsii. The sequence continues at coordinate 25,978,028 of CM069444.1, read as the reverse complement.
TTGGATTTTTTTCTCATTTTTCATTACTAAACCTGAACCGATCGTTTTCAAACAGAATTTAAGTCACCCCTATTATTATGCAGAGCAGCGTTAACTACTTGCTATCCATTTATTCCTAATGTATACCTGAATTAACCGTTTTAAAACAATTATTAGGAAGTATTATATGAATTGCCGTTAGAAAATTCCAAGTAGGAAACTTACTTTATTTCTAACAAAAATTCATATGTTCTTCTGAATTCCTGATGAAACTATCCCATGAACTAAGGAAGTATTTTGAGATGTGTTGTTGAAAATGTCAAAATTGGAACTGAAATATTGCAACGTCAATAACATTTGAAATTTGAGTAGGTAATGCAAACATTTTCATTATTAACCATACCATGACACCACTGCCAATGAAATCCCTTGAAATCAACAGGAAGAGATGCCGGATATTTAGAGCCATTAAACATTTAGATTTTGTATTCAAGTTTGTCAAGTTTTGGTACAAATAGCTAGCCCCTAAATTAGACGTCCCCCTATGAACCCCCCCCCCCCCCCCCCCCCCCCCCCCCCCCCCCTCTCTCTCTAACGTCATACTTGAGCATTTCGGTGTTAAAATGGCTTTAGGAAGGTTTTTCTGGACCATTTCAGAAATGGAAATGTTTACTACGCGCAATAGGACCATTAACGATTTCCACACGGCTATTGGTTCTACAGGGTGTCTCAACAAAAATTACAACGCACCATTAAGCGATCATGACTTCCTAATTAAGTATCTGAATTTTACAATTCAAACGGTAGAATGAGGCCAAATTAGTTTTCTACAATTGGAAGAAAACAGCGTTTAATTTTGTGAAGCAATTATGACGATATCTGTGATTACGTCAGAGTAGTCACGGGACACTTCCATCCAAATTTGCATATTTTGACAGATTTTCACTTGCGCGGCTGTTTACTTACTCATTAATGTTCAATTAGCCAGCACTGTTTAATACTATGATAAAAAAGTTCAATTTGTGATCTGAATCTGTAATACTGAATAATGAATCATATTACTCATAACACCCAGAAAACCAAAAACAATACAACTCATTGTAAGGAGGGAGATATGACCATACTCGTTTAATGTAAACAAAACATTTATTTTGTTTTCAATTCCGATACTAATAATTTGACCATCATGCGCAAAATTGGCGATTATGTTATAATATACATGATTTCAGCCTTCAAGTTGCAAATGTGAAGACTTTGGTCTCATCTGGCATATTATTTGGTGTAAAATAAAATCTAGAACCATAAACACGTTAATTCATGTCATTTTGTAGAGAAGTATTGATTTCATGTATGTGCTGTCTGAATCACTCAATATGCAGTGATATGAGTAAACTTGGATGGAAGTGTTCTCAGACTAATGTTACGTAATTGCTCATTTCTCTGGAATTACTGAACCGAATCACATCCGGTTTTCTTTAAAGTATAGCAGGGCCGTCAGAAGGGGGGTGCGTTGGGTGCGGACGCACCCCCCTTGAAAATCTCTTCTTCTTTTTTAATTTTTTTTTTTAGGGTAACATGTTGTTTTATGAATGGAAAATGGGGTCAACGATGGCAAGATACATGAAAATTGTGTCCTAAATTCGCTGTAATGCTCAGAGCTTCCGGGGGCTTCGCCCCCTGCACCCCCACCAGGGGCCCTAAGGCGGGCCCCTGGACCCCACCATGTTATTGGCTTCGCGCCAGAGGCGCTCGCATCGTCAGCGTGCTGCAGCACTAACACTCTGACGTCATACTACTTCCGGTAAAAAATCGTGAAAGCGCACCCCCCTTTCCGGTAAAAAATCGTGAAAACGCACCCCCCTTTCCGGTAAAAAATCGTGAAAACGCACCTCCCTTGGGCAAAAGCTGCTGACGGCCCTGTATAGCAAACTATTTTGCCTTTATTTTGTTGTTTGAGTTGTTCTATTCTGACACTTATTCAGAAAGTTACAATCCTCTAAAGGTCCGTTGTAATTTTTTCTGAGACACCCTGTACTTTAACCATTATAAAACAGATTTTCTTTAGAAACCATGCGCATTCCCAACTTTCAAGGTCCATCCAAAGGATTACTTGATTAATACAGGCATGTTTGTACTTATTTCAATGCATTTTACATGGTGATTATAAATATCGTTATGAAATTTAACAATGTTAACATTTTAAAAATATTTTATGCAATTTTGGAATGTCGTCTACAGACGCCTGTCGTGTGGAAAGTGTTGATAATCTAGATATAGAAACCCTTTTTGACAAAATGCTCTGTTTGTGTTCCTCTAGGGCCTCGTTATTAATGGCTTCATCAACGTCGTGATATCAACATTGGAACTTCGCTTTAATCTGCCTAGTAAACAAACAGGTCTTATAGCGAGTACATATGACATATCGAGTGCGCTTCTGGTTGTCTTTGTTAGTTACTACGGAGGACGAGGTCATAAGGTAGGTTTAAGGCTGAGCAGACTCCACAACGCTCGAACTCTTTGCGCTCTCACACATGCGTAAGTGGCTCCACCACAACACAAAGACGCAGCATGATTGGTCAATGGTGGTCAACGCTTACGCTCTGCGTTGGAGCGTTGAGGAGTCTGCTGAGCCATTTAGTGTTCACAGCTAAAAGGAGGAATTATCACAAATTTAAATCAACAATGTATCTACTTTTTACACATGTAATAGTACATTGCAGCCGTACTTCCGGCGTCAACATTATATGTCTTTGATGGAGGAGTTGTAGAGTGATTAATGAAAAGTTTTAACTTATTTCGCTTTGCGTCGCATTGAGCACTCGGCAAGAACTTGACTGCTTCCTTCCTCACTAATAAATAATATAAATATTCGGAATAATTGGCACGTGAATGAAATTAACAAAGACCTTAAAAATACATGGTCTCGACTCTCGAACCCGGTTCCAGTCTCGCCTTCGCGGCGAAAAGTTGACCTACTAGACCACAGAGAGTGCGTGTACGTGGACACCAGAATACGAATACTCATAATATAATATACAAAGTTTTTGTTGAGAGTCCCAAGCGTCCGAAATTCATGTAGTACATATTATGTAGTCCATATTAGTGTATAGATATTAAGATATACTATATAGCATGATTCTACAGTTAATGACAATCGAAACTCAAAATCCACGCAAAGGATGCCAGTCAAGTAAGTGAAATGAATAAACATTATAAGGACACGGACTAACTGGCGTTATTAATAAAATTAACCATTCATTTGTGCTGATTGAACATGGGCATGACATCAGATCGGTTCACATAACTTAGATAAAATGTCAACGCCAATTTAGAGTCTACCATTTATACACAAACATCTATAAATTTCATAAGTAAAACGACCTTATGAAAACTAAATACATATCGAAGGTTTACAATCATGGACAATATGGCCAGGAGCTATAGTAGTCAATTCAAGTTCAAGCTCGGTATCTCAAACCCTGTTTATTGCATAGGCCTATGGTGCAGTATCTGTGTCAGTATGAATAATTGTAAATGAAACGTAATAATTATCACAAAAGGAAATGATGAGCGTGGTTGAAGGAAACAATACTAGATTACTTTATTATTAGACAGATAAAGTCAAAACGGGAAAATTAAATGATCTACTGTGTCCCAAAAGTTTCGAAACCATTTCAAAGCTTTTTATCCCCGGTAAAATAATTCGCACCTCAAATCTGAAAATATGTTTGGATATAGGACACTTGTAGAACTTATTTGATACCAAATTTACAAAATACAGCTATCTGTGTTACCATAGTACAGGAGAAGGTTTCCTGACCTGTAAAATTGCACTTTCATAACGCGTACTATGTTTGCTTATGTATTGACTTAGATGGAGGGGATATGGGAACTATGGAAGTTGTTTGCAATGAGATTTTTTTTGAAATCTCAGATTAAAATATGATGTTTAGGACAATATAAACAATCTACATCAGTTAAAATAGTTAAAACTTATAAGGCAACGTTTCTACTTAATCTGTATCTTGTACGGGAACTTCTTCAAGTCTCTTCGCAAAATACGGTGCACAGTTAATTGACCTCGGAACTCTGTTCTCTACTGAAAATCGGTGAACAGATTGCGTTTGACTCTGACGTCAATGTTGTTTGTTGATCTTCCAGCCTCTTTACGACCACCGCAAACTGCTTCTTGTACAGATCCTGTCTTAAAGTATTTGTCCACCAAGATCCAGAATAGTCGACTTTGCGCCATTAACATTAAAAAATGTTCTCTGTAAGTTCTTTGAGTAAACTTGATTGGTTTGGTTTTAGCGTACAGCCAGACAATTCAAATACGTTTATTTATGCTGTATGCATCCTGAAAATTAGTATAAGCCTATTAATGTCGTGCACTAAAATGTAGTAAGTGTATATATTTTGTGAAAGCCACGTGAATGGAGTAGGAGGAATGTGCAGCTCCAGTTTCCAGCACGTGTACAGCTACGCACTGCTGGCGTCGTGAACATCTAACAATGTATGGTATTGCGCAATATATGTAAACAAACATTTCCGCTCGTTTAATTAAAATATTAAAGGCCTCAACAAAAGTTACACATTTGGTATCAAAATAATTATACAAGTGTTCTCTATCATAATATATTTTCAGTTTTAAGGTGCGAATTATTTTATCGGAGATATAAAGCTTTGAAATGGTTTCGAAACTTTTGGGACACCCTGTCCAATGTAATTGACTACTATGCGGGGAAGTTATCCCAAGACAAGAAAGACAAATGTTTTCTCTTTTATTTTACAGCCATCAAACCCGAAGAAAGTTGTTATATGACATTATGTGTGAAAAAAAGTCCACTGTGCCTATAGTTCACCCAGAGTGAACTGGCTTACACCTGTTCATTTGGTGACAGATGAAACAGAGTTTAGATGGAGAAATCTCAACCTTGAGATATTCCCAGAGGATCTGGCTGAATAACTCGATATCCCCCTCCGTAAGAAATTAGTATTTTGGTATATAAACCGCCAAATCAGTAGTCTGACAATACCATGGTAAAGTAAATCACCAGAGCCCTGTTTCATAAAAAGTTAAGATTCTTCTAATGTGACAATTGACATGATAGTGATCTCTTCTAAAGCCTTGTTTATAAGAATATTGAGCGTTATTATTAAGTTGTTGTTTTTTAGGTTTTTACTGGTTTTTTTTACATTGAGTTGGGTGAGTCTTTTTTCTTTTTTTTTACTCAGCAGTGGGTCATCTTTTTTTCTTCCTGTTTGGTGGGCAAAGGTTTTTTTTCTTCCTGGATAGTGGGCAAAGTTTTTTTGTTTTTTTAAACTTCCATGCCCCCCCCCCCCCCCCCCCTGAGTATCTAATGGTGCGTCCCTAAGTTGTACCCATGTCTAAGATTGAAATAGGTTGTATTTCATGAAGATTGAATTATGAATTCTTAAACAATCTCCTTATAAGCAGAGTTTATAAAACTTGAGAAGAATCACTTTTCTGAAGATCTTAATTTTAATGCAATCGGACCCTAGTACTAAATATGAGTTATAACTATAAGGCAAAATGAAAGTAAAAAAAAAATGTTTAGCGTCTTGACTTTTTCCCAAAAAGAAAGGGGGAGGCCCTTTATATATTTTTTTTCTTCCAACTTTAGGTGCAAAATTTCCCTAATTAGCGATAAACTTTGTGAATCTAAAAAAGGAGGAGGCCCTTTTTAATCTGTGTTATTTCATGGTTATTAGGGGTTGGTCACTTCAAACCTTGTTTAAAATGCATATAAGGAAGATACTAACTTGTTACAAACATCTTAAGCTCTGAAACACCTGAAGAAAAAAGTTATGACTGAAATTTTAAAAAAACCCTCTTGAAGTGGACCCACAAAAAGGAAGCGGGAGGGGACTCTTAACCCTAACCCCCCTGAGTGCTAAAAAATGCTAATCCAAAGTACCTCTCCAAACGCATGCGCCGTCGGTTTTCGATGACGTAGTCAACCGAGCCTATATAATGAGTGCAGTATACTGCACGAATGTGTAGCTGAGGGCCGTGGCTTAGTGGTGGGAAGATGGGGCTTGAGAACGGAGGGTCCCCGGATCGAATCCCGGCAGGTTCCCGGAGATTTAGTTGGTGTTTTTTCCTCGAAAATTGTGATCCCGGTCAAAAATCCTAAACCGGGGTTAGGGTTATGGTAAAAATTTAAAAAAAGTTTTTTTGTGTGTTCTATTAACCCTAACCCCCCTGAGTGCTAAAAAATGCTAATCCAAAGTCCCTCTCCAAACGCATGCGCCGTCGGTTTTCGATGACGTAGTCAACCGAGCCTATATAATGAGTGCAGTATACTGCACGAATGTGTAGCTGAGGGCCGTGGCTTAGTGGTGGGAAGGTGGGGCTTGAGAACGGAGGGTCCCCGGATCGAATCCCGGCAGGTTCCCGGAGATTTAGTTGGTGTTTTTTTCCTCGAAAATTGTGATCCCGGTCAAAAATCCTAAACCGGAGTTAGGGTTATCAGGTTATTATTTTTATTTTGCCTAACACTAATAGCTACGACGAATTGAATTATGGAGTAATGTGTCCTCTTGTTTGTGTGTCACTGAGATATTACCAGCGACGAAGTGGCTCATTATTAAGTGAGACTCTCTTAGAGAGTTATTTGTCAAAGACCCAGACAAGTACATTATGTTTGCAATAGTATTAGCATGGGGAGATCTTCCTAATACTACATAGTGCAAAAATGAAAAATAGCGTCAATGCCGGCCTATACTGGGATATGGATAGATGATTCGATTGATCAATAGGCTTACGGGGCCCTAATACATGTCACAAAGACGTGTAAATCCCAAGTGTAAAAATAATCGTGCCTTGTCTCATTTTTTTCGCTGAATGAAAGCGTTCTTAATTGTCATCTTCACGTACACTGCATAAGAGAATTTTCTTCACAATTTACTATATCTATGTTGAAACTATAATTCGAATTATAAGCATCATTCAATACATGTAGATTTACTTTGTAGGGATTTATTTTTTGTCTCCGACCATACAGGCAAAATGGTTAGCTTTTGGTTGCGTCATCATGGCAGTTGGTTCCCTGGTGTTTGCTCTGCCACATTTCGCCACTGGTTTATACAGCAACCTTTCCGGTTCACTGGTTTGCGAAGTTGGCTCACCCGATAAATGTCAACCAACCGAGGAGTCCGACTCACCACGATTATCAAACTATCTATTCGTGTTCCTAGTGTCGCAAGTTCTGCACGGCATAGGATGCACTCCACTGTACAGCATCGGTATTACTCTGATAGACGAGAGTGTTAATGTACATCAGTCTGCTTTATATTTAGGCAAGTACATGTATATTGGCGCACTCTTCTTATGAGCGTTTGCACTTTTAGAAAATGCATTACCTATGGTCGATAAATGGCATTCATGTTTGAAACATATTTTAGACCTACTAAATGTATGGACATTTCTTTTAAAATAATAATTTTGCCAACAACTTCAAAGTGTCCCATACTTCCTTCTGTCATAGGCGGGTAGTAATTTCATTTTGTTATGTAACCACAGTAAATTTGCATTAAGCACTCATTAGTGCATAAATCTGGAAACTGTCAATATACAGTATGGTAGGTGGTAATTGGTATGGGTATTTGACCCATTTCCTGGCACATTGTTTAGAATATTAAAAACATGGGTTTAATGGGGTTTTCTAAGAATTAGACGTAGAGGTTTTGTGCTCCAAGTCTTTAACAAAATGTAATAAGATTTCTCAGCAAAAGCAATTTATAATATTTTAAAACTGGGTTTTCTTCGGTAGGTATATTCCTCTCCGTTGCGTCACTAGGTCCAGCTCTCGGCTTCGTATTAGGCGGCTTGTTGTTGAACATTTACACTGATGTTGACCAAATGGATGTTAAAAGGTAAGCCAGATTGTATTTTCAAAAAAGCTAACTTATGTGCACCAACGGTCCGCTAGTCCGATGGTCCGCCGCTAGTCCGATGGTCCGCCGCTAGTCCGATGGTCCGCCGCTAGTCCGATGGTCCGCCGCTAGTCCGATGGTCCGCCGCTAGTCCGATGGTCCGCCGCTAGTCCGATGGTCCGCCGCTAGTCCGATGGTCCGCCGCTAGTCCGATGGTCCGCCGCTAGTCCGATGGTCCGCCGCTAGTCCGATGGTCCGCCGCTAGTCCGATGGTCCGCCGCTAGTCCGATGGTCCGCCGCTAGTCCGATGGTCCGCCGCTAGTCCGATGGTCCGCCGCTAGTCCGACGGTCTGCTATTCCGAATTTAAAAAGACCCGCTAGCAGGCCGCTAGTCCAGAAAAAATTGAGCCCTCTAATCAAAATATAAAATAAGGGTCGCTAGTCCGAAGGTCCTCTAGTTCGAAAAGTAAATCATACGGTCCGCTAGTCCGATAATTATATACGATCCGCTAGTCCGATACATACGGTCCGCTAGTCCGATAATTATAAACGATCCGCTAGTCCGATATATAAAAAAGGTGCGCTAGTCCGAAAATTATAATACGGTCCTCTAGTCCGATAAGTTATACGCTACGCTAGTCCGATATTTATATACGCTCCGCTAGTCCGAAAATTATATGAATTATATTGTCGGAATTCGTAATAAAACATAAATACATGATAGGCCTATTATCTTCTGCATTATTTTCCTTTCAATAAACTACAGCGATATAGAAACTCACTAGAAACATGAGAAATACAACAAAAAGAAAAAGACTACAAATAGTTCGAAAAGTAAATACATTCCGCTAGTCCGATAATTATATACGATCCGCTAGACCGATAATTATATATTCCTAATTACTTCAAAATCATGGTTTTTAAGAATTGAAAATAGATTGTACGCTAGCGAACAATCTACCGTATTTTCACTCTATTTTCACTCTAAAAACCATGATTTTGAAGTTATTAGGAATCGTATCGCTCTGTAACTCGGAATATATTAATTATTTATGATCAGATATGTAAATCTGCAAGAAAATCTACTTTCAAACAAAAAATCAAGCATAGAGGGCGCACCCTGGAAAAGCTCACATAATAGGCCTTTAAGCAACACTGGGATTCGTTACGAAGATGATTCCTCTTCATGAATTGTGCACTTGTCTTATATTCAGTGAGTTGAAATATATAGGTTGCACGACAGAAAATACACTCGATCTCCCCTACCCGATCTCGACCACCGCATCCAACCCGCAGTATACCCTTTCATGAAGAAAAAATATTGTTTTATCTTGCAGCTTGGAAATAACGCCATCAGACCCCAACTGGGTAGGAGCCTGGTGGTTGGGGTTTCTTATAGGAGGTACAATAGCCTTCTTTGTTGCAGTACCTATCAGTGGATATCCGAAAGAGCTACCGTGTAAGTTTTGTATATAAAATGCATGTATCATGTAGGAATTAGAAAACGTATCGCTCTGTAACTCAGAATATATTTATGATTTATGATAAGAAATGTAAATCTGCAAGAAAATCTACTTTCTAAAAAAATCATGAATAGAGGGCGCCCCTGGAAAAGATCACATAATCACATAATCAATTATAATGTTGAAACCTGCATTAAAAATATGCGCAAAGCGCGCAAATATGTTCAGTTTATGAACTAAAATGATCCAAAAAAACCACCTGAAACTATCTTGTTAAAGTTAAATGTTGAAACATCAGAACTAATATACACGCAACTTTTTGATTTTTTAACACTAAAAAGGTTCAGTATAAAACGGCCTCCACATAATATTTAGAATGTTTGGTGTGGTTCGAAAGCCATTGTATTGATGAAACCTACAGAGCGCGCAAAATACGAGGGTCATTAAATAAGTTCTACCTCCTCCCTCATAACATCGCTAATATTAATGTCAAACTCATGACATTTGTCATGATTATAGCTCTAAATCATAGCTACAAATGTGTAGTAAATGATAGTTGATATCTGTTTTACTTTTGTTATGACGCGGTCAAAGCCAGAGAGCGATTTTGGACAACGGCAACAGAAAATTACCGTACAAATATACACATGTTTTCGGGTGTTTTTTCGTATTGTATGTTAGATATAAGAGCATGATGTAAATACTGAAAATTGAAATGAATGAATGATATCTAAATATATTACAGTATTATGTATTACATGTATAGATAAGATTGTAAACGATATTAACTCTTGTAGGCTTGCAAATAGTGTACTATCAACTCAAATGTATTGCTATGCCTTTGGCATACCAGAATACTGCCATCAGTCAAATATTCGTTGTTACAACTTAAGCCATAATGATGCCTCGAATGTTAAATCTTTACCATAATAGTCACTTTATGAGTTTTACTTATATGCAACCTTCAGAATAGTCAATCAGGTAGTCAATGATAGAAAATTATCGCTTTGACAGACTTTAAATCCCCCCATTTAGTTCGATATATTGAAGATCGCTTAGTTATCATGAAAGACAAATATGACTTTTACAGGGTTCGCTAGGGGAGGAGTAAACTGAATGGTTGTCCTGACCTGGATCTGGCTAATCAAAGGGCATATTCTTTCCAAACCAATCAGTCAACTTTATTGTTTACAATCTGTTAAAAGAGATATTTGACATTTAGAATACAATACAATAGGCCAATTGAAAAGCACTTTGCTGTTTTTCATCCTTTTCCGTCACACTTAATCAAGGTTTGGTTCTCACTGCATGTCCTGAAATGTACAATCAGTACTCAGATAAATTTACATTAGATTTGTAGCCGAGGTTATAAGCTATAATCGTGTGAAATTTGATAAGACTGGCTCATATAATAATAAAGTTATGAGGTAGGAGGTAAAATTTATTGAATGACCCTCGTTTTTCAGTTTTTGAACAAAAATGGTCATGGAAACTTTCCTGAAACCGTCTCGTTCAGCTTGAAACTAATACTCTAAGCGCGCCAAAATTTGGCATTTCTAACACTTAAATGGTCCAGTATGACGTTTTTAACGTCCCCCACAAATATTTGGTGTGGTTCGAGACCAACCGAAGCGCACATATTTTCAGTTTTTAAACGAAAATGGTTATGGAAAATTTTCTGAAGCCATCTTGTTCAGCTTGAAAAATGAGACATTGAAACAAAAATTGGCATTTTTAACACTTAAAGGTATATTATGTGATCTTTCCAGGGAGCGCCCTCAACATCGAAAAAAAATAGAAAGCAGATTTTCTTGCAGATTTACATTTCTGATCATAAATCATGCATACATTCCAGGTTACAGGGCGATACGATTCTTAATTACTTCAAAATCATGGTTTTAGAGTGAAAATAAACTGTCGGAATCCTGACAGTTTATATTTTTCACTCTAAATTCACTCTAAAACCATGATTTGGAGGTAATTAGGAATCGTATCGCTCTGTAACTTGGAATGTATGTATGATTTATGATCGGAAATGTAAATCTGCAAGAAAATCGACTTTCTAAAAAAAAAAATGAATAGAGGGCGCGCTCTGGAAAAGATCACATAATATGCCTTTAAAAGGTCCAGTATAAAATGTATTAACGTCCCCCACATACTATTTGGTGTGGTTCGGGACCCGTAATAATGTTCATACATGTAGAAAGAATGCGCTCGAAGCGCGCTAAGATTTTCAGTTTTTAAACTAAAATGGTCATAGAAAAAACTTTCCTGAAGACATCTTGTTCAGCTTGAATAATGATACATTGAAACCAGGGGTGTACATTGTATCCACCCGCACGCCCGAGGCGGGTAAATTTTGCACCTGCCGGGTAACTTTTGAAAACCACACGCCCGGCTGGCCGGTAAGAATTTTGATGTTGGTAAATATTTTGGGGCCCACGGAAAATAAACATCATGCTATCCCTGCTATTGCTACACAAAAATATTATGTGTTAAATTCTATCGTAATAATTCCCCGGGAATAATTCCTGTCTATGAAATATGTTACACCTTAATATTATTGCCAACATGTATTGAAAACAAGTGATACGTTCCCTAATTTAAGAATAGAGACATTGCTGCATTTAGAATAATTTGTCTTTAAATTAAAATCGATGATGGTATGTACAGGTTAATTTGTATTCACGTTTGTATTGTCCAACGAATGTTCAAACAACACTTCTGAGTAATAATTTGACCCTTCAGCTCGGAAAATCAAAATCAAATTTTGCTGGACCATGTGTCCGGCACTACATTGAGTTTTCTCAATGTATGAAAAAACTGAGCCCTTGGCGCGATAAGAAAGAGTACCACAATTGAGTTGTAATTAAAACTTGAGGCAATTCAGACAAATAAAAGTGACACTAATTCAAGAGTATTATAAAGCTTTTATTTCGAAATCTTAAGATTACTTGTTGGGCTGGTAAGTTCACAGTCGGGCTGGTAACTTTTACTTGCTACCTGCCCGACTGGCCGGTTGGGGGAAAACGTTTGGCCCTATGTCGCAGGGTAGATAAAAGCACAACGTTTCCCTCGGTTGCGTACAATGTCTCAAAGTTGACATTGGTAACTTTATATTAGACAAATTTGCTCGATTTTGGTTACTTCAGAAATAAATTATGATCATATTTTGATGCATCTTTCGGCATCTTCGAAAAAGATTCGGAAAGTTAACTGTAGTGTTAGGCCTCTCAGTAAAGTTTCACATTTTCGGCAACTAACTGCAACTGCAGATGATATTATGCATTTTTCGGCATATTATTTATATATTTCGGGATATTATGCATTGTTCTACATGTACTATTTTGCCTTATTTGACTATTTGGGCTGAATATACCCATACATATCCGCCCGCAATCTCGGTCTTTTATCATTATTTTCCTCTTTTTCATTTTTTTCCTCCTTTTTATTTTTTTAAGAGGGGCTGGGGGGCGGGGGCACAAATGGGTTTTTTCCGTCAGGGGGGGCATTTGCCCCCCCTGCCCCCCCCCCCCCCCCGAGCTACGCCACTGGCGGATATATTGCAATCTACGCAAAATACATTCCCTCAATCCCTCAATTAGATTAAAAATGGAACGATATGTTTTTCAACCACTGTTTTGGGCAACTTAAAAAAGGCCATGTGATAAAATGAGGTATGCGGATGTATTGCAATCTACGCAAAATACATTCCCTCAATCCCTCAATAAGATTAAAAATGGAACGATATGTTTTTCAACCACTGTTTTGGGCAACTTAAAAAAGGCCATGTGATAAAATGAGGTATGCGGATATATTGCAATCTACGCAAAATACATTCCCTCAATCCCTCAATTAGATTAAAAATGGAACGATATGTTTTTCAACCACTGTTTATTTTTATACCCCGTCAGCAACTGCCAGGATCCGTGCTACAAAAGTCTCGCAAGCTCACGTGTCGCCGGGTGTATATGACGTCACACGCACAGGATTTGGCGCCAAACTAAGTGACTTCCCGCGTGCTCTGAAGTGCCTGGTTATGAATGTGCCATACGTGTGTCTGGTGATAGTGGCAATATGTAAAGGTGCTACTATAGCGGGTTTTAGTACGTTTGGACCGAAAGTAATAGAAACGCAGTTCGGCAAATCTGCTGTAGAGGCGTCTCTTCTGTTTGGTGAGTAAGTGTAGGCATACATCATTACACTACAAGGCCCGCTTAGCAGCGCTATAAAAACCGGCAACAAATTTAAATATTCGCCTTCCATCAAAGCTGGTTGCTATAAATGACATAATTCTCGTGTGCAACCAACCGGCTGTATTGCAATGCCCATTGAGTAGTTTAAACGCTTGAGCATGGGTGTAATTTGCAACATAATGGAAACTCACCCATGCAGTTAGCAAGAAGTACTGCTCGGATATAAATATACAACCAGGTAATCCTCTCGTAGTAATTGACAACAATAGGTTCACTAGACCGAATTAATAGCGCTCCTAAGCGGGCAATTTATGTCATGTAAACCGTACACTTATTCTGTGTCAGCTCAAGTTGAGGGTGGTGATAACAGCGCGGATAATTGATGAACACATCATAATATCACAGACGTGTTTCCAATGCGATGTCTTTGCCCCGCGAAATTGAACGTTGTTGGATCTGTTGCGCATCGCAAATTAAGCGCGTGTAATCAAAATGGCGTAAACTAAGGGCATGTTCTCACTGTGCGAATTTGGACTCATACCTAGGTGCGAGTCTACATGCATACCATTGATGTTGCGTTCTCATTGTGCGATAAAAAACATCAAAATACCGATGTGGTATCGAGTCCACTTACCCGGATGTTACTTGTTTACAAATTTAAGCGAGTGTGCCGTGCGTACTTACTGCGTATATACCACGCGTGCATGACATTTGGCCGAGTGAAATTGCAATTTGAAGCGCGCGACTAACGGCGGCGCAGTCTGACGCAACACAACGTGCTTGTTATTGTGGAACAAGTGGTATGAGTCCACAAACGATAAGTAAAACGCGTTCTCACTAGCGATTTTGATACCACGTCCTAGGTGCGAGTCTACCTCTTCGAGTAGGTTTCGACCCTACATCGTGGATGTAGGGTCGAAACCCCTAACTGCGCGATCCCACTTGGAAGTAGACACAATGTAGCATCGAGTCCACGTCCTGGTATCAAACAGCCACAGTGGGGATCCATCCATTTACACACGTACGCTTAGTAGGAGAGCGGGGATAGTTGAGCGTATTTGTTGGAACCAATCAGCGTTCAGTTTTAAGTGTTGTTCTACGGAATAAACGCTAACCTCGTTGTAGCATCCAAGCGGCACAGTTCTTTCCCATTGAAAAGCACGTCCAACAATTACGCAGAGCTCTGTGGTGGAGAGTCATCTCGAGTGATCAGGTGAACGTGAAGAGCGAAGGCCTGATTGGTCAACTGTGGTCAACGCTTGCGCTTAGCTTTGGAGCGTTGTGGAGTCTGCTGAGCCCTTTATAGGCTTTGAACATCGTGAGAATGTTAAGGTAACAAGTATCCTTTCCCATAACGTGAGAAGTGCGTGCAAGAAACTCCTATCTGCTAAAGTGTTACATTATAGTCTTAATCTTGTTAATTAGCAATTAATTGTTACAGGTGCCATGGGTACCAAGCAAGTTTGCAATTCCTATATACATGATATAGGGCAGTTATCAAAGAAAGGAGCTTGTTTCAAGTAATTCGGCAATTTAATATACATTACTTCAAAACAAACTAAGATGAATTAAACTTAACAACTAGAT
The DNA here is from genome assembly GCA_035610835.1 of Ophiura sarsii. Taxonomy (NCBI): domain Eukaryota; kingdom Metazoa; phylum Echinodermata; class Ophiuroidea; order Amphilepidida; family Ophiuridae; genus Ophiura; species Ophiura sarsii. The sequence continues at coordinate 25,962,904 of CM069444.1, read as the reverse complement.
GAAAATACTCTTCCATTCAGGTCTTTCTGCGATACCGGGATGTCTTTTCGGGACGATGATTGGTGGGTATGTCGTTAAACGTTGGCAACTCAAAGTACGTGGCATGCTTCGGTTAAGTTGTTGTTGTTGTTTAGTTGCATCGGTGTTATTTTCTGGGATACTTCTGTATTGTCCCGAAGAACATATGGTTGGAGTCAATACTGACTACTACGGTAACATGTAAGTTTTATGATTTGGGTCTTTACGTGTTCCTTGCCTTAATAACTGTTTAACCTGCAGCATACAGCCAAATCGATTAGAATTAATTATTTGAAAAATGGTTGCATAATTATGTGATTATAACTGTCGACATTTGGCCACGAATTGCCTGATGAGGGAGCTTCCTAGCCCAAAACCTTTCGGAAGAGTGCACTTTAGGTCCCAGATACTGGTACACTAGCAGTATCGTTCAATACTGGAAAATAAAGTTGCCAGTATCGGTCGATACTGGTACGATTTTCCTGTTCCAGTATGTTTCAATATTTCGAGCGATACTGGAATGGAACGTTTTTATGTTTCAGTATCGGGCGATACTGGTACACTGTCTACACATGATACCAGTGAGATTTGTCCCAGTATTGAACGATACGGGTACATAATTATGTTCCTGTATCGCCCGATACTGGAATATTTTATATCTGCAGCAGTATCGGCCGATAGGCCTACAGGAACACTGACTTTGTGCCAGAAACGAACGATACTGGGTGTTCCAGTATCGGACGATACTAGTTAGGTCTACATACAGTCCAGAATCTAGGACCTAAATACACTTTTCCCAATTTATGAGCAAATCATGAATATGCATGTGATATCCATTGTGATATTGATTTTATTAATGGCGATATAAGAATTGCTGCGCGGTTTCTTTTAACTCACTTTAATCATGTTAATGATGTATCTGTCAATCAACAGGACGGTTCCCGGGGTGTCACATCTTGAAAATGACTGCAACGCTGGATGTGGCTGCACCATGAATGATTTTCACCCAGTATGTGGTGACAATGGATTGGAATACTTCGATGCATGCTTTGCCGGATGCACCGAAAAATCGGAAAATTCGGAGGTAATATAATATGTCATACTAGTGCCTAGCCGTCGCCATGCCGGGAGTGTGGCAACTACTTTTATGCGGAAGTAACTTATGTATGGTTATACTTTATTGTAGGTTTTAGGTCCTCCCACTGCACGCCTGTGGACATTACTCCCTTGCTCCATCTCCCTTCTTATTCAGTATTTGCTCTATCGCTTCCTTGGGTGTGTTACTGCATCAGGCGATCATGGAGATTGCGCCACTTCCGACTGGGGGTTGAAGCAGCTACGCCCCCGTTTCGGCAATTGGTACCCTAGTAAAAGATGGTATTGATACCTTCATTCCCTTTCTCACCCAGTTGGTTAACACATCGTTGCAGTCCGGTTCTGTTCTTGCTAGTTTAAAGGAGGCCCATGTCAGACCTCTCCTGAAAAAGGCGGGTCTTGATAAAGAAGAACTGAAAAACTACCGACATGTGTCAAATTTACCTTGGATCTACAAACTCTTTGAAAGAGTTGTCTCTGCAAGAATATCTGACTTTCAAGAAAAAAACCAACTTCACGAATGTTATCAATCGGGTTATAAAAACGCCACAGCATTAAAACTGCATTGGTACGTGTCCAGAGTGATATTTTATGTGCATTAGACAATGGTACTATGTGTGCCCTATCGGCCGCATTTGATACTGTTGATCCACAAATTCTTTTGAAAAGGCTTTATGCGAACTTGGCTTGAGTGGCTATGCATTAACTCGGGCAAAATCTTACCTCAGCAATCGATCTCAACGTGTTATTATTGGCAACTCAATGTCGGATTCAGTCTCACTGAGCTTTGGCCGACCGCAGGGATCGGTGCTGGGGCCACAGTGGTTCACCATCTATACCTATCCTATTTGTAATATAGTCAGGAAGCACAATCTTCACTTTCATCTTTACGCTGACGACACCCAAATGTATTTTGCTTTTCAACCTCTGGACTATACTCCAAGTATTTCACGCATCGAAAATTGCATCGAGGAGAATAGACTATGGATGCGTGAAAGCTTTCTTAAACTCAACAGCAAAACGACAGCAAAACAGAGTTTCTCATCATCGGCTCAAAACACCATAAATCTAAGACTCATCAATAATATTGTCATCGGGGACTCACAAATTGTACCATCTAGTGAAGCACGTAATTTGGGTGTCATCTTTGACTTGGACATGTCTCCAAAATCATCACAAATCTCTTCAACCATCAAGGCTGCCTATTGTCAAATCCGCAACATTGGTAAGATTCGTAAATACCTCACCAAAGAAGCAACTCAACTCATAGTTCATTCACTTGTAACATCTCGCTTGGACATGTGTAATTCACTTCTTTATGGAATCAACTTCAACGTCGGCAACGTGCTCAAAATACAGCCGCACGTCTCATAGCTCTCACCAAGAAACGCTCTCACATCACCCTGTACTCATTGACTTGCACTGGTTACCAATAAAACAACGCATTGACTAAGATTCTCATTATTGTTTTCAAATCACTCCATGGATTAGCACCATCATACTTAGATGACCTTCTTCACGGTTACGCACCTCACCGCACAGGACTACGTTCAGCTAATCGTCAACTTAACTGTGAATCAAGATCAAATAACTCTTTCGGTAATCGCGCATTTGCAATATGTGCTCCAAAACTGTGGAACCATCTTCCCATATATGTCAGGAACTGTCATAGCTTATCATCATTTAAGACAGCACTAAAAACTCACTTGTTCAAAATTGCTTTTGCCAATGACTTATTGTAATGTTGTATATTACATTATATGTGTTGGTATAGTAGTAGTATATTATTATGTTTCTGCATTTGTATTGCTTTTTATCATGTTCTGTGTTTGTTTTTATGTTGTCTGTAGTGCAGTGAGCGGCTATGTTTGACGGATACTTGCGCTTTATAGGTTTCCATTCTTATTATTATTATTAATATTATCTCAAGGTTCAAACCAGTGAAGCATTCATGATACTTTCGCCTAATGGTGTCTCGAGACTGGATGTCAGTGAGTCCTTTCTTGCAACCCAAAGGCTAGAGTAAATACCGTGCTATCCCTATCCGATAAAGATTTGTCAAGCCATAGTCTTACGTTAATGGCATTTCTTGAATGATGTAAAAGTCTGTATAGTGGCCATCGCCACTTCACTGTACATGTACAGGGTGAGTCAAAAAAAAGTGTACCCTAATTTAAAAAATCTTAAAAAATCTTTCTGACCACAAAATCAAGGCAAACAAAACTTTAAATGATTGCGCCATTTCTTTGCTACCATCTGGAATAAAATCAGGCTATTTGATGATACCGTTAAGTAAATATGACTATTTCTGTACAGGAGCTGTTTTTTCACCAAAAACACGGTTTTATAATTTCAAGCTTAACGAGCTTAATAATGTTTACTAGGATTCTGATGTAAAGCATTACACATCTTGTTTATTAAAAGAATTAAGTAGACAATAGACTTGTTCAAAATTGTCTCCTAATAGATTAAAACAATAGACAGCTTTAAGGCCTATTTATGACACAATTACCACACTTTAATCATTTCATAACAAAGGAATTGATCCTTTCGCTGTCGGTATTGTAATTTTTTATTGGTCGTATCTTATGAAATATAATGGTCAAGATCTGGAAGCGTGTTCGGACGTTAAATTGGTCACTTTTATTCAAAACAGCGTAAAATAAGTTTCCCTCAACCAATCCAAACCAGATAAAATTCATATTAAAGCTAATTGATTTGTCTTTATACCGTAGTACATTGTTTTGAAAATAAACGAATACTTTTTTCTAAAAAAATCGCTGAAGTTGAGTACACCTTTTTTTGACTCACCCTGTATGTTGCCAACATTGGCGTTTTGCCCCTTTTTAATTTTAGGTCGTTGTCGAGTTCCTTCAGGACGATCATACATGTAGGCCTATACCACAGCATTTCTGATCTTAAAACTTGGGATTGCAAACAGAATCGTTAGCCATTAGGGCCTATATGCAATGATATCGAGGTTTTTAACCCTTTCCACGCGGCAGGCGTCTGCAGACGACATTTCGAAATTTCACAAAATGTTTCAAAAATTTCAAAATTATTGAACTTCATTACCATATTTGGAATCACCATTAGAAATGCATTGAAATAAGTACAAACATGCCTAGTATTGGATCAGTTATCCTAGAGATAGACTTTGAAAATTGTGAAAGGTTTCTGACAAATCGGTTCTGTATATCGTCAGCCTGCTTCGATAATTGCCTAACTCACTTTTCAGCAAAATTGAGTTTTTTGCATAAATCATGACTTCATTACATTATGCACATGCTGTTATAATACCTAAGTCATTGACCAATCAAAAGTGTTGATAAATGAAGAGCTTTGTTGCAAAAGGGCCACCAGACCACTCCAACATGTTACTCATTTTGCATTATTAAATTTGCATTGACAAATCCATGGAATTAATCAAATTATTGTATGGCTGTGTTCATCTGTTTCTATATGACTTGGATTAGTGCATCCATGCACGCCAATTGAGGCATCAACAATATAAGTCACATTCCGCAAAATGAATATCCAGGCATCAACAATACAAGTCACATTCCACAAAATGAATGTCCATTCATCAATAATGCAAAATGAGTAACAGGTACACAGGTAACAGGTTTCATACTTTTGTTGTTTTCTAAGAACTAGAAAAAATGAGTTACGCAATTATCGAAGCAGGCTGACGATATGGTAAAAATGAAAAGTTCGTCCCTGAGTTAGTGTCTTTACATCATCATCAAGCAATTTAGGCATTTTTGGCTCAAAATTATTTTTGTTAGCCTTGTTCAAACAATTTGAGTCAAAAAACGAGTCATAGTTCAATAATTACAGCACTCATAAAATTGAAAGAGTTACTTCCTTGAGTCCCCTTAATCATGTCAACTTCTCTAACATCACGTACAGATATTTGAAGAGTGTCGGTGTCTCATACTGTCCGCAGCTAATACAACTATGACGGCCACTGCTGGAAAATGTCATAAAGATTGTAATTATCTGCCCTTTTACCTGCTGGCGTTCGGTATAGCAATGGTGTTCCAATTTATGGCGTCTATTCCGTGTATGTCAGCTATGTTAAGGTAGGTTTGGTTATGTTTTGTTTTGTTTTGTTATCGTTATGAATTTAAATATTGAAATAAGATTCATAAATATATGGGGTATAATTTATTACAATGGGTAATGCATGTAATGGCTCAATCTTTCCAGTGTCTATCGAGCTCACTCTTAGAGGCATTTGTGGTTTTGTCTTCAAACACGTACATGTACTTACACCAAACACAAAAAGTCCCTGACCAGGTGTTTTGATGTTAGCTAATCCAAAATCAATAATAGGTACCACAAATCTGAGATATACATTTAATGAGCCGGCAACTTTCTTCTCCGTACTTTGGTACCTTATTCATAAGAATCGAGTGGATAGTTTTAAAGTTATGATTGTTTCAATGACCACGACTATAACGACAAAAAAAATAGAATTGGTTTCCTATGGGATACCATTGATTTGTATTGTCCACTGTGTGCTATCTGAACCAGTCAGGTATCTGGATAAATGGGTAACAGGTATCGAAAGGGAGTCACATTTTCACTAAGCAGTGATATCCCATATAAACCAAATTTTAGTGCAACAATTTTGTTGGTAGTTATTGTCATTGAAACAATCATAACTTCAAATCTATCCACCTGGTTTTTATAAATGAGGTACCAAACTATGGAGAAGAAATTTGCGTAATAAATATATTTCTCAGATTGTTCGTACCGTTTATTGATTTTGGATTAGCCAACATCAAAGCACCTGGTCAGGGACTTTTGTGCTAGGTGTATACGATCGTATATAGAAATTTAGTCCACTGGTACATTACTCTTTGCGAAAAGAAATCTGCTCGGCAATTAAACGGCTTGACTGATCTTTGTTTGAATAGCTTAGAATTGGTCTCTTGTGTTGTGTAACGGCTAGTTGGAAGAAGTGGAGCACTTGTGTCCTTTCCAAACGTTTGAGGATTGTAAATGTCTCGATTAGATGGCCTCGCTGCGAAACTTCCTATAACCCTCTTGTATGAATTTTCGTGTGAAAATTCCAATACGGGTTTGTTGTATTTTTCAGTGGTTTGCGTTTGATCCAGAGCTAATGTTTCTAGACTGTTTCGTGATGACGTCATCGGATGTTGATGATGCCCTGTGGATCACCGAGTCGTAAATATGACTGAGTTGGTACGCCCCATCGTCGCCATTCATTAGGTACTTTTGTTGGTCAGTGCCGCCTTTTCTCCGAATCCAAATGGATCCACGTATCCATCTGCGGTTGAGTCCTCCCATTCAATGATGTGTTTAGTTTCTTCGGGAGTTTCCTTTGACTGCGTGTTCGGCTACAGAGGATTTTGACTCTGAGCTTTCGGGGCCTTTCCTTGTGGACCGAGTGTAGTTTTGAACGCCCAATTTTTCAGCTTCCGTTTTATTTATTTATAACAATTAGGCTGAAGAGCCAGGACAAACCCAATAGTGACTTAAGCACTAAATTAAAGGGATGCCCGATGTGTGTGTACAGATACAGACCCGGGATGATCCCCTACTCTTTACGAAGGAGTCTGACCTTTTAACGTGCTCGGGGATAGCTCTTCCGATGCACGAGACCACCATTTCTACGTGACTTCTGAACCACGAGGCAATTGAGACTAAGTACCTTGCCTAAGGATACAAACATGTTGGCCGTAGCGAGGCTCGAACTCACAACCTTTGTATCGTGAGACCTGCGATCTACCCGCTAGACCACACACGCTCCTTCTTTCGCGTGCCGAATTTTCTGCCTGTGTTTCACCAATTGGAATCTCATATTTCTTCATAATGAGAGTTACGAACCAGTGGAATGAGCTGCCTGCAAACTGGTATTCAGCATCACTGATAATACAATCGATAAGTTCAATAAACGACTATAGTCTATTTGGCCATCACGAGACAGTGACGTAACTGCGTATTCTACTAATTGCAGCACATAACTCGCGCGCCTAACTCGAGACGCTGGCGTATACACACGAGCGTTGAAAGACGGAAGATACGTACATACGCGTGCGTAAAAGCTGCGCCTGTTAAGTTACGTCACTGTCCAGAGGAAACCAATTTAGAGTATAGACAGATATGGAAGCAAAAACGCTACCTGTCTCCATATCAATTTTGCATCAAACCTCAAGTGTAGCCTAAGTGTATAGCGATATCGTCCACACAATTAAGATCAATTTGCGAGGTAACACTTTCCACGCGGCTATTAGTTTTACCATTATATAAAACGATTTTTTTTCAGAAACCTTTCCCAACTTCAAAGTCTATCTCAAGGATCACTGAACCAATATAAGGCATGTTTGTACTTATTTCGATGCATTTGTAATGTTGATTCCAAATATGGTAATGAAATTCAATAATTTTGACATTCGAATCATTTTGCGAAATTTTGGAACTGTCGTCTCAGTGCTGCTGCCTGCCGCACGGAAAGAGTTAAATGATGATACCTTTCTCTTATTGCAGATGTGTTCCAGATTCTCAACGCTCCCTGGCAATGGGCGTTAACTGGGTTTTCATCCGGCTATTAGGTATGTAGGCTAGTGCTCAGTCAATCATTACCTTGATTTTTTCAAAAAATCGAGGTACTCTATCTCTGCCGTTTCTTTCTGCTTCTTCTTCTTCTTCTGGCAATATATCTACAAAATGCTTCTTCTCCTACAGTTTACATGCTACAATCACCAGATTTGGTCAGTAGGACCCCCTACCAGACCTTCATTACAGGACCTCACAGTTTGGGGTCAAAGGTCACAGGGGGGTCACTAGGGGCCAAAACGTGATTTTCACTTAAAATGCATTTCCAATTTAGTGAAATGACCTAGGATCGTCAAAATTGGTCAACATATTTTTCATGACCGTACGCATATACGATAGGTCGGTTTTTAAAATAAGAATTTATTTGGGGTCACTAGGGGTCAAAATGTTGATTTTCTAACCATATCACTTAAAATGCTTCTTGACTCAGAGGAAATGGTTCATGAATGTCAGAATTGGTCAAAAGATTCCTTGGGTCCATGCACATACAGCGATCTCAGCGATTAAACTTGACGTGTCGTGCGGGGTCACTAGAGGTCATTGACCTATACAGTGGTAAAACGTAAGATATGCTTTGATTGGGACCGGGTTTGTTGCATCTTGTTTGGATTGATAAGCCAAGAAAATAAGTCAATCATATTGACCAGGTCAAAGGTCAAGAAGGGGTCAATAGGGGTCATTAAACTTTACAGGGGTAAAAGTTAAGACATGATCCGATTTGGACCGGGTTGGTTGCATCTTGTTTAGATTGATGAGCCAAGAAAATAAGTTAACCATATTGACCAGGTCAAAGGTCAAGAAGGGGTCAATAGGGGTCATTGAACTTTAAAGGGGTAAAAGTTAAGACATGATCCGATTTGGACCAGGTTTGTTGCATCTTGTTTGGTTAGATGAGCCAAGAAAATAAGTCAATCATATTGACCAGGTCAAAGGTCAAGAAGGGGTTAATAGGGGTCATTGAACTTTACAGGGGTAAAAGTTAAGACATGATCTGATTTGGACTGGGTTTGTTGCATCTTGTTTGGATTGATGAGCCAAGAAAATAAGTAAATCATTTTAATCAGGTCAAAGGTCAAGAAGGGGTCACTAAGAGTCAAAACGTCGATTTTCAATCCGTTCACCTAAAATGCTTCTCGTCTCAGAGGAAATGACTGATGTGCATTAGAATTGGTCAAAATATTCCTTAGGTCCATGCCCATACCAGAATTTCAGCGATTAAAATTGACATGTCGTATGGGGTCACTAGGGGTCATTGACCTATACAGGGGTAAAAGTTAAAACATGTTCCGATTTGCAAGACATGCTCCGAATTAGATCGGACCTGTTTTATCTTGTTTGGTTCGATCATGCAAGAATAAAAGTAAATCATCATAACCAGGTCAAAGGTCAAGAAGAGGTCACTAGGGATCATTTTCTCATAAAAATCAAGGTGCCCTGGTCTCAGACCAGAACTAGATCTAGTTATTTCTTGTACTTGTACACTTGTAGCTAATGATTTATTACATCACAAATTGATGACAAATGAAAAAGATCAGCTTGTCACCAAACCATTTGAGTCATCTTTTGTGAGCGCAGGTAGCACAAATCTTACTCATATAAAATCAACAAGACTCCTCTCACATCCCAACCGTATGTGTGCTTCTTCTCCTTCCAATAACTAACTACTTCCTGTCCCATCATGCCATTGGAATACACCTACACAAAAAGTCCCTGACCAGGTGCTATGATTTTGGCTAATCCAAAATCAATAATTGGTACCAAAGATCTGAGATATTCATTTAATGACCAAATTTCTTCTCCGAAGTTTGATACCTCATTCATAAAAATCGAGTGGATAGTTTTGAAGTTATGATTGTTTCAATGACCACGACTAACGACAAAGAAGTTGCACTAGCATGACTAGAGTTAGTTTCCTACACTGCTAAAATGTTTAGTAAAACTAAATGTTGGGCATTTTTACTCAACTATTGAACATATTGGGCATTTTTACTCAACTGTTGAACATATTGGGCATTGTTTACTCAACAGTTGAACTGTTGCATAGTTACTTAACGTTGAGTAAACTTGTACTCAAAATTTTAGCAGTGTTTGGGATACCATTGATTTGTATTGTCCAGTGTGTGCTATCGAAACCAGTCAGGTATCTGGATGAATTGGTAAAAGGCCTAGCTCGACATTAGTAAGTCTGTACACACACACCTTTACTGCGTAATCACACACTAAGCAATGATATCCCATATAAACCCAATTTTATTTTAGCCAACATTAAAGCACCTGGTCAGAGACTTTATGTGTTAGGTGTATTCTAAAAATGGTAACATGAATACTAGAAGTCTTACTAGACTGTGACCCTCTTTCCCCCTCTTACGTCGCTATATTGCTCAGCTTTAGCGGCCGTACGGTTATATTGGAGATGGGGGGTGTAGTCTACCATGAATACCTCTAGCAAACATGTTTTCTCAAGGATAAGTATGGGTCAAATTTAACGCTGAGCGAAACGCTCCCAATTTATGAAACTTCTTGCTCCAGTTGTCATACATAATCAACCACTTCATGACAAGGTGATACAGTGAGATTATATCTGAATACATTAGCAATATGTTTAACCCCCTGAGCACTACCTTCATATATAACAGTGACTATGATTGGTTAATTACAGGTTGTACTCATTTGAATAACCAATTAAAATACTGTTTTGAAAATATTTCACTACAATCTGTAACAATTCTATTCTAACAATGTCTCTGATTGATGCAACAAATGACACATCCATCTTTCTGACCAATCGGCACGTATTTCTCAGGGGGTTAAGATTTTCAATTGGTAACCCCATGTTCCCGCCCTTGCTCAGATATTCTCACTGGAATTGACATTTCCTGAAATTTTCAAAACATACAGATAATTTCAAATTTCCACAAATTTCCCAAATTTTGAAACGGTATATATCACCCATATAGAGGGTTCAACCAATCTACAGCAAACAGGAAATGTTTCTTTGTCATAACTTCGGATATATTTAACCGATTATGGTCATTCAAAAATCAAACTGTGGTAACTTTACCTTTTTTATTCATTTGTGAACTTCAAACACAAAAATCAGCAAAAAACTGCAATAATTATGTTTCTAAAGACCTCCCCACTAGTAAAAAGTCTTTCCTACAAAGAGACCCAAGTCAAACCCTTGAAGAACACATGGCCACACTGCTACCCCACGCGCCATGGGCAATACAAAGGTGATGTAATAAATCAAAGAAATGCTGATAGAATCAGAGAGTTATTACCCCTGATATCATGGTTAAACGGGGGTTAGAGTGGTCTCAAACTTTACAGGGTATGGAACCGTAATTTCAACGATTCAGGAAGTTATTGACTATTCATGCATCAAATCAAATATTTTACCTGGTACAGCCAGCGAGCTTGGCATATAATCTATCAAAACCCTATCAAATTATTTGATATACATTTGATAGTAGAACACTGGATATTGCTATCCAATCTCTTCAAATATTTTACCTGGTACAGCCAGCTTGGCATTTGCTTTATCAAAACACTATGAAATTATTTGCTATAATACCTTCAGCAACATTTTGCTTTTTTCAACTGGACAGAAAATCCCAAATCCATGTGGTTAACAAAATCCCAATGTACATTTACATGTAATACAAATGTGAATTAAAAAGAGTTTCTTCTTTTTAATTTATTTCTCTATTTGAAATCAAATGGATAATTTCATGCACGAATAGTCTAATAACTTCCTGGATCGTTGAAAGTGCCACTTTTTCTGTAGACATCGTTTTAGGGAAATGTGGCTAAGAAAAGTAAACTTGTTATTGAAAAATAATACTTCCTATGGGTAGTCAAGCGTTCCCCTTTTCATAAAGGTTTCAATTTTCAAAACTTATAATTGTGTGTGGAGAATATCAAAGTATTTTAACTGAATTGTTAGTTACGGTTTACATTTAAAGAGTTTTGATGTTCCATTGTTGGACCTCGTGTTCATTGATCGATTCATTTATTCATTTTCCAGGATCCATTCCAGCACCGATATTGATTGGCGCAGTACTGGATAGCTCATGTATCCTCTGGCAACAGGACTGCAATGGAGACCAAGGCTCATGCTTCCTCTATAGTGCTACAACTGTATCATGGAAGCTCTACTTAATTGGTATCAGCTGGAAATTGCTGGCCATCATATTTCTGTTTACAGCACTGAGATGCTACAAAAGTCCAGAAGATGAGACCGAGAGAAATGAGGACAAAACTGATGATGATATAAACAAAAATGATAGGATATTTTTCAAAGGCATTCAAGTTCGATCTAGCCCTAAGCCAGTTGAACGTATGCTTTCCAACAGCAGTCAATTAGGAATAATATCTAATGAAAGAGTTCCTGAAAATACCTTGCCCTGAGAGAGATCAAATTCAAAATAGGTTATAGGAATCCAGGTTTTCTATGATTTTATGATGCAAGAATTGGAATAAATATATGGACATGAAATTGAGAAATATCCTATTTTGATGAGGCCAAATTAAATTAATTGTTGGTCTCAAAGCTCCCGCGCGCGTTAGTTTATTGATGCGCATTAGAAAAACAAAAATCTGAAGAAAAACACCTTTTTTTTCTCTTTTTAAAAAAAAAAATTAAATCCCAACATTTCACCGATTTGTCAGATTTTCATTGATCACATCATCTTAAATACAAAAGTTCACTTTAACAAGGATTTCAATATTTTATATTTTAAAAAATAAATTAAAAAAACTTGAAAAAAAACCGCATTCCGCATCAGTTTTACAACAGGAGAGGAGCTTTGAGAGAAACAATTAATTTAATTTGGCCTAATGATTGCTATGGAATATAATTAGTGACATAATCACACATAACATTTAAGAGCAACTTTGCGTACCAATCAAAGAAAATCAAAAAATGTTGGCAGACTTCAATTTTTTTATTTTTTTTTATTTTAATGTCAGGGTGCAGCATTGGTCAAAGTCTATAAAAATCCAAATTAGGTCACCGCTGGACCTTCGTTACCATAGCAACGGCCAAAATATCAAAATGACACGTTTTGGCCTATTTCAGCACTTTTATAAGGCTAAAATATTTCAAACTTTTAAGATTCACCATATGTAGGGAAAGTAGAGGTAGAACTTGACAGTCACACCACATGATTTACAACACATAAGCTTTCTAGAAATGCAGTTCTCAAACAACCATCATGGCCTACTTGGGTTATACCATTGTTTGAAATAGGGGTGTTTTTTGTAAATATTTATTTCCTGAAATATAGCAATGTTCAACGAGCTGTAAACCCCAAAGTGGTGCTTTTTAAAAATTTATATTATCAATGTGGCTAGACTAGGTAGTACTTTACCTAAATAAAATAAAAAGTTTCGGTAATTTTGACAGAGGCAAACAGTGTTGCCTGAAAGTTTGACATTTTCCCATAAAATAACAGTGTTTTGGGGGGGAAATGAGCCCCTACGAATGTTTTAACAGGAAACCAAGCATCACAAAGTACCTTTAAACACTTATTCTCAAGCAATGACCCATTCTTAAGACTGTTCTGCAGCATATGTTTTGTAGTAATATCCAAAATGGCCCCCAGAAGCCATCTTGGAATTTAGAAAATCACATAACTTCTGGACACATTAACCCAGAGACAAGATTGAGGTATCTCTTTTGACTAATTTTATGACTAGGAATCTAATACGGTGGTTATTTTATGATTTGGAGGCTGTATTCAGCATGAAATACAAGATGGCTGCCAGCGGCCATCTTGGAATTGATAAAATCACATAACATTTGAACATCTTAACCAGGACACGTTATTTAGGTGTCTGTTTTGACTAACGCTATGCCTTGGAATCCTATATACAGTAGTTATTTTATTATTCTGAAACATAATGTAGATGTTGCTCTCATCTTATTTATATGAAATTATTCTAAAACCTACTAGTATTTAATGACATGTAGGCTATGGGTTAATTGTACTCATTATGAAGATTCAAGATGGCTACTTGACGACTATTTTAGAAATGTTATGATGTTCTTAAATATGATAAAGGGGCATTTCTTCAATAATTCCACAATGCTGAATACATTCCAGAGGCAAGTTTCTCAATCATTTTCAGTATAAAAGCCCCAAAAGCATGGGTGGATTTCAGTTACAAAATCCTGTACTGTTGCTGACCACGAATAATTGTTGCAAATGTTAAGGACAAATAAAAAGTATAATAAAACACGGTATAGCTGCTTTAATTAACAAATTTTACTTTAGTTTTTAACGATAAAAAACGTTAGAAGAATGCAATACAATGCATCACTCTAGTTTCGTTTTTGGTCTTTAACCCTTACCCCGGCGGAGATATTTTGGTGTGGATCAGGAGGAGGGGGAAACATTGAGGGATTTTGAACAAACAAACAACCGCGGTCCGACTCTGATTCGATCCGCGGACCTTCTGCACGCCCCACGCGCGCTCCTAACTGAGCTAACACACACAAGAGCTTACGATATAGGCCTACATGATATAAATGGCACATGAAATTCGCCAGTTACGCTCGATACTGTTACAATTCTTCCAGATATATCGAGCGATACTGGAACGTGTTTATGTTCCAGTATCGGGCGATACTGGTATGTCACACGCTACAGTAGTGAAGCATGCGCTTGGGGAGAGGATTTTGCGTAATAATTCGTAGTATTTAGGACTGTTAGGGTTAAGAATATAGTGTTTCAACCATCCAGAACATTGGTGTGTGTGCCAAATTAAACCAACGTTGCATAAAAAATGTGGTGATCTTCTACTGGTTCACGTAGTGATCCTCATTAATGATCCCAAAGTACATTCCCTCGTTGAATTGTCTTGTGATACTGAATAAGGATCGCATTCTGTCAGTATTGGTATATTGAAAGCCAAAACATACTGACCAATTACAGTTTGCATCCACCCATCTTCTTTATAAGAAAGTATGTGGTAGAATACTTAAAATAGCTACTATGTTTTAATAATAGTATAATAACAAGCATTTAAAAAGCGCTCTACAAAGAACACAATACAGCGCTTAACAATATCAAACAACATTATATACAAGAAAAATGCAAAGAAAATAATATACACAAGTCATGCAAAGATAAAAAATCAGTACTTGGGGGAAAAAATCGTTTTTAACCGGCGTTTGAAGATACAGACGGACGGGCCTCTCTGATGCTGACCGGGATCTGATTCCAAAGTCGGGGCCACATAATAATGATAATAATAAACAGGCATTTAAAAGACGCATTTCAAACCGTAAGGAAACTCAATGCGCCGCACAAAGATAAAATCAAAAAATTAAAAATTAAAAATTAAGAAAACGCACAACCTTTACAACCATAAAATACCATAACAAATTAACAAACTATATAAATGAGTAAAAGGCAAAACACAATTGAAGCGCAAAAGGCAATATAAATACAGATTTGCCAAATTACGATCTAGTGAAAAGACATGAACGGAATTATCACCAGCTTGATGTTTAAATAGAGGCACAAAATTCCTGATAGCATCAGAAGAGGGGCGAATTCGGGGTCTGCTATCTTCTTTTAACACACATGATTTTTCTTTCTGTTTTGCCTTGCTACATTTTAAACTTGCCAAGACAATTCAAGTTTGCTAGCAACAGCTGACTTCTGTAACTTGAATCCACCCATGGATGCTTTTATACTAAACATGATCTCAAAATGATTGACACCCGTTTGCCTCTGTAATGGATTTCTCATAGTCCATTATGATACCCTTTCATCATCACTAAGTTAGTTTGGCTCAAAAGAAATGCACCATAAATGTTCTAAAATGGTTGTTGGTGGCTTTCTTTGATATCCATGCTGAGAATAATTAACTCTTACAGGGAATCCTAGACAGATTATTTCATGAACATTAAATTATTCAAGAGCAACATCTATTGTGTTTCTAGGTTGAATGGTTCGGCCGATATGGTCCCACACCACCAAATAAGTAAGTACCCTATTGCTTTGTGTGGTTTAGAGGTCAAGTTCGTGTTAATTTGTCTCACCTTAAAGAGCTAACTGGTTCATTCAAATCATTGTTTTTGTTGAAGATCAAGATGTCTTCTGCTTAAAAACAATCCCTTTTGTGGGGGTTAACCGGCATTTCCCCCCGCTACAGGCCAATGATATCTATCTTAGGTACGATAGGCTGCCTATATTCTAAGATCCGGGATTTTTTTTGCTCTAAATTGGTGGAAACAGTGACATCATGTAAAATAATAACATTCATGAACAAGCTAGAGATTTCGGGCCTAATATGGAAGAAATAACCTACAAATGCCAAATTATGAAACATTAAGGTACATTTACAGCAATTTTTACCTTTTCTAGGATGTTAAATTTAGACTTATGGTGGGGTCTTTCTTGATTTCAAACACTGCCGGATTTTGCCAGAACGCAAAATATGATTTGGTGGTGTGCACTCATATGAAAATCTAGATATACAAGTGTCAGTCTTCTTGGAATTATAATGTTGAAGGCATACCATAATAATACAATAATCACTGTTTTGGATTCCAGGGCATAAAGTTAGTCAAAAAAGACACAGAAATTATAGAATTTCATCAGATTTCATGCTGAATTATAAAAATTATAAACTATCCACCGTAATAGATTCATAGGCATAATTAACATATCATTATATCAATCATGTCTCCAGGTTTATGTCTAGATGTCATAACATTTTCTACATTTCAAAATGGCCTCTGGCGGCCATTTTGGATATTGCTGTATTCCAGCTGTCTGCAGTTGCCCAAACTTTGGCGAGGGGAATAGGAGCTAATTTTGTTTCTAAATACCCTATAGTATCAAAACCCACCCTTAACCTACCTTTGCTTTCCCTGGATCACTGAATATGACCCTACTAATGGTTATGAGCAACAGCTTCATTGAGGGCGTTTAATCTGGCAACGCTGTTGTTTAAATACTATCAAATCATGTCCAACTTAATGCTGAATTGATACAAATATCATTTGAATGCATATCAATCCTTATCAGAATTTTCTATGAAAGTAAATCCTGACAATCCCTATTTTTCACAATGAATTAAATGTCAATAAACCGAAAAAGTGCAAAGTTCCTGGCAACACTGCTCTCCGGTACAACAATTACCGAAACTTTTTTTTCTTGAAACATGTAGACCAACATCCTGTCTATTGACCCTGAACAGGCTAATTTTATAAAAGCACCACTTTAGGGGTTATGTCATTTTTACAACCTTCACTTTTTGCAAAATAAAAATTAATCAAAACACCCCTATTCTACAAAATGGTTTAACCCACATTGAAAAATTGAAAGTTAATGTTGACATCATTTTTGGAAAGGACAAGGATGGCTTCTTCACTGTATAAAAGAAGGGGACTGTAATGCATGTTCTTCATACAGAAATATGACCTAATACTTACGCTTTTTTAAAGTTGTGAAATGGGTAAAATAGTGAAAATTGGGTAATTTCATATATTGGCCGTTGCCATGGCAACCAAAGGTATATTGGTAATTTTTTCACCAAATATATACATGTTGACCAAAGGTCTAAACATGTGCAAAGTATAAAGGAAATTGATATTTTAAAGTCTGCCACCACTTCTTTGATTTTTACACACAAGGTCTCTTAAGATCAAGCTGGAGCAGATTTCCTCCCTACTCCTGCTTATGTCAAGCCCTGATCTATATAAGGTACTCGGGGATATGTTACTCTCTACTAGGTTGAAAATATATGTTGGCTTCAGATGCACGTTAAGGGGATGTTAGGAATATGTTGAATTACAACACGCATTTATCCGTCCTATAGGACTGATTTGAAAAGGATTGAGAATAAAGTTTATTTTTACTCTTGAAACCATGATTTTGAAGTAATTAGGAATTGTATCGCTCTGTATTCTCAGATGATATTTACGATTGCATAATATGCCTTTAATAGAGTGCTCGTACATGTAGTAAGCCTGCCTAAAAGTGTGTTATAGTCAATTTATTCTCAAGAAATACTAACTGGCTCTCTAAGTACAAGATTGCTTTTCCTGCAAAAATGCAAAATGTCAAAACATGCGGAAACAACCTTTTTGCAATTGCATGACATGACATGACACAATATAAACTAGGATTTAAAATGAGGTTAATATAATAACAAACAAAACAAACTCGAAAACAAAATATATATATATATATCTGAATCTGCTATCTGCTCTGATATTCCTTTGTATTTTCTGTTTAATACATTTAAATCATAGATCAAATTTTATACACATATATTGTTATTTTCTATGCATTCTTTTACCGGTAAAATCAATTTAATTAGATATACATTATTTTATGTCAATTCTTTAAAACACAAACCTTATCACTACTACCGGGAATATTATTGTTAATGACTGACACTTTCCACTAGGCAGGCGCCTGCAGACGACGGTTCCAAAATTTCGCAAGATGTTTCAACAATTTCAAAGTTGTTGAATTTCATTACCATATTTGGAATCACCATGAGAAATGCATTAAAATAAGTGCAAACATGCCTAGTATTGGTTCACTAATTATTGAAATAGACTTTGAAAGCTCGAAAAGGTTTCTTTAAAAACTACTAGCTGCGTGGAAAGTGTTAACATTCCTTATATCAATACATGCACAGAACATTTCCATATGATTTTCCGACACACAAGCAAGCTGACTCACCCCACCTCACTTATCATCAGGGGCGGACTGGCCACTGTGGCGTTGTGGCGATTGCCACATGGGCCGCTTGGTTTTGGGCCTCTCAGGGCCGGTTACTCAAATTTTGGGCCGGTTACTCAAATTTTGTGACCGTGCGAAAATGTGTGACTGTGCGAAATGTTGTGACCGTGCGAAATGTTGTGACCGTGCGAAATTTTTGGACCCCCCCCCCCCCCCCCCCCCCCCCCACTTACGTGAAATTCACGAGGTGACTGACTGGGAAAAAAATTGGGGCAACCTTTTACGAAAATTTACTACCGGGACGACATACTTCTGCCTGACATGGTCAAAAAGGGCCGCTTTAATAATTTTGCCACGGCCGCTTTCAGGTCCCAGTCCGCCCCTGCTTAGCATGATGGAAACCCCACAAATTCTGGTCAGCAATCGGAACCATTAGGTCCACATATACATACTGTAACATACATTTGTATGCGATTAAGCGCTTTGCAGATTTTGAATTGTATTGCGATTTGTAGCTTCATCACATAGATCATATACACTGAAGAAATATATTCACATGTTGTTATTTTTGCGTTAGCTAGTTGCAGCGCTAAAATAAATGTAGCGTGAAAAAGTTTACAGTCACATGCACCATAGTCATCTATTGGATTATTTTGGAGACATATTGTGATGGTGCGGCATTAAAGGTTAAAAGTCAGTCAAATTAGCGGATTCATCACATTCATTGTTCCCATTTCTACACCTTTTAAGGCAAAACAAATAAGGTTTTGGTCCCCTTTCCCATGTTCATAAATTTTGCAATAAACTATTTATTCACATAGCTTTTTTCTTTGGTTTGAAGACTTTTGTGTGTGTGGCGTTTTTATGTGTCTGTTTTGGAGGGGATTTTGGGTGTGTTTTTTTCTTCATTTTCATAAATTTCATGAGTATTTATCAAACTGAATCTCAAATAATTTTTTGGGTCAGTTTGGCTTGAAAACAAGTTTGATGTTAAAGATTAATTTAGATAGCTTTTTCAAACCATGGTTTATAAGCTTGGTGCTTTCGCGATCCCTTCGTTCAGCTTCGAAAAATGGTTCAAAAAGGTTATCTTAATTCATCTTTAAAACATGATCGAACCCAATATCAGTCTTCATGCTGCTAAGTTTGATGTTGTTACTGTTATTTCTTGGTCAGTGAAACGAGTAGGATAGAATCCTTCCTACACAGATTTTTGATATATCAGGTCAATGGTTACTTCTCGTCTAAAACTCGATTTTGACATAATTTCACGCAATACTTCATAAGATTATTCGCATTAATCATAAATAACATTCTATTGCAAAAACAGCAAAGAGTCACTGGTTTTAACAAAGGTCAGGCTTAAAGGCAAGCTACCACTCTGGGTTACTAGCCACATCTAGTTTTCTTTGGGATTTGACAAGGTTACCTTTTCTCCATGTTAACTCTGTACTGTCTGTCACCAAGTGAACAGATGTATGACCAGTTCGTCAGTGGTGAACTGCCAAAGTGGTAGGCCAGCTTAAAAATGTGTGGATACGTATCCTATAGTATTGTTCTGAGTCACGTTTTAACATAGACCTTGAATTACGGGGACACACATGTCTATTGAAATCCTATTGAAATGTTGTGTTGAGCTGATACATGTACGTCTCGCTCACACCTGTATAACTGGCATGTTTAAAAAGCTCGGCAGTTATAAATGTGGGTACTGCTAGTGTTGCAGCAACAGCATATTTCATAGAAGCGGATGGGATATATAACACAAGTTTGAGAAAAGAAACCAAGGTGAAAATTAAAATATTTCTAATATTTTAAATATATTAAATTAGTACGCACATTCACTGATTCGATTGATGCAACACTCTTTGTGAAGTTTAGTAGACATCTACTTTACCCAGTCAGTATGCAGCCGCGCTCAAAGCCGTTGTTTTTCTAACCCACTCACAGCGACCCGGAAGTACTCACTACGGGCGATACCGCTTCGTAATTACAGTTGACCTCATGAGAGCACGATGTAAATGAGCTCTTTTCATGATTACAATCACACATTTCAAAACATTTGCCATGAAATTGTAAAATAAAAAGGCATGTGATGCAAATAATATATCTAATATTATCTGTGAACTTCATGACATGTTGTATTTTCGGTGCAAATTATTGCAATCACACAGACCGAATTAAAAAAAACTTGACGAAACTAAAGCCAAATCCACGGTAAAAAGTCACTTCTGAAGAATCAGGCACCAATTTTATCCATGGTATCATAATATTCATAGTCTTTTGTAACTAGAAACATGCTTAAAATATTGTACTATTATATAAGTACTAGGCGGTCACCCGGGGTTTGTCGGTTCTCGGGTTTGGGCGGTCACCCGGGATTTGTCGGTTCTCGGGTTTGGTGTTTGTAGAATGCATGCATAAAGCCCGATCGGACAAATTTTGAAAATTTGATCCCTAGATGACCTTTGACCCCGGACGACCCAAGAAAAGCAAAGGAGTTTTATTTTTTCCACGCTCGACTCGCATTCGGGCTTCCCGTCCCGAGTTTAAGCCCGATCGGACAAACTTTGAAAATTCGACCCTTAGACGACCTTTGACCCCGGACGACCCAAGAAAAGCGAAGCCGTTTTATTTTTTCCACGCTCGACTCGTATTCGGGCTTCCCGTCACCGAGTTTAAGCCCGATCGGACAAACTTTGACAATTCGACCCGTAGACGACCTTTGACCCCGGAAGACCCGACAAACGCTAACCCGTTTTATTTTTGCCACGCTCGACTCGCATTCGGGCTTCCCGTCCCCGAGTATAAGCCCGATCGGACAAACTTTAAAAAAATCGACCCCTAGATGACCTTTGACCCCGGACGACCCAAGAAAAGCAAAGGCGTTTTATTTTTTCCACGCTCGACTCGCATTCTGACTTCCCTTCCCCGAGTTTAAGCCCGATCGGACAAACTTTGAAAATTCGACCCTTAGACGACCTTTGACCCCGGACGACCCAAGAAAAGCAAAGCCGTTTTATTTTTCCCACGCTCGGCTCGTATTCGGGCTTCCCGTCACCGAGTTTAAGCCCGATCGGACAAACTTTGAAAATTCGACCCCTAGACGACCTTTGACCCCGGAAGACCCGACAAACGCGAGATATGACAAACGCCAACCCGTTTTTTATTTTTGCCACGCTCGCCTCGCATCGAGCATCGCGATCACCGAGTTTAAGCACGATCCGACCAACTTCAAAAAGTTGACCCCTAAAGTTGACCCCTAGATGACCTTTGACCTCGTACGCTCTAGCAAATGCAAACTTGCTCTTGCGGGGACCGAGCTGCACCCACCCACCGAGTTTGAACGCCGCCCGACCCCGGCAAGGCGACGAAAAAGCGTGCACAGACAAACAGACAAACAGACAAACAAACAAACACACCGACAGACAGACAGAGAGTAGCGTATTATAATATAGATGCGTGTTGCGGGGGTACAACTATCATCAGTTGAGCAAACATACACAATACATTCATGAATAGGCACTGGTACAAATCTTCGCAATCATACTGCACGACCCGCTGCACTTATCAAACTGCGTGATACATTTCACGGACATAAATTATGCTAATGAGCTAATTCGTGAAGGGCGCCGCTCATTAAATGACGTCACTCGCATCATCGGGGTTTTCCCGATGTCAGCGGGGTTTTCCCGATGTCAGCGGAAAATTCCAAATCGATTCACTGGTAAATTGACTTCGTACATTGTACTGCTGCGCAGAAGATTTTGCTAGCCAATGATTGCCCTCGTGTCACTTTTTCTGTATTGGCGCGAATCGATATATCAACATACTTTTTACCGGATCAAAATTGGTCAAGCCAGTCGAGAGTAACAGAATTTTCAAAAAAATCTTCTTCCGATATTTTCGGAACGCCAAATTTGTAAGTTTGAAATTCTAGGTCGAGTAAAATGATGTGCTGATTTGTTGTCTGTGAGCTTTTGTGAATTTTTTCCCGAATTGGAGTATTTTTTTTATTGAAAATAGACAGTTCAAATTAAACGTTGGTTCCAAATTCAACAGACAGCGCATGTATTTAGGTACACATCAACAGCAATATTCAGGCACCATTTGAGAAAAAACGGTGCCCGGCTATGCAAGGGAGTGTACGGGGAAGTGCAGGGGCGTGTTGCGGGGATGAACATGTACACAAAAATCGCATCTGCGCATGCTCCTGTCGCGATCAAAATCCAACACACAAGCAATGGACGAGTTTTATAAGTGCGCTGTGTGTCGTGCTCGATACGGATGGACCCACTTGCCCCCGGGCCCCCGTACGCAGTGGGCAAGGTTACGGCCTGGGCAGTGGTGTGGGAGACGTACGGTGATAAAGATTGGACTGAGAACTTTAGAATGAAGAGGTCTACATTTCATTTTATTGTTAGATCACTGTACGATAGACTTTACCGGCAAGATCTACTTCCGGCAACCCGGGTCGAAACAGCGATATTTCTGTTCACACTGCAGTCGATGCGGGTTGAACCCGGGTTCTACCCTTCACTTTCGCAGGGTTGTAATTTTCGACCTGGGTCGGGTTTTTTAGCCTATTTTTCTGTTCACACCAGACTTCAACCCGGGTTCGACCCGGGTCACCCGGGTCCGACTAACTATAGTGTGAACACGCCCTTAGACGAGTATTACCAGGGAGTCTATAATTATGGGAGAGGTCACTCCTCAGACAAAATTTCGCCTACTAAAACCAAATTCACGGGTGAGGTTTTGTAGGGGGCGCACTATCATTGTCGTAGCAAACCAGACGACCTAACCTAAGACGTGGTTGATTTTATCGGCTCAAAACATGATTTGTGGCACAAAAATAGTACATCAATGATAACAAAAAGCTGATTGTGATTTAGACTAGAACTGATTTGCTTTTATGATGGCAGAATTTAGTTCTTATATGACACGAAACATTCAGAATTGGTTATTTGAAATTAATTTACGTAGAACAAAATACGAATTTTAAATTGTGGATGGCTTCGTCTGGCAGTGACAGAGGAGGGCGTAGCGTTATTTGCATTTTATGAATATTGTAATCAGATCAGTTGGGAATGACGCCGGATCGCGACGATCACATCGTGTGAGGTCATGAATAGTCATGACTGAATATTCATTCACAATCAATGATTGACATTATCGCTGTAACTTCCGGGTGAAGGATTGATAGAGTGCGCTATACTGAACCAAATCTCAACAAGGGCAGATAAGAGAGTCAATCCCCTGGTATTACGTAACCTACTTTATCTTTTATCACTGGCATAAGTTATACACGTATCGACAAGGACATTTTGGGGGATCCTGTAAAACACCGGAAGGTTAAACCCGGTTGATATAACCTTGCAGAATTGTCAACACTACACCCATTACAGTCGACACCCATTGTTCATCCCACATAATCAAACAACAATGAACGGGAACACATGTACTGACAACGACGTCGCGCCTGGAGAAATTGAGACATTCCCAGGTGGTGTTGATGGCCATTTGCAGACTGCAAACGGAAGTCCAGATGCATGCGATGGCGCCACTGAAGTAAATGATGTATTCGGCACAGGTGACCGTGATTTATCGTCTGATTATAAATATGGCTGGTTTAGTTGGCATCCGAGATGGCTGCAAACACTGAACAAACCAAAATGGTTGCTGGTCTGCTTGTGTTTCTACACGTTTATACAGGTAGGTTAGGCCAATGGAATTGGATTGTTAGTTTCCTATTGGAGGTTTGAAAAACGGGACAAGGTGACTTGTCATTATTCATTACTTGGATTTTTTTCATCATTCATTATCAAATCAGAACCGATGGTTTTCGAACAGAATTTAAGGTACCCCACTATACAAAGCAGTATTAACTACTTACTACCCATTGATTCGTATATAAATCATTATTAAATCAGAACCGATGGTTTTCGAACAGAATTTAAGATACCCCACGATACAAAGCAAAGTGTTAACTACTTGCTACCCATTGATTCGTATATAAACCTGAATTAACTGTTTTAAAACAATAAAGTAAGTATTATATTAATTTTCGTTAGAAAATTCAAGTAGGAAACTTACTTTATTTCTAACAAAAATTCATATAATATTCTTCTGAATTCCTGATGAAACTAAAACTATTCCATGAATTAAGGAAGTATTTTGAGATAGCTAGCCCCTTAATAGCTAGCCCTTAAATTAGACGTCTATGTACCCCCCCCCCCCCCCCCCCCCCCCATCTCTAAAAAAATCACAGGTGACGTGTTTTAACGTCATACTGGGTCATTTCGGTGTTAAAATGTGGCTTTAGGAATGTTTTTCTGGACCATTTCAGATTTTTATAAAACTGGACATTTTTACTACGCGCAATAGGACCATTACCGCTTTCCACACGGCTATTGGTTCTATTTTTACCATTACAAAACTTTAATTTTTAGGAACCATGCGCATTCCCAACTGTCAAGGTCTATTCAAAGGATCGATTGATCAATACAGGCATGTTTGTACTTATTTCAATGCATTTACATGGTGATTCCAAATATGTTTATGAAATTTAACACTGTTGACATTTTGAAAATATTTTATGCAATTTTGGAATGTCGTCTGCAGACGCCTGTTGCGTGGAAAGTGTTGATAATCTGGCAGAAGCCCTTATTGACCAAATGCTCTCTTTGTGTTCTTAGGGCCTCGTTATTAATGGCTTCATCAAGGTAGTGATATCAACATTGGAACTTCGCTTCAATCTGCCTAGTAAACAATCAGGTCTTATAGCGAGTACATATG
Source organism: Ophiura sarsii (assembly GCA_035610835.1). Classification (NCBI taxonomy): domain Eukaryota; kingdom Metazoa; phylum Echinodermata; class Ophiuroidea; order Amphilepidida; family Ophiuridae; genus Ophiura; species Ophiura sarsii. Next base: position 25,937,693 of record CM069444.1, on the reverse strand, counting down.
ACATATCCAGTGCGCTTCTGGTTGTCTTTGTTAGTTACTACGGAGGACGAGGTCATAAGGTAGGTTTAATGGTTGAGCAGACTCCACAACGCTCGAACTCTTTGCGCTCTCACACATGCGTAGTAGCTCCACCACAACACAATGACGCAGCCTGATTGGTCGATGGTGGTCAACACTTGCGCTCTGCGTTGGAGCGTTGAGGAGTCTGATGAGCCCTTTAGTGTTCACAGCTAAAACATTTAATTGAATGAAATAAACAATGTATCTGTGACTTTTTACAGATGTAATAGTACATTGCAGCCGTACTTCCGGCGTCAACATTATCTATCTGTGGATGGGGGAGTTGTAGAGTGATTAGTGAAAAGTTTTGAATTTATTGAGCACTCTGCAAGAAGACTGCTTCCTTACTAGTAATAAATAATATGAATATTCGAAATAATTGGTCACGTGAATGAAATTAACAAAAACCTAAAAATATACTTGGTCTCGAACTCGGTTCCCCAAATCTCGCTTTCGCGGCGAAAGTTTACCCACTAGACCACAGAGACTGTGCTTACGTGGGCACCAGAATACGAGTGCTCATATAATAATTATACAAAGTCTTTGTTGAAAGTCCAAAGCGGCCGAAATATATGTAGTCCTTATGTATATAAGCATGATTCTATAATGACAATCGAAACTCAAAATCCACGCGAGGACCGTGCAAAGGATGCAAGCCAAGTAAATGAAATGAATAAACAATATAAAGACTCGGACTAACTAGCGTTTATAATGAAACTAACAATTAATTTATGCTGACTGAACATGGGCATGACTTTAGATCGGTTTACATAACTTAGAGAAAATGTCAACGCCAATTTAGAATCTACCATTTTCAGACAAACAGTCTGTACATTTCATCAGTTAAACGACCTTATGAAAACTAAAAACATATCGAAGTTATTACAATCATGGACAATATAACAAAGAGCTATATAGTAGTCAATTCAATTTCAAGTTCGGTATCTCAAACCCCGTTTATTGCATATGGTCCAGTGTCGGTATGAATAATTATCAAGGAAACGTAATACTTATCACAAAAGGAAATTATAAGCATAGTTGGCGGAAACAATACTAGATTACTTTATCATTAGCCAGATAAATATATAAGTTGACTTATCAACTTGATTATATAACCAATATAATTGACTACGGAGAAGTTCTCCCAAGACAAGAAAGACAAATGTTTCCTCTTTTATTTTACTGCCATCAAACCCGAAGAAAGTTGTTATATGACATTATGTGTGATCTTAAAGGCGAGCTAGCACTCTGGATTCCTAGCCACATCCAGTTCATTGGAAATTTGACAAGGTTACGATTTCGCCATGATAACTCTGTATCATAGACATAGACGGTAAAATTGTCTATGCTCTGTATACAGTCTGTCATCAAGTGAACATGTTTTGTTTGTATATAAAGAGCAAATGTGAACAATAGCCCCCGGGGGGGGGGGGTACTCACCCAAGACGGTATACGGGGGTGTGCCGCTCTAATGGGTAGCTTTTTGGGCACAAAGTCCCTAAACATGGGGTATGATTTTGTGCTGGAAATCCCTAATAATGGGGTCATTTTTACAAATGGGTCTATTTTCGCGAAATTTTCGTCTATTTTCGCGAAAATTTGCAAAAAATTAGGTCTATTTTTGCGAAAATTTGCAAAAATTAGGTCTATTTTCCCGATAATTTGCGAAAATTTGGTCTAAAATAAAGCAAAACCCCTAAAAATGGGTACCAATTTTTCCAAAATCACCCCTAAAAATGGGTATGGGTTTTGAATCTCCAGCGGCACACCCCCGACCAAACCAAATCCGAGTACCCCCCCCCCCCCCGGCAATAGCCCAACAGACATTAGCAAAGTTAATGAACTGAGTGATTACAAATCAAATTGGTAACTCTCTACAGAGAGCTCTGATGGGCCAATCAATTGGTTCACTGCAACTCAGAAAAAAATCATAATACAAGTAAACACAAATGGGCAGGGTTAAAAAAGCCAATGAAAGTGGTGTGGCACAGGAATAAGATAAAAGCCCAAGCATATAGAGAACAACATCAAAAATATAAATAAGGGAAAAAATAAATATCTGGAGGTCATATATACGCAACGAGAGAGCCTAGACAACAAACTCTGAAGAGTTGGAGAGGAGTCTCTTCACCGACATTTCAAATATTGGAGTCCTTCCTCTAGGAATGTAGGATGTTGCCAACAACATTGCCTGACAGACTGTTCCACAATGGAACAGCTGTATGGACATGATAAATGAAACTTCTGTTTAAGCAGCAAGGTCTGGCAGTCTGCAATGAAAGCGCATGAGCTGGCCTTGCAACACTTTAAACGCGTGTGAACTACCACAGTGGTAGGCCAGCTTTAAGAAGTTCTGAATAATTCGATATCCCCCTCTGTAAGTAATTAGTATTTTGGAGTATAAACCGCCAAATCAGTAGTCCACCAATACCATGGTAAAGTAAATCACCAGAGCTCTATTTTATAAAAAGTTATGATTCTTCTAAACTGACAATATATAAAAGAATTCTTAAAAGTTGAGCGTTATTATTAAGTTGTACCCATGTCTAAGTTTGACATGGGTTGTATTTCATGAAGATCACTAAAGATTGAAATATGAATTCTTAACACTTTCCACGCGGCAGGCAGCTGCAGACGACATTTCAAAAATTCACAAAATGTTTCAAAAATGTCAACATTATTGAATTTCGTTACTATTATTTGGAATCACTATGAGAAATGCATTGAAATAAGTACAAACATGTCTAGTATTGGGTCAGGAATCATTGAGATAGACTTTGAAAATGGTGAAAGGTTTTTGAAAAATCTGTTTTGTGTGTGTTAGAAATAATAGCCGCGTGGAAAGTGTTAAACAATCTCCTTAAAAAGAGTTAAAAACGTAAGAAGAATCACCTTTTCTGAAGATCTTAACTTTTATGCAACAGAACCCTCGTACTAAATTTAGGCCACGATTTACTTGAACTGGCAACCCTTGTCCCGCCGTGTACGAATCTTAATTACGTATGCGTGGACAGCAATTCAATTCGACCCGACTCGCCACGCCAGGAGGTTATCATAATAATTTAGGCCATGTTATATTTACACAACGGGTGAGCTTCTGATTTACAGAAGCTCGGATTGGTACGTTTCATGTTAGTTTAATAAAGTATTAGTCAAGATGCTGGGTGTGCTGTCTACTATTTACGAGTAAGTTTATCGTTCAATGAATAAATAACAATGCAATGTATATATGTTAAACTTATAAGCTTTGTCCGTTGTAATTATTCTTGTGTGTTTTGATCCCCTCTCCGCCATGCGAGCAATTCCCCAAAGGCACGTCATAAAAACTCTAACAATAGGGAGCTTTCGATTTGGACGACGGACGCTTCTACGACGGTAAGATGACACCTCGAGTCATGTGCGCATGCGTCGACTTAGCAATCCATCGGTCGTCCAGTTTCTGGGACCTGTCTTCGACCTGTCTTAGGGAGCTTTCGATTTGCACGACGGATGAATCTAGGACGGTTGAATTACACTTTAAGTCGAATGCACATGCGTCAGTTTAGTCATCCGTTGGTCCTGTAAATGCTACAACGCGTAAAGGGACTAACAACCGTCGTGGTCACGACGGCACCGTTTTGTTTACCGTCGTAAAAGCGTCTGTCGAGCAAATCGAAAGCTGAAGACAGGTCCCAGAAAATGGACGACCGATGGATTGCTTAGTCGACGCATGCGCACATGACTCGAGGTGTCATCTTACCGTCGGGCGTAGAAGCGTCCGTCGTCCAAATCGAAAGCTCCCTACTAATAGTAATAGCTCCGACATATTGAATTATGGAGTAATGTATCCTCTTGTTTGTGTGTCACTGAGCTATTACACGCGACGAGGTGGTTCATTATTAAGAGAGACTCTCTTAGAGAGTTATTTTTCAAAGACCCAGACAAGTACATTATGTTTGCATTATTAGTATTAGGGAGATCTTCCTAATAGTACTACTAGCATTAGGGAGATCTTCCTAATACTACATAGTGCAAAAATGAAAAATTGCGTCAATGCCGGCCCATACTGGGATATGGATAGATGATTCGATTGATCAATAGGCTTACGGCCTAATACATGTCACAACGACGTGTAAATCCCAAGTGTAAAAAATGAAATCGTGCCTTGTCTCATTCTTTTCGCTGTAGCGTTCTTAATGTTCAACCGATCTTCACGTACAATGCATAAGAGAATTTTCTTCACAATTTGCTATATCTGTGTTGAAACTAATTTAAAATATGAGCATATTATTCATTACTTGGTAATTTACTTTTTAGGGATTTATTTTCTGTCTCCGACCATACAGGCAAAATGGTTAGCATTTGGTTGCGTCATCATGGCAGTTGGTTCCCTGGTGTTTGCTCTGCCGCATTTTGCCACTGGTTTATACAGCAACCTTTCCGGTTCGCTGGTTTGCGAAGTTGGCTCACCCGATAAATGTCAACCAACCGAGGAGTCCGACTCATCACGATTATCAAACTATCTATTTGTGTTCCTAGTGTCGCAAGCTCTGCACGGCATAGGATGCACTCCACTGTACAGCATCGGTGTTACTCTGATAGACGAGAGTGTTAATGTACATCAGTCTGCTTTATATTTAGGCAAGTACAATGATTTTCTCAAGAGTGTTATCTTTAGATTTTGGTCGATCTTACTTACCGTCTTACCGCTCCCATAACCCTCCAGGGTCGTAGGGGCACTGCATGACGGATTTCTTAACCACCTCCCTCATCTGACTCGGTCATGTGCTAATGCTTGGGTTTCTGCGAAAGTTTTCCCAGTCCATTCTGTGATGTTGTCCCTCCAACTTTTCCTCTGGCGACCTCTTCTCCGCTTCCCCTCTACGGTGCCCTGCAGGATGGTCTTGGAGAGGCCACTTGATCTGGTTACATGGTCATACCATTTTAGTTTTCGCTTTTTCACGGTGGCCAGCAGGTTTGTATAGCTCTTCATGTGTTGCGCCACTCTTCGACGCACTTCCTCGTTTATGATGTGGTCAGTATATGAAATTCCAAGGAGGCGTCTTAGACGATAGATAACATTAATAATTAAAACACCCGGTTAAAACATATTAATAATTGTTTGAAAAAGTATGGCGTTGTTTGTATGGTTATTTGACCCCCCCTTGCACATGAGTTTGGTGTTTTTAACACTAAGTGTAGGCCTACATAAAGGTTTTGTGCTTTGGCCAAATCTTCAATCAAATAAGATTTCTCCCATATACGTCTGCGCGCAAAGTAATTCATTATATACATGTGACATGTATAATGTTTAAAAGGTGTTTTTCCTTTCGTAGGTATATTCCTCTCCGTTGCGGGATTTGGTCCAGCTCTCGGCTACGTATTAGGCGGCTTGTTGCTGAACATTTACACTGATGTTGACCAAATTGATGTTGAAAGGTAAGCCAGATTTTATTTGCAAATGAGGATGCATGGCTAAAACGAATCGTGTCCTTCACTCCGTGGTGTACGTGTCGAGTCAATCGGTCAAGATCTGCCAACGGGATTCGAACCAGTAACCTTTCATTCATGAGTCCTGTTCGCTAACCATAAGACCATGAGAATTTGGCTGGCAGCGATTGGAATTTTAATCGATATGATTTTTTACGGAATAACGCTTATCTGTTTAACAATATATAATACGAATAAAACGTGCGTAAGTTGAATACATATATAGCGTACAGCGAGCTTTCGGTGAACTGCGTAAGAGCTACGATGTTATTAACGTAAATTTTAACTATCCTATCCAAATGTTGTTTACGGTTTAAATATATTACACCACATCACATTGCGCTCTAATGACAAGGGCTATACGGTATATTCAAGCTACCCTGTCATAATGCGGAAGATAAGGGTAGTTCCGATCCCTGTTCCGATTGGCATGTTTGCTGAAAAAGGAAACCCCGTCTTTCAGAAGAAAATGAGAGGGACTGCGCAATACCCAGCATAGCAAGACTTCATTGAGCAAAAGTTATGGTCAAAGTCGCAGCGAAAGGCCACCCTCTATCACACGTGACGATGTTCGTCCAACCAGGGAGGTGTTACTAGGCTCTCTCTTGGCTCGCAAGAAAGGGGACCTTGCCGAATTTAGGCCCACGTAATCTAAATAGATGTGGTGAAGTTAGCACTTTTAAGCAACACATCGATTCGTCTCGACATGCTCGAAGACAATTCCTCTTATGAATTGAAGTGATCTACTCATTCTCATGAATTGTGCACTTGTCTTCTATTCGGTTTCAGTGAGTTGAAATAATAGGTTGCACGACAAACATATCGTCGCTGTTCTGACATACCGGCACATCTCTTTACTTATTTCTGTTGTGATGTGCCGGTATGTCAAAACAGCGACGATATCATACACTCGATCTCCACTACCCTAAATGAAACATCGACATCGCCCACCGCATCCAACCCACATGGCGTAGCTAGGATTTTTTTCAGGGGGGGGGGGCAAGATTTCTAAAATGTTCGTAAACGGTTAAAAGGTTGCCCCAATTTTTTTCCAGTCAGTCACCTCCGGAATTTCACGTAAGTGGGGGTGGGGGGAGGGGGGGGGGGCGGGGGAGGGTGGGGGTGAGGTCAACAAAATTCGCACGGTCACAAAATTTAGCATTCCAAAAGCACAACAGTCAACAAATAATGGCAAATCATCAATGTTTTAAGCTGTTTTTCCACACACACACAAAATAAAATTGGCGAAAATTGTCATTTTTAAATAGTTAAAACGCATATAAGCCCTATTTCCGAAGAGTGGGGCGGGGGCACAAAAAATTCTGTAAGGGGGGGGGGGGGGGGGGGGGGGCAACCGCCCCCCCCCCCCCCCCCCCACCCCCACCCCCCTGAGCTACGCCACTGCACATCGGCCTTAGTATACTCATTAATGAAGAAAAAATATTGTTTCGTCCTGCAGCTTGGAAATAACGCCATCAGACCCCAACTGGGTAGGAGCCTGGTGGTTGGGGTTTCTTATAGGTGGTACAATAGCCTTCTTTGTTGCAGTGCCTATCAGTGGATATCCGAAAGAGCTACCGTGTAAGTTTTGTATATAAAATACATGTATCAAATAGAAATCTGTTTTGATGTATAGTTCAAAATGACAGTTGCGGCGCCGGCACTGGTCAGGTTGTATACGTTGCAGGACCCTCAATACTAAGGTCACGAATTTATCGCGGAATTGAGGTTAAACGCGGAAAACGACATTTTGATGAAAAGAAGAGAAAAAAATGCAAAAAACGTCCAAAACACAATATGTATAAATAGTCTTCAATAAAACAATATAAATGTATTAAAAAACGATACGTAATAAAACAAAACAAACAATATTTAAATATAAAACTCCGCGCTGAACTACCGCTACAGTAATAAGGTAAGCCTAAAAATCTAAAATGACGTGTTTTTCTGTAAAGTGTGTTTATTTTGGTTTTATAGATCTTAAATTTTAAGCTTTCTTGGGGAAAATTACATCACAGAAAAATGCAAAATTTACAAAGCGGAAAAACGCGGAATTCGACAGTTACAAAGCAGAAAATTCGTGACCTTACTCAATACCTAATCCCTAGTCTCGATCATGTAACCCGGGATATAACCCATGAGTTTACACTTTTCATCACGTGGACTTCATGCAAAACACTAGTGGTCTCTGCTACAACATTGATTCACAAAAACTTTCATGTTTTAATAAATTTGAACTGTTGAACAGTAAAATATTTTATTTGCAAGCATTTTATTTACAAGTACTTCAACCTATCTAACATTAATATTCTAACACCAGAAGGTGTAAATTAACACCCAAGGGATTGAACCCGTATTAACTCCAAGAGAGATTAAATTAACACCCTACAGTGTTACTGCTTTACACCACCTCCGTGTCAAAGTGAACACCACAAGTGGTGTTATTTTATTTTAACACCAGAGAGTGTAAATTAACACCGTTTAGATTGGACCTGTATTAACTCCAGTCGAGTGTTAAAAATAACACCATACACCCATGGTGTTATTTTTAACACCCTAATTTTTGCAGTGTAGGCCTCTCAGCATGCTCAGTAAGATTTTCACATTTTCGGCAAATGTTGACAATTTTTGGGAATATTGTCCAATTTTCGTCAGACGGTAGGTCATTGTTGTCGTTTTGGACAACTTAAAGGTTAAAGGGCTATGTCTGAGATAAAATGAAACCTACGGCTAATGTCAATCAACGTTAAATACATGTACATTCCCTCAATTAGACTAAAAATTGAACGATATTTCTTTCAACCACTGTTTATACCCACCCGTCAGCAACTGCCAGGATCCGAGCTAGAAAAGTCTCGCAAGCTCACGTGTCGCCGGGTGTATATGACGTCACACGCACAGGATTTGGCGCCAAACTAAGTGACTTCCCGCGTGCTCTGAAGTGCCTGCTTATGAATGTGCCATACGTGTGTCTAGGGATTGTGGCAATATGTAAAGGTGCTACGGTAGCGGGTTTTGGGACGTTTGGACCGAAAGTAATAGGAACGCAGTTCGGCAAATCTGCTGGAGAGGCGTCTCTTCTGTTTGGTGAGTAGGTAAGGTGTATGAAGGCCTACATGTAGAGCAAAACAAACCGGACACTTATTCTTCTATGTAGACTCAAGTTGAGGGTGCACCGGTGGTGATATCAGCGTGATATCAGCGTGAGTCATTGATGAACACATCATATCACAGACGTGTTTCCAATGCGATGTCTTGCCCTGCAAAATTCAAATTTGTTGGATCTGTGACGCAACGCAAATTAAACGCGTATATTGATACTGGCGTGTAAGTTCCCAGCTAACACACAACGTTCAAAAACGTTCTAAAACGTTCTAACAGCGTTCGAAACGTTGTTAGAACGTTTAAATCGTTCGTGAACGTTGTTAGAACGTTTTTAGAACGTTGTGTGTTAAGGTTACCGACGTAGAACGTGTAAGGTAGACGTCTAAGGTAACATTTAACATACAATAATACGTAATTAGCATAAGTATGTAGGATATTCAATATGGTTTATGGCCACTCATATCTAAGAAGGTCATTTAACAAATTTAGCGGGGTTGTCCCTCGCGAGGGTGTTGGCTGAAATTGTGAGGGCCCAAAATCCAAAATGGCCGCAATACAGGAGATCAAAAATTCAAATTGCTTCAATAAAGCTACAAAATATACAAAATTGTTCACCTGAGCACAAGGATTCCAGAAATGTACGTATAGTTAATTTCACTTCCGATGTTTGGCTTCCGAATTCTCCAATAAAACGTAGAAAGGTCACAATTTAGTAAAATTGCTCCGATTTCTAAAACAATATCTCAAATTGTTCATCTGATCAAAAGGATTCCAGATATGGTCTTGCGCGCTATTAATAACGAGTATGGATGGGATGCATTCCCTTAAGCGATAACCATACTCCACAACGCTCGAACTCTTTTCCCTCTCATACATGCGTAGTAGCTCCACCACAACAAAATGACGCAGCCTGATTGGTCAACGGTGGTCAACGCTTGCGCTCAGCATTGGAGCGTTGTGGAACTCTGCTAAGCCATGTAGGCCTAACCTTGAGCATCATGAGAATGTTGAGGTGACAAGTATCCAATCCCATCGTGAGATGTGCGTGCAAGAAGGTCATATCTGCTAACATTTTCCTATGTTACATTATAGTCTTAATCATGTTAATTACCAATTAATTGTTGCAGGTGCCATGTGGTACCAAGCAAGTTTGCAATCCCTATGTAGGGCAGTTATCAAAGAAAGGAGCTTGTTTCAAGTTATTCGGTAATTTGAAATACATTACTGCAATTTCTGCAAAACAAACTCCAATGAATAATTATAATTAACAACATAGCTTAAATACTTTTCCATTCAGGTCTTTCTGTGATACCAGGTTGTCTTTTCGGGACGATGATTGGTGGGTACGTCGTAAAACGTTGGCAACTCAAAGTACGTGGCATGCTTCGGTTTAGTTGTTGTTGTTGTTTAGTTTCGTTGGTGTCATTTTCTGGGATACTTCTGTATTGTCCCGAAGAACATATGGTTGGGGTCAATGCTGACTACTACGGTAACACGTAAGTTTTTATAATTTGGGTCTTTACGTGTTCCTTGCCTTAATAACTGTTTTACCTGCTGCATACAGCCAAATCGATTAGAATTAATTATTTGAACAATGGTTGCATAATTATGTGATTATAACTGTCAAATTTTGCCACGAATTGATGAGAGAGCTTCCTAGCCCAAAAATCTTTCGGAAAAGTGCTCTTAGGTCCCAGATACTGGTACACCAGTAGGCCCTATCGTTCAATACTGGAAAATAAAAGTTGCCAGTATCGGTAGATACCAGTACGATTTCCCTGTTCCAGTATCGCGTGAATGGAACGTTTTTATGTTCCAATATCGCGCGATACTGGTGTACACACGATACCAGAGAGTCTTTGTCCCAGTATTGAACGATACTGGTACATAATTATGTTCCTGTATCGCCCGATACTGGAACATTTTATATGCGCTGCAGTATCGGCCGATACAGGAACACTGACTTTGTGCCAGTAACGAACGATACTAGGTGTTCCAGTATCGGACGATACCAGTTAGGTCTATACATACAGTCCAGAATCTGGGACCTAAAGTACACTTTTTCCAATTTGTCTTCAGTTTATGAGCAAATCATGAATATGCATGTGTTATCAATTGTGATATTTATTTTATTTTTGACGATATAAATAATTGCTGCGCGGTTTCTATTCACTCACTTTATACTTAATTATGTATCTGTCAATCAACAGGACGGTTCCCGGGGTGTCACAGCTTGAAAATGACTGCAATTCTGGATGTGGCTGCACAATGAATGATTTTCACCCAGTGTGTGGTGACAATGGATTGGAATACTTCGATGCATGCTTTGCCGGATGCACAGAAAAGTCGGAAAAATCGGAGGTAATATCATGATCATACTAGTGCCTTGCCGTCGCTATGCCAACTACTGTTATGCGGAAGTAACACATTATTGTATTGTTACGGTAAATAACATTACATGATTGCCCATATTGATGGTGCCGTATACTAATAGAACTTGCGATGGTGAGTTGATTGTTCAACATGAAAAGTATTCCAACAATAATAACCTCAAGAGCTCTCCAGCGATCACACTATCTCAGGGTTCAAACCAGGGAAGCATTCATGATACTTTCGCCTAATGGTGTCTCGAGATTGGATGTCACTGACTCCTTTCTTGCCCGGGTTTCTTGCAACCCAAAGGCTAGAGTTAATACCGTGCTATCCGATAGAGATTTGTCAAGCCATGGTCTTACAAATGCACTTCTTGAATGATGTAAAAGTGTGTATAGTGACCATCGCCACTTCACTGTGTGTTGCCAGCATGGCGTTTTGCCCCTTTTTAGGTCGTTGTCGAGTTCCTACTGGACGATGATACATACATTCCACAGCATTTTAATCTCAAAACGTTATATTGCAAACAGAATCGTAAACCATTAGGGCCTATATACAATGATATCGAGTTTCTTAACCCTTTCCACGCGGCAGGCGTCTGCAGACGACATTTCAAAATGTCACAAAATGTTTCAAAAAATGTCACAATTAGTGAACTTCATTACCATTTTCGGAATCACCATGAGAAATGCATTGAAATAAGTAACAAACATGCCTAGTATTGGATCAGTAATCCTTGAGATAGACTTTGAAAATTGGGAAAGGTTTCTGACAAATCTGTTTTTGTATAATATGGTAAAACTAATAGCCGCGTGGAAAGGAGAACAGTTCTATTCATGAAACCAAGCATTATATGGTAGGACAATTATAATCATATAATGTATATTGACATAGACGGAACACAGAACTATAATATTTAATAAAACGAATTTAAAACTGCACATCCCCTACCCGTTATAATTTGACATTCGCGCCGCGCCCGTTTGTCTGTGTCGAAAGTGCTGATGGGATAGCCATACCAATATTGTGACGTCATCGTTACTAAAACCGCTTCAACAGCAACAGGTCGCTGCACGTATTCACGCAGAATTCACTGCATAAATAGAAAATGTCAATACATGAAACAGAGATGTGGAAATCTCGTAACTGTTTCGTTCGATCAATATGGCGACGTCCATGATGCAGGTGATTTGTTTTCTTTCTAAAGCCGATTTTGTCTTAAAACGTGGCACTTTTAAAAACTTTAACCTACGGATGTGGTCTGTATAATGTTACATATGTGACCGCTGCTAAAGTTCCATGGCAATGATTTCCTTTAAACAATGTTGTCAACTTCTCTAACATCACGTACAGATATTTGAAGGGTGTCGGTGTCTCACACTATCTGCAGCTAATACAACTATGACGGCCACTCCTGGAAAATGTCACAAAGATTGCAGTTATCTGCCCTTTTACCTGCTGGCGGTCGGTATGGTAATGGTTTTCCAATCTATGTCTACTATTCCGTGTATGTCAGCTATGTTAAGGTAGGTTTGGTTATGTTTTATTTTTTATCGTTATGAATTAAAATATTAAAATAATAATAATAAAATAATAAAAAGACATTTCTTAGGCGCTTAATACAAAAAGCCTCTGAGCGCCGTACAACTAACAAATATGATAAAAGAGAACAGCAATAAAAATTTACAAAATTAAAAATTATGCACAGTATGAAATATAAGAATTTGCAATAAAATACGGAAGAAATATACACTCAAAAATACCATACAGTTAATAAAGTTCTAAAAATCAGTTGTAGTATTGGTTAAACAAATAAGTTTTCACAGATGTCTTAAAACGATTGATCAACTTGATGCTTCGGATTGTTTCTGGTAGATTGTTCCATAGCGCTGGAGCTTGTACCGCGAAGGCCCGAGCCCCATATGTCTTTGTCCTTGGTGATTTGGGGACAGCGAGGAGTGTCTAAGTAGACGAACGTAGAGTGCGCGTTGGTTTGTACGGTGATATCATATCAGCTCACACAGATATTTAGGCGCCATACCGTGGAGGCATTTGAATGTTAGAAGAAGAGTCTTGTATGTGAGCCTTTGACGTACAGGGAGCCAGTGGAGCTTGAGGAGAACCGGGGTGATGTGTTCGGATCGTTTAGTGCGACAGATGAGGCGAGCAGTGGCATTTTGCAGTCGTTGAAGTTGCATTATGAGTTTATCCGGAAGACCTAGAAGAAGACTATTACAGCAGTCAATTCTTGAAGTAATAAAGGCGTGTGCGAGCTTCTCTGTAGCAGCCTCATCAAGATATTTTCTGAGCTTTCCTAAGCGGCGAATACACGCCCATCCGGCACGACAAATAGTTGAGATGTGCTTTTCCATTACTAGGGTACCGTCAAATAGAATGCCCAGGTTTCTAGCTTCATGAGATAGATCAACCGAAGAGTCTCCAATTGTGAGGGAGGTCGGGGGATTGCAAGCAGAGAATTTGGAGTGAAAGTGTAGAATTTCAGTTTTAGCATCATTGAACTTCATCTTATTCTGAACTGCCCAGGCTTTGATGTCTTTGATACAACCTTCAAGGCGGTCTATCTTGGAGTCGCGATCACAGGGGTCAAAACACAGATACAGTTGTGTGTCGTCCGCGTAGATGGTGTGGTCTAATCCATGTAAGTTGATTATGTCACTAAGCGGAGCAGAGTAGTAGGTGAATCCAGGTGCACCTGCAACTGAACCCTGAGGGACTCCAAATTGAAGATGATGCGGAGTTGAGACTGCCTTTCCTACAGAGACTGATTGGGATCGTTCATGCAGGTAAGACTTGAACCAGTTAAGGGCAGTGCCTCCGATACCATAACGCTGTGATAGTCTGTGAAGGAAAATGTCATGGTCAATCGTATCGAAGGCAGCGCTGAAGTCTAACAGAACAAGGATGGCTTCCTGTTTACCATCAATAGCACGGAGTAGGTCATTTTGCACTCTGAGCAATGCCGTTTCACAGCTGTGGTTGGGGCGGTAAGCCGACTGAGCACTTAAAATAAGATGCATACATGGGGGTATAATTGATTACAATGGGTAAAGGCTCAATCTCTCCAGTGTCAATTGAGCTAACTGTTGGAGGCATTTGTGGTTTGTCTTCAATCCCGTACTTCCCTGACCAGGTGTTTTGATGTTGCCTAATCCAAAATCAGTAATCAATACCAAAATATCTGAGACATTTAAAGGGACATTAAGTGGTGTTGAAAATTTTAAATGTTTAAAAATTTACTTCAGAATTCAAGATGAACATTAAAAATCGCCATTATTGTTGTTTGTACTAACAAAAACACAGCAAAACTTGATTAAAACAATATCATCGCTATTTATTGAAAAACGCCCTCTATGCAAATATGGTTCGCGTTATGTATCACGCGTACTGCATGGGGATACTGTCGGACGTAAAATGCTCAAAAAATTCAAAGTTTAGACCTTCCGAGAAAGGGAGTCGTTACTCTGAGTTTCGCACCAAATGGGTTCGAAAATTGAAAACAAAATCCAATTCTGAGGGGCACATCCCTCAGAATCCCTCAGATTCTCCTTGTCCACGCTTTTCAACCATCTATACATCATTCAAGAAGATATCAGTATAAGTTCAACTTCTTTCTTGTATTGATAAAAACCAAAAATATTGATTGGAAATGAAGAGGTGCCTTTTCAATAAAATTTTGGTCAAAAGTATACACCAGCCTCACACCAAAAACTACGGAGAAGAAATGTGCTCAATAATTTTATTTCTCACGATTTTTCGTACCGATTATTGATTTTGGATTAGCCAACATCAAAGCACCTGGTGAGTGACTTTTTGTGTTTAGGTGTGTATTTATAGGAAGTTTATTCCACTGGTTAATTTCTCTTTGCGAAAAGAAATCTGCTCTGCAATTTAACGGCTTGACTGATCTTTAAAAATAGCTTCGAATTTTTAGTCTCTTGTGTTTAGTCCGTATCGGCTTGTTGGAAGAAGTGGAAAACTTGTGTCCTTTCCAAACGTTTGAGGGTTATAAATGTCTCGATTAGATCGCCTTGCTGCGAAACTTTCTGTAACACTAGTATGAATTTTCGTGTGAAAATTCCAAGTAGGAAACTTACTTTTTTCCATACGGGTTTCGTCAACTAATCCGTTGTCTTTCTCAGTGGATTGTTTGATCCAGAGCTAGTGTTTCTAGACTGTTTCTTGATGACGTCATCGGATGTTGATGAGTGATGCTCTCTGGATCACGAGTCGTAAATATGACTGAGTTGTACGTCCCCTCGTCGCCATTCATTAGGTGCTTTTGTTGGTCAGTGCCGCCTTTCCTCCGAATCCAAATGGATACACGTAGCCATCTGGGGTTTTAGTCTTATCTCTGATGATGATCTTCGAGTCCTCCCATTTAAAGGGGCATTGAGAGATGTATCGATATACTAAATGAGCAAATAACGTAAAGATAATCATCAACATAGCCCAAATCCAAAATATCATACAATTCCGACATCGCCTTCATGCCAAACTAAGCAAATAACGGCACTTCCAGGTTGAGATTTGCCGTGAAAGTCTGTGAGTAAAACTTAGCATAACTTCCGAATTCAGCACCTTAGTTTCGATATGATCATATCGAAACTAAGAAAATGAAATTTTTATATGATGAACGGCGATTGTTGGTAAACTGTTTCAGATGGTAGTCAGTATTTGCCTAAGTATTTACTTTTATGCAAAAAAAATGATTTCCAGGATAATTGAGGGCGTACTCCCATTCGTATCTCTCAAGTCTCAATGCCCTTTAATGATGTGGTTAGTTTGTTTCACTGCGTGTTCGTCTACCGAGGATATTAAAGGGGCATTAAGAGATGTGGTAGAGGCAGCGCCCTCAATTACAAAAATATATGATAAAAAATGGGATTTGTATATTTTTACAATTGTATTACATGTATGAACTTACACCTATAAGGATTAAGAAAAATCAGCCCTCTTTGAACCGTGAACAAAACGTCGATTCAAAAATGCTGGTAGAGCCGCAACCAGCATTTTACATGGTTAAGGGTGGTATTCCAACATTTAAATCATTGTTTTAATCAAGTTTTACTGGGGTGTTTTTTTAGTAGAAACAACAATAATGGCAATTTTTAATGTTCATCTTGAATTCTGAAGTAAATTAATTATGTGTGTAGTTTTGAGTGCCCATTTGTCAGCTTTTTCAGTGCCGAATGTTCGGCCTGTTTCATTAATGTAGGTCTTTTTGCAGTGGCACATGAAATCTCATATTTCGTCATAATGAGATCCAGTGGAATGAGCTGATAAAGGTATTCAGCATTAGGCCTACTGATAATGCAGTCGATAAGTTCAACAAACGACTATAGACAGATATGCAATAAAAAAAAAACCGCTAACCAGTCTTCATATCATTGAGTTTTCGTCAAACCTCAAGTGTAAGGGAAAAGCGATATCGTCTCGGAACTTCTAACAGTTGTAGTTCAGTAGTTGGAAGGTAGCATCCGCACTAACCCTATCCATTTGTATCAACCTCAAGTGTAGGGGGTGTATGTATGTATGTATGTATGTAGAGCGATATCGTCCACAGAATCAAAATCAATTTGCTCGTTAACACTTTCCACGCGGCTATTAGTTATACCATTTTACAAAACAGATTTGTCAGAAACCTTTCCAAACTTCTAAGTCTATCTTAAGGATTACTGAACCAATACTAGGCGTGTTTGTACTTATTTCAATGCATTTCTCATGGTGATTCAACTATGATCATGAAATTCAATCAATTTGACCGCATTTGAATCATTTTGGGAAATTTTGGAACTGTCATCTCAGTGCTGCCGCCTGCCGCGCGGAAACCGTTAAATGATGATACCTTTCTCTTATTGCAGATGTGTTCCAGATTCTCAACGTTCCCTGGCAATGGGCGTTAACTGGGTATTCATACGAATATTGGGTATGTAGTGCTCAGTCAATAATAATTTCGTTTGAGAGGTGTGTCAGCATAATTGTACTTGAACACTTGTGGCTAATGATTTGTTAAATCCACAAATTGATGACAATTGCACGATGGACGCACGTGACAACCTCACAAAAACCGATGCAACGGACATCCGGTGCTTAATACGTAAGCTCGACCTCACGGCTCTGGTTAGTTAGCGGCATTTTGTGAGTTTGCAAGCATGCGCAGTAAGCTGATCGAAGTGCGCCCGCGTAGGTCCATCAATTTGATTAATCTTTATTTGTGAGCACACCCCTACACACATCTCAAGCGAACTCCTGATCGATGTATCGGAAAGACGCAGTAGGTCGCTTGTGATGGTCGCTATCAGAGGAAGGTTTTTTGAACATGACGTAAAACTCGTCATAGGAGCGACTTAATCGCCAGGCGACCTTAGTATGTTTTCAGCATTACACGAAATCAACACTAGAAGAGAACTCCAATCACATCCCAACCCTTACGTACGTGTGCTTCTTCTCCATCCAATAAATTAACTACTTCCTGTCCCATCATGCCATTGAAATATTCTAAAAATGGTAATATGAATACTAGAAGTCTTACTAGACTGTGACCCTCTTTCCCGGCCCTCTTTCCCGGCCCTCTTTCGTCGCTATTGCAGCACCGTATATATATTGAGTACAGCTTTAGCCGTACGTTAATATTGAAGATGGGGGATGTAGTCTACTATGAATACCACCTCTAGCAAACATATGTTTTTCTTCTCAAGGATAATTCTGGGTCAAATTTAACAAACGCTCCAAATTTATAAAACTTCTTGCTCCAGTTGTCATACATAATCAACCACTGGTGCAACAAATGACACATCCATCTTTCTAGCCAATCGACAGGTAGTTCTCAGGGGGTTAAGATCTTCAGTGGTAACCCCCATGTTCTCGCCCAAGTTCAGATATTCTCACTGGAATTTACATTTCCTACAATTTTCAGAACATACGGATAATTTCAAATTTACACTACAAAATTTCCCAAATTTTGAAACAGTATATATCACCTATATAGAGGGTTCAAACAATATACAGTACAGCAAACAAGAAAGTTTTCTTTGTCATAACTTCGGATATATAACCGATTATGGTCATTCGAAAATCAATTTGTGGTTACTTTACCTTATTTATTCATTTGTGAACTTTAAAACACGAAAATCAGCAAAAACTGCAATAATTACGTTTCTAAAGACCTCCCCACAAAAGTCCTTCCTAAAGAAAGACCCAAGTCAAAACCTGGAAGAACACATGGCCATACTGCTTCAGGTGGTGTAATAAATCCAAAAATGCTGATAGAATCAGAGAGTTATTACCCCTGATAACATGGTTAAACGGGGGTTAGAGTGGTCTCAAAATTTACAGGGTATTGAACCGTAATTTCAACGATTCAGGGAAGTTATTGACTATTCATGCATGAAATTATCCATTTTATTTTCATTTCCAATAAAGAAATAAGGAAATAAAAAGAAACTCTTTTTAATTTAAAATAATGACAATTATAATGAATTAAAAAGCACAGTAGACAGTTTTTTAACTTAATTGAACAGGATCTTGAAAAGTGCCACTTTTTTAAAGATGGATGCGGCAAATGCAGCTATTTTTAAAGAAAAGTAAACATATAAGTTAAAAGTTCAACGGGTTCGCCGTCGGACAAGTTTTAATCTGTCAAGCTTTCGTCAGGACTAGCTCTGACTTCTTCAGGACCAAATTAATATAATATTAAACAAAACATAGAGATTGCCACTTCTCTTCATCATCATTTGGGCTTCCCCTTGCCCGATGAATTGAGAGTAGGTGCCCTTTCTTACTTTTGTGAAAGAATTGGTGGCTCTGAAAAGAGCCGTTCAGATGGATTGCCGCTTCCACTGAACAGAGATGGTGGCTCTGAAAAGAGTTCTACACGTAGGTTGCCACTGGCCTACTATATATAAATTTGGTTCTAATAGAACCTCTAAAGGACTGCCCCTTGACCAATGGAAATAACGTAGAGATAACTGCCCCGTGTCTACTACAGACTACAATAAGTCTAATGCACAGTAGTACGGTCACTGATCTGTAAAGATCGTTTGTGTGGCTCTTTTCAGAGCCACCAATTCTTTCACAAGTAGGAAAGGGCGCCTACTCTCAAATCATCGGGCAAAGGGCAGCCCAAATGATGATAACAAGAGAAGTGGCAATCTCTGTTTTGTTTAATATCATAATAATTTGGTCCTGAAGAAGTCAGAGCTAATCCTGACGAAAGCTTGACAGATTAAAACTTGTCCGACGGCGAACCCGTTAAAGTTTTAACTTCTATCATGAATACCTGTCGTAAAAGCCTATCTCACAATTTAAAAGTAAACATGTTATTGAAAAAAAGAAACTTTTTATGGGTAGTCAAGCGTTTTCCCTTTTCATAAGGGTTTCATTTATTTTAAACTTTTAATTGTGTGTAGGGTTATCAAACAAACGTGATTTAACTTTAGGGGGACTTACTTCTTTTCAACCCTTTAAAAAGTATTTCAACTGAATTAGTTTCGATTTAAAAAGTGTTGATGTTCCATTATTTGACCTCGTGTTCATTGATCGATTCATTTATTCATTTTCCAGGATCCATTCCAGCACCGATAGTCTTTGGCGCAGTACTGGATAGCTCATGTATCCTCTGGCAAGAGGACTGCAATGGAGACCAAGGCTCGTGCTTCCTCTATAGTGCTACAACTGTATCATGGAAGCTCTACTTAATAGGTATCAGCTGGGGATTGCTGGCACTCATATTTCTGTTTACAGCACTGAGGTGCTACAAAAGTCCAGAAGATGAGACCGAGAGAAATGAGGACAAAACTGATGATGATATAAACAAAAACGATAAGTTTTTCAAAGGCATTCAAGTTCGATCTAAACCAAAGCCAATTGAACGTATGCTTTCCAACAGCAGTCAATTAGGAATAATACCTAATGAAAGAGTTCCTGAAAATACCTTGCCATGACAGAGATCAAATTCAAAATAGGTTATAGGAATCCAGGTTTTCTATGATTTTATGATGCAAGAATTGGAATAAATATATGACATGAAATTGAGAAATATCCTATTTTGATGATTGCTATGTAATATAACTAGTGGCAATTTTCAACATAACATTTAAGGTCAAGCTGGAGCAGATTTGCTCCCTACTACTCCTGCTTATTTCAAGCCTAGATTGGCTTCAGAGACAATGCACGTTAAAGGTATATTATGTGATCTTTCCAGGGAACGCCCTCAACATCGAAAAAAAAAATAGAAAGCAGATTTTCTTGCAGACTTACATTTCTGATCATAAATCATGCATACATTCCAAGTTACAGGGTGATACGATTCTTAATTACTTCAAAATCATGGTTTTAGAGTGAAAATAAACTGTCGGGATTCTGACAGTTTATATTTTTCACTCTAAATTCACTCTAAAACCATGATTTTGAGGTAATTAGGAATCGTATCGCTCTGTAACTTAGAATGTATGTATGATTTATGATCGGAAATGTAAATCTGCAAGAAAATCTACTTTCTAAAAAAAATCATGAATAGAGGGCGCTCTCTGGAAAAGATCACATAATATGCCTTTAAGGGGATGTTTGGAATATCATTGATCATGCATGTTTACATCATAAGGTTTGACAGGCACCCGGCCCAGGGCCTTGACCAAGGGCAGAAATCCCGGGGGGGGGGGGGGGGGGGGGGGATGGGGGATATATCCCCCCCCCCCACACTTTTTGACCTGGGGGGGTGGTCAATGTAATCACCCCCCCCCCTGATTTTTCACATCTACCAAAAAAAAAGGAAAAAAGGGGGAAAAAGGGAAAAAAAGAAAGAAAAAAAAGAGGGGAAAAAGGAGGAAAAAAAGAAAGAAAGGCGGGCAGGGAGGCATGCGAGGGACATGAGAACGTTTGGAGTTTATTGTACGTTGGTCAGGATACATATACACGTACGTACGTTGACTAGAATCCATCTTTTGGAGGTAACTAATTAACATTTTTCTGGCATAGGCCTGTCTGCCTATTTAAAAAGCCAATATTGATCAGAAATAAAGTGATTGCTTTTCAATAAAATATTGGTCAAAAGTATACACCAAATCGCACCAAATGAGTTCGAAAATTTAAAAAAAATCAAATTCTGAGCGAGGGGCACATCCCCCCTCAGAATCCCCCTGTTCGAGCTTTTAAACCATCTATACTAAAATCAAGAATATATCAGTATAAAAAAATGCTCAACTTCTTTCGTGCATTGATAAAAAAAACAAAATATTTATTGAAAATGAAGGGATGGCTTTTCAATACAATATTGGTCAAAAGTATATACACCAGATCGCACCAAATGAGTGGTACCAGCTTAATTTCATTTTGGGGGGGCCACACTTTTCATCCCCCCACACCTAACAAGAAATTTCCGCCCCTGGCCTTGACAGCCTGTAGTTCAGTGAAGAGATCATGTCCGCGTACCACTACCTAGACTCACTGCAGCAGGCTTTGGTGATCAGAGTTCAAGCAGTTCAAGGTATATCCTGTCATCTTTTCCCATTTTTTACACTTATTTTTTCTCTCTCATGATGTTTCACTCATCAGGAAAGACTTTCCTGGACTTATAAATCTATCTTTACTGTATTATTCATAAAAAAACATCATATCACTTTACTTAACCCTAACTCTACTACACCACACGGCAACTGTGCGGGAAAAATGTTTTTATAACCCGGCGTGCAGGTTTTTGGGCTACAAAACGGACCCAGGCTATATAACGAGGCGAATATACTCGCCGAGTGTCGACTGACAGCCGTGGTGTAGTGGCTAGGATCTGGGCCCAGGTGCTAGAGGTCCGTGGTTCAAATCCGGTGGGGGGGTGACCTTTCTGGTGAATTTTGGGGTCGGAAAAGAAATCTGTTGCCGTGAGTTAGGGTTAATCATAAAGGAAATCTGCTTTCAATTCTTTTTCTTTTTCATCATAGTATTCCCTACTATGTGTATTAAAAATAATAAATAATAACATAATGTTGATTTATAACATGCACTTCTGTCCTACAGGACTAATTTGAAAAGGATTTTTGGACACACAAGTCATTGAAAATAAACTGTCCTGGATTTCCAGAAGAGTTTATTTTTACTCTTCAAACCATGATTTTGAAGTAATTAGGAATGGTATCGCTGTGTAACTCTGACTATACACGTATTTACGATTTATGATCAGAAATGTAAATCTGCAAAAAAATCTTCTTTCAATATAGAAATCAGGGATAGGAGGCATCCCCTGGAAAATATCGCATAATATGCTATTAATAGAGTGCTCGTACATGTAGTTAGTCTGTCTAAAAGTGTGTTATAGTCAATTTATTCTCAAGAAATACTAACTGGCTCTCTAAGTACAAAATGGCTTTTCCTGCAAAAAAATGCAAAATGTCAAAACATGCAGAAACAACCTTTTTGCAATTGCATGACATGACATAAAATAACTAGGATTTAAAATGAGGTTAATAGAATAACAAACAAAACAAACTCGGAAATAAAATAATATCTTTGAGTCTACTGTGATATTCCTTTGCATTTCCTGTTTAATCAATTTAAATCATAGATCAAATTTTATATACATATATTGTTGTTTTCTATGCATTCTTTTACCGGGTAAAACCAATTGAACCATTTTAATTATATATATATATTTAATATTATAAATGTCAATTCTCTAAAACACAAATTTATCACTTACTACCGTTCATGACTGTCCATATAAGTTGACACTTTCCACGCGGCAGGTGTCTGCAGACGACGGTTTCAAAATGTCACAAAATATTTTTAAAATGTCAAAATTGTTGAATTTCATGACCATATTTGGAATCACCATGAGAAATGCATTAAAATAAGAGCAAACACGCCAAGTATTGGTTCAATAATATTTCTTGAGATAGACTGAGATAGGTTTCTTAAAAATCTGCTTTGTATATCGTCAGCCTGCTTCGATAATTGCCTAACTCATTTTTGTTAGTTCTTAGAAAACAACAAAAGTAGGAAACCTGTTACCTTTGTACCTGTTACTCATTTTGCATTATTGATGTATGGTTTTTCATTATGTGGAATGTGACATGTATTGTTGATGGCCTCGATTGGCGTGCATGGATGCACTAATCCAAGTCATAGAAACAGATGAACACAGCCATACAATAATTTGATAAATTCCATGGATTTGTCAATGCAAATCCAATAATGCAAAATGAGTAACATGTTGGAGTGGTCTGGTGGCCCTTTTGCAACAAATCTCTCCATTTATCAACACTTTTGATTGGTCAATGACTTAGATATTATAACAGCATGTGCATAATGTAATGAAGTCATGATTTATGCAAAAAACTCAATTTTGCTGAAAAGTGAGTTAGGCAATTATCGAAGCAGGCTGACGATATGGTAAAACTACTAGCTGCGTGGAAAGTGTTAACATTCCTTAAATCAATACATGCACAGAACATTTCCATATAATTTTCTGACACATCACAAGCAAGCTGACTCAGGAACACCTCACTTAAGGCTGGCTCACATAGTAGCGGCAGATAACCAGCGAAAGGCGACAGACGTGAAAATCACAAAATGTTGGCGGCAAAACAATGGCAAAAGGGTTAAGCAAGATTCGCTGACTGGTGGGAACCGCTGCCAGCCGTCTGACCTCATTCCTTGTTGCCCAGACAACGTCTGATTTTGGTCGCTAGACTCCGTTCCCTGCCGCAGCCATTAATCTCTTGCCGTCGTGTTGTCGCTGAAGGTCGTTCCCACCCGTCAGCGAATCTTGCTTTTCCCCTTTTGCCGTCGTTGTGCCGCCAACATTTTTGTGATTTTCACATCCATCGCCTTTTGCAGGTTATCTGCCACTACTATGTGAGCCAGCCTTTAGCATGATGAAAACCCCACAAATTCTGGTAAGCAATCGGAACTATAATTAGGTCCAGCCTTATACATACTGCAACATTTGTACATGATTCATTTTTTGCGCTTTGCAGATTTTCAATTGTACTCCATGTATTTAAAGTTGTAATTTGTAGCTTTATCACATAGATCATACACAAAAGAAATATATTCACATCGAGGGTTGAGCGCCAGAATGCCGTAACTCAACTTTTGGGCAAATTGGTATTTTGGTACAAAAATAATCCATATAACCTAGATTTTCAGAACCATAAAGAGATAACTCATAAACAATCTGAATTTATAAGTTGGATGCTACAGTGTATTGTAATGAGTCCCAAATATTTGAAAGTCGATTATCTCAAAATAGCATTTCTTGAGTTACAGCCTTCTGGCGCTCAACCCTTGACATGTTGGTACACAATCAGAGCCATTAGGTCCAGCCTTTACTGTAAAAGTTAAAATGTTTACATGATTAATTTTTTGTGCTTTACAGATTTTCAATTTTTCAATTGTACTCCATGTATTTAAATTTGCAATTTGAAGTTGCATCACATAGATCATACACACAAATGAAATATATTCACATGTTGTTATTTTCGCGGTAGCTGGTTGGAGCGAAAAAAGCGCTAAAATAAATGTAGCGTGAAAACTTTTACAGTTACATGCACCATAGTCATCTATTGGACTATTTTGGAGATATATTGTGATGGCATTAAAAGGTTAAAAGCCAATCAACAAGATTATCAGATTAATCACATTCAATGTTCCCATTTCTACACCTTTTAAGGCAAAACAAATATGGTTTTGGTCCACTTTTCCATGTGCATAACTTTTGCAATAAACTAATTATTCACATAGCTTTTTCTTTGGTTTGACAACTTTTGTGTGTGTGGGGTTTTTATGTGTCTGTTTTGGTTTTTTGATTTATTTTTGTATTTTTTCATTTCTCAAATATTTTTTTGGGATCAGTTGGGCCTGAGAACAAGTTTGATGTTAAAGATAAATTTAAATACCTTTTACAAACCATGGTTTATAAGCTAGGTAGCTTTCGCGATCCCTTCGTTCAGCTTCGAAAAATGGTTCGAAAAGGTTATCTAAATTCATCTTTAAAACATGACCGAACCTAATATTAGTCTCAATGCAGCAAAGTTTGATATGGTTGCTGTTGTTTCTTGGTCAGTGCAACGAGTAGGATACAATCCTTCCTACACTACAGATTTGTGACATATCAGGTCAAAGGTTACTTCTCGTCTAACATTCCAAAAAGATGAGATTTTGACATCATATCACGCAATACTACATAAGGTTTCCATGATTCCTAGTTGTTGTTTTTTGTTTTTTAATGAAGCAATAATTTTGAAAATATGAGAGGAAACTGTTTTAACTCAATATCTCACAACAAACCAATCTGACAAGATGTAACATACTTATAGGTGTTTTTTTGCATACAGATATTTTCAAGAGCTAAATGGAAAGGTTAAGAGTTGTTAATAGCTCAAATTTGCATAATTTCCACAGTAATCATAAATAACATTCTATTGAACAAATCTATATTGTGTATTCCCGTTTACATGATTTCCTCAAACCCCTGTCACCGGACTAGTTCTTCGGTTATGGCTTGATCCACTTGCTCCCCCCCCCCCCCCCTCCCACAAGAGTTGTTGGTCTCATTCCCAAGATGCATCTGTGTCATGAATGGATGAAGCATGCAACTCTTGTAATCAAAGCCCCTCTTCAAGTTGTGTGACGCCCCAATTGCTGTTTTACTATTGCTTCTCTGATCGGGTGGATGATGCCATTACTGAGGAAGTCGGCAAACTGGGTTTATGAATACACAATTTGTTCAACCAAATTCAATTGTTTAACATTAAACTAGTATTAATGAAAGACTTATCCACCATATTTGCATTGTTTTGTAAAATTAATAATATTTACACTGGTATTTTTGAAATATATTACAAATTAAAATATGTGATGCAGCACATCAAAAAAGGGGGACTTTTCAAGATAAAGATGAAAACGGACGGAAAAAATAATTAAAATGTAGAAGTCATTTTCACTTGTAAAACCTTAATGCCTTGATCAATTTGGATAAGGTTAGCGTCATTTTAAAGCTTAGAAAAAGCTCTGAGCAAAAAAACACACTCATAATTGATTTCACCTGCAAAGTCCCCCTTTTGATGTGCTGTATCACATGCATTTTCCATTCAATAACATCAGAACTAAATAGTGATGTGTCGTGTTAAATATACATCTTGTAAACTGTGTAAATAAAATTGGAACTTCATCGTTATCTGACAGTACGACGGGCGTATTTAGTAGATCCTTTTTCCTGTTTTTCCCCTCAAATTTGAAGTTATATTTTGACGATATGGTGAAAAAACAGTATGCTTTTTCAAATATTTTCTCTACATTCGAAAATGTGCTCTACCCAAATTTAGTAAATAGCTCAGCTGATAAGATGTACATTTGGCATTTCACATATAATTATGCAAATGGGAGGTAATTTCATGAATACTGTGTATAACAACTTAAATTTAAAGTTAAAATCATTTTAAGATACATACATACAATAAATAAATTCACCACAAATGCTGTGTTTTGTATGATGAAGACTTGGTGATATTTTAAATAAGATTTGATCTAAATACTTCTATATGAATCACCTGAAAAGTGTATATTTGAGAGGAATCATCTGACAATGATAAATTTAAGAGAAAAAACATTTAGGGGCAATTTCTGGCTAGACGTCCCGTAACTCAAGTACGGTTTATTCCGTACGGAACGTGAGGCAAGATATAGCCCATTTAAGGTAGGTATTACCAATGACTTCCACTGTTCTTTGCATAACAAATCTGATAAATGCCCTATACAAGTACAGGGTGTCGCAAAATGATTTATACCATTTTTCAAAAAATAAAAATATAAAAAACAACATTCAGTCCAAATTTAATACCTGCAATATAAATGCGGAACATGCTTTCTACCTACTCGGTTAATGTCATCAAGATATCTGTATCCGTTCCGATATGGCATGAAATTGAAAATCTGTGAAAAAACCTGTTATTTACTGTCAGCGTATTTCATTTGATGACACACACCAAGCTTCAAAACGCCACTAAGAAAGTATGGTATGAATCCATCAAGGTGAACAATTCCCTTGTACAATTCAAATATTGCTTCATAAAACATCACAAATTTAAATTGAGCATTGTACCGAGCATGAGTTATTGATTTTATAGTTTAAAAAGAGGCAATTTTGGTTAAACTTGGAATCTACCATTTTTACAAAAGAGTTTCCGATTATTATAATTCAAAATTGCTATGAAGCTTACTATACGTACATGTTAGAATCAAAAGCATCCTAACCAATCACGATGGTATTCATAGCTAAATATGTACCTTTTTTGGTATAAATCATTCTGGGACACCCTGTATATACAAGCATGTATCACCCTCATTCAGATTTGATTTCCCGATAGAACATACCAAACAAGTTCCGGTAAAAGTGAAACCACTTAATTTCAAGAGGGATTTAATTTCGCAAGCGATGAAGATTCGTGAAGTTAGGACATATTTTAGTTCAAAACGGCCCGAAAAAATGCTTTACACAATGGGAAAGGGGGCGTTTTCGAAAATAGGGGTGGAGGGGGGCCTTTTCACAAACAAAAAGGTACATTAGTATAAAAAAAAAGGTACACTGGTTACGGGCCTGCAGCAGATCAACCAACTACTCAATTACCCAACTAAGTTGGGTTTTTGAATTATCAAAATCTCAGTCAATGGAATCGGTAAAACCACTAACAAGGGACATAACATATAAGGAATGTTTGTTTTGAAATAATTTTAACTGGCAACAAATCTGATTTTTTTTACCTCCAAAATCATGAAAATCACATTTTTGGCGCTTTTTGGTCTATAATTCAAAAAATTAATAAGATATAAAAAAAAAGTTTCCTAGGGAATCGTATTAGGATTATAATAAAACTAGTATGACAAAATTTGACAAAATAGATTTTGAGTTATCTTTGCAGAACCTAAAATGGGTATAAAAAAAAGTGTTTTCTCCAAAATTGTCTATTTCATGTTCATGGTTGGATTCATTGAACCCTTTTCTGCATAAAAAATGTATACTTTTATATAGATTAAATGAATAATGAAGAAGTTACAGCAGTTTTACGGAAGCTATACCTGAGGGTCCACACCCCCTTAACCCTAACACTTCCCCCCACTTTTTTCAGAATTTTTTCTTCAACGCGGAAAATCGACCAAAATATCCCCCCGATCCCCCCGGGATTTGATCCAGGGACCTCTCGCACCACAAGCGAGGGATTCCACACTTCACCACGGCTCTGGCACACAGTTCTGGGCAGTGTATAGCCCAGACTGTATGTATTGGGTCCATTTTTTCATCAAAAAACTTCCACGCCGGGTGGTACCAACGTGCCCAGCCGTGGTATTTTGGGGTATATGGTAGTGTTAGGGTTATATTAACGAAACTTAGAAAAATTTTGAAGAAAAAAAAAAATTCAAAAAAATTGCTCGTTAACCCTAACACTTCCCCCCACTTTTTTCCAGAATTTTTTCTTCAACGCGGAAAATCGACCAAAATATCCCCCCGATCCCCCCGGGATTTGATCCAGGGACCTCTCGCACCACAAGCGAGGGATTCCACACTTCACCACGGCTCTGGCACACAGTTCTGGGCAGTGTATAGCCCAGACTGTATGTATTGGGTCCATTTTTTCATCAAAAAACTTCCACGCCGGGTGGTACCAACGTGCCCAGCCGTGGTATTTTGGGGTATATGGTAGTGTTAGGGTTATATTAACGAAACTTAGAAAAATTTTGAAGAAAAAAAAAAATTCAAAAAATTGCTCGTTAACCCTAACACTTCCCCCCACTTTTTTCAGAATTTTTTCTTCAACGCGGAAAATCGACCAAAATATCCCCCCGATCCCCCCGGGATTTGATCCAGGGACCTCTCGCACCACAAGCGAGGGATTCCACACTTCACCACGGCTCTGGCACACAGTTCTGGGCAGTGTATAGCCCAGACTGTATGTATTGGGTCCATTTTTTCATCAAAAAACTTCCACGCCGGGTGGTACCAACGTGCCCAGCCGTGGTATTTTGGGGTATATGGTAGTGTTAGGGTTATTGAAGCAATTTGGCATGCGAAACAATCCACGGGACCGAGGGTTAATGAAGTAATACGGTTTGAGAGTGGTTAATAAAGTAGCCACAGGAAATGGTTTAGTAGGGTTATGATTATAGTGATATGGTATAAATATTGTTGGTTGGGGGTTAATAAATCAACCTGGTTTGTGTGTGGGGGGGGGGGAGGGGTTGATAAAGTATTGTGCCATAATATAACCATAGATTTATAAATATATATTGGTATAACGCATGGGAGGACCATGAGGTAATTAAACATGTTAAACATAATGTGGTTACTGAGGGATATTCATTATATAGGACTAATGGATAGAAATACATTATAACTGTGGACATGAGTTATTGGGTTGCTTCAAAATAATACAGAACCAGCAGATTTTGCCCATTTGGCACATTTTTAGTCAGCACTATCACATACCGCCTGTTGTGCCGCATTTTATAATTATATTCCAACTGGGTTGCATTTGATTTGGTCATCCAATCTTACTATTAAGATTGTAAAGCTAACTAACTTTTGACACAAGTTCATCAAAATCCCAAATTAGGGCATTCATTAGGGAATACCACAGATTTATTGCAAACATATATATTTAAATGGTTAAATTCTGGATATATAAAAACTCAATTTTAAATATATTAGAGTTTGGTTACAAGGAGCCACTTTTAATATTCAGGATTCATCCTCTTTGTGACTATTGCTGCATCTACAAATGAACAATCAATCCAAAAATTGATCTCTGGTTGGTGCAAGAGGCTTATTTATAATCAGGGTAGCATTAAGGCCCAAACATCAGGGATCTTTTTCCCTCCGAACATGTAAAGAATCCTACAATCGGGGATGAAAATAAATTTTAGTGGGTGAAAAATGTTTTTGCCATATAGCGACTAGGTTACAGGTCCAAACCACAGCAGCCTTGATGATGGAATTATAGTACAAAAATTAAATAAAAACAAACATGGATAGTTCATGCAAGAATCATCCCCTACAAAAACATAATCATAACACTTTTTAAAAAAATGTTAAACTAAAATCAAAAGAAAATGATAATGCTTATGAAAATGATGATGCTTATAAGTAATACAATAATACATTTCATACGCGATATATTCTGTTTATTGGAAAGATCAAGGCAGACAAGTTGGTACATTGAATACAATAAGATCTAACAATGGCCCACTGGTATGTGTAATCAAACACAGCATGTTGTATATTGCAAAGTATCATGAACCATTGAGTAACACACAGTACTACTTTTGGGAAAGCACTGGTACAGTACACCCAGTGTTGCCAACACCGCAGCCTATAGCCACGGAATTGGGCTACTTTTGACCCCTGCGCCGCAGTAAAAAAATGGGTGCCGCCAAGGCTCAAGATAACAGTTTTTTTACCGGGAGCTACTTTTTTTCAAAAGTAGCGCCCGGATCATGGGATTTATTGAAAACCAGGAGCTACTTTTAGTCTACTGGGAGCTAACTTTTTATTAAATCAAATAAACCTTTATAAAGGGCATACATATTTTTGTTCAGTAAAATGAGTATTTTTGTGCTAAAATTTGGCTGTTATGAAATGTGGAGACTTCCAAATAACATATTCGACTCAGATTTTAAACAAAATATCCAGCGTGGCAACATTGGCAATTCAAAATTTGATGTCTTGGGCAAGCTTCCCGATCGTCAACGGGCACTGGTTTGGGCAAAATATCAGCGCTCGGTTGTTAATATTTTAGCATTACCGGGCGCTATGACAGGAGGACCGAGGGGTAAAAATCGCCCAGCGCCCGCTTATCTTGAGAATTGGGTGCCGCGGTCTGCAAAAAGTTGGGCTAAATTTTTTTCTATGGGCTCAACAAAGATTGGGCTACTTTTAGAAGGCAGTTGCGCTGCGGTTTGGGACACATTTTAGTTGGCAACACTGAGTACACCGATGCAAACAAAGAGTGTATCTTCACATACTGAGTCAGAATGTATGCAAATACAGACATTACGAGTGTACAGACCAATTGTGACGTGTTCTACCGAAACCAGACGGAATTGGGCAGAGCTCCAAACTGAGAAATAGCCCAAAACATAATTGGGGGTGATTTTTTGGGAATTTGAGTTTCTGGTAAATAATTAATCTTCAGAGTGTTTATAACATTATTGTGAAAGATTCAGATACAAAAGGTATCCTAAATGTATGTTTCAGGGATTTAAAGGGTGATATAAACATGTAAAACCATGGTACAAAGTAACTTTAAAGGGTGATATCTCAGTTGGGAGTTTTCATAAAGACTGTAAAAGGCAAAGTTGAAAATGATGTAACTCTGCTTTGAGAAGTCCAAATAAAAAAAGAGAGGTACCATTGTAAAGCTGAAGATCTCTACTTTAATAATCAATTACTAACTCAATTTTGATATCTTGCCCAATTGTGACTGGTTTCGGTAGAACACGTCACAAATGTGTCCCAATTAAATATGAGCCGGGTCTGAAACACTCTATTATTTATTTAGTATTCTGGTCTAATTCAAACGGAAAACGAAAATTTACTTTTGGACTTTGATAGGGGACATACAAAGAATATAATATAATAAAATGGTCCTTCCAGAGGACTATTCATCATTTAGACTTGGTCTGACTTGTTTCATGCATACTCCACAATGCTCGTCCTCTGAGCGCAAGAATTGAACACCGTTTTCCTATCAGCCTGCATCATTTTGTTGTGGCGGAGCTACTACGCATGCCTGAGAGCGCAAAGAGTTTGAGCAAAGTGGAGTATGCCGAGTCCTTTAGGTCCACTTTTACCACCCACAATCATGTGCAAAACTGTTGGGACACTTCCTGCATGTCCTGTGGAACGGTGGTCCCTCCCCCTAAATTCAATGTTGGTCCATATAAAAGCATCGTCCAGCAACGGGCTGTGTTATATATATATATATCAGCCCCAACATTGATTGGGGGGGGGGGGGGGGGGGGGGGGGTGGGGGTGGGGGATGGCAGCTTTACATAAACTTGTTTTGACTATCATACTTTCAACTGACTGCTTTTTACTCATTTTGGAAGATATTTCATGCGCAAGTGTATAGTGTCCCAACAGGTTTTGAACAAGATTGTATTAAAGCATTGAAAAAAATAATGTACTAAATTCATATAAGTCCTTGTAACTGCATTAAAAATGTTCCAATTAATCTCATATGTGGCAATATTAGAGAGCGATAATGTACGATTAGTATTGTTTGTTTAAAAAAAAGAATGGGTTAGTAATGTCTTCAATTTAAAGGGGCATTGTCTGAATTATGCACCTAAATGGTACTTTTAATCAAGACTTCTTTATAAGATATAGGTAAAACAAATAATGTCATTTTATCATGACATGATTTTAGTTTAAAAGAAACACGTAGATCTCTTTGAGTGACATGTTAGCAATAAGCACTAATATTGTTTATATTCTTGCGTCATGTAAATATTCAAAACATAGACCGATGTCAGACTCGAACCTATATACAACATTTGGTTTAACTACATGTACAATATTGTGTGTAAGACAACAGCGCGCTAGACCGGTCGGCCATGGAGGGAACACACCACTTAACAACGTTTTAAAGAATATCAGGACTATAATTATGGACACAATCGATATAGGCTATTCACAGTATGCCAACTTGCTACATGTAGAATCGATTGGATCGACAGTAAGCCATGAGTTATAAAAAGGAAAATATGTCAAAGACCTTTATATTAAAATAATGGCATACTGTTGGAAATCGACTTTCCCATAATTGTTTTGACTTCTGATTGAAAATTATCTATGGATTACTGTTATCGCCCATCAAAATACGTTGTCAAAATGAACTATAATACATTGCATTAACAACAACGGCTAACCTATATCAATTGTGTCCATAATAGTCCTGATATTCTTTAAAACGTTGTTAAGTGGTGTGTTCCCTCCATGGCCTACCGGTCTAGCGCGCTGTTGTCTTACACACAATATTGTACATGTAGTAAACAAAATGTTGTATATAGGTTCGAGTCTGACATCGGCCTATGTTTTTAAAACTTAAATCCATATCCCCGTACACTTTTAAAAATGCCAGAGAACTCTATATAAGTGCGTTTAATACAAATTATGTATTTTGTTTTTACATATTTTGTATTCATTAAGTAAAAGAATTAATTCAAATAGTTAAATACTTAATACGATAGTGTGTGCGCCGATTGATTTAACTTGTTGGTACTCGCCAAAGCAACCACAATGTTCCCCAATTGAGATGCATACGAGTTGCGTAAGCGATTAGAGCGCCCACCCTTCCTTGTTATGTAATCCATTTTCGTGACGCAGGAGTCGCGTAAGCGACGAGAGTATTTTCTAGCATGTTTGGATGGTATTATATATGATCAAGAAACCATTTGAATCTAAATAACTGGCAATATCCATTACTTCTTGGGCATCTAGTCTGCAAAATATACCCCCGTAATTAAAAGTGAACTATCCCTATAAGTAAGTTAGAGCATAACATTTTTAAGTAGTTCGTCACGTGACCGATAACATGACCTATATATCCTCCAGATCTGATCAAGAAACCCTTTATTGAATCAAAAGTTGTGTCTAAAAACGAAAAACAGGTGATGCAATCGTTTAAAACACCCACCGCTGTAAATTAGATACTTTGAAATTATGACACTTCATCAAAATAAAGGTTATATATGTATTTTATTAAATATGTATACGTAATTAGACTATGAAATTCAACTCGGAATGTTACAGAAGCAATATTCTTCATTTCTTAAAAAGAATTGTTGAAATCAAAGCTACCGTTTTCGAGATATAGCGATTTTTGTATTATTTATAGCTCACTTTCTCACTCCCTTAATACAATCATGTGCAAAACTGTTGGGACACTTCCTGCATGTCCTGTGGAACGGTGGTCCCTCCCCCTAAATTCAATGTTGGTCCATATAAAAGCATCGTCCAGCAACGGGCTGTGTTATATATATATATATCAGCCCCAACATTGATTGGGGGGGGGTGGGGGTGGGGGATGGCAGCTTTACATAAACTTGTTTTGACTATCATACTTTCAACTGACTGCTTTTTACTCATTTTGGAAGATATTTCATGCGCAAGTGTATAGTGTCCCAACAGGCTTTGAACAAGATTGCAGATCCTTTGGGAATATCTCAATGGTTGAGATTTCTCCATCTTAACTCTAGTTCATCTATCACCAAATGAACAGGTGTAAGCTAGTCCACCCAGGGTGAACTGGTTGAAGTGAACCTATACATTTAACCTCTTGCACAGAGGGTATAAGATCAGGCCTGGAAATAGCACCCGCCCGCCTGCCCATAGCGGGTAACTTTTGCGTCGGGCGGGTGTAGAAAATATTTGAACTCACAGTATAAGGGTATTACACTGGCTGATGGAATTTCTGTTGGGCCGGTATTTTTTGTGAATTACCTGCCCGACTGGCTGGTTGAAAAAGATCTGAAGTTCCAGCCCTGTATAAAATCAATTACATCCGATAATGATAGTTTTTCTCTAATTACCACCCAATATTTGTATTCTTTAACATCAAGTTGGAATGTCATGCATATCTAAATCAAATGTACCGGATCCATTCGTTATAGTTTCTAACTCGCTAACGGTATTGCTCCCATTGAGGGTAGATACCATTGATTCTCTTAACTTGTGGCGCTTTATCTTCCTGCTTCGCCTGGACGCCGCCGCATACGTCAGAGTGGCAAACAGGAAAGACGCACATTTGAGTCCCGTGCATAGACCAAGGTATCCCGTGTAGAACCGCTGGTTGTCGTACTCCCAGCACGATCCGTGGCTACCGCAATGGTTCTGCCAGAATATGCAGGTATTGTCTATGACGGCGCCAAAGTATACAGGGGCAGGAATGTAACCTGTGCGAGGAAGACCAAACAATAAAATGTATTAATAAATCATTTGAAATTTGTTCTCAACACAAGATAATAATTACCTGGAATTTTCAGGTGTTGCTACACCTTTCATCAGCAGACTAATGACTCAAACTGACAGACTTGACCTTTTGGAAATGTGATGTCAGATTCGGGTCATAGACTCTCGGGTCGAGAGAGGGGTCAAGGAGGCAATTTACATCAAGGCCAACAAACCATCACTTAGACTCGATCCTCGTGTCTTCCTATTTTCCACTGCGAGGGTGCTCAAATGTGAAGACTGGAAAAAATACAGTTCAAGGAGTGTGCGCTGATAAACTCGTGAATAAACATGAGCTAATTCACACACCAGCGCGCCAGTAGTTTCACGCAGGGCGCAGGATTTGCATCCCCATGGCGCAGCGTGACGATCGTTCGATGCACTGCCTTTGAATCGGATACTATTTCTGTTGTTGCTGTGTACAAATGCGCATGCTCGGTATTGGTATGAATATTCATATGGTAAATTATCGTGGAATTCCATGAGTAAATGCACACTTTTTGGACGTACTATTTTCCCAGTCCCTATATTTGGTCCGCCATTTTTAAAGATGGCGGCCATATAGAGGGACGCGTGGACCCAGTTTAGACCATCACTCAACAAAGGCGGGGCCGATACAGATTACCAAGAGTCTATGACCTGATTCTGACGTCACATTTCCAAAAGGTCATGGCCGTCAGTTCGAGTCATAAGTCTGCGATGAAAGGTGTAGCAACACCTGAAAATTCCAGGTAATTATTATCTTGTGTTGAGAACGAAAGATCCATTTCAAATTATTTGATTACCAACAGAGATGACCATTCACTCTAATAACATTTATAACATATTGCAAATGATATCTGTATATTTGGAAACTAAAACCTTGATTAAACCTTCTTGCGGTGTGTCTTTGGTGCCAGTTTTTTTTAAAAATTAGACTTGTACAAAGACTCAACTACAAATTAAAACCTTTTACATCCTTTTAGATGTGGCCATTAACAACAAATGGGATGTAAAGTCCAGTCAGACTATTTTTTGATATATTTGACAGGGAAATTCTCCTGAAAATCAGCTTTACATGTCCATATTGCTTGTTACCTAAGTAGTACAAAATCAATAAATCCTTTGAAAATTCCTTGATTTGTTGAAATATTCATTGGGCCATATCTCAGAACATGTTTCGTCAACTTTGTGCTGGATGGTCACATAATATAAGATATGTATCATTTATCAGATTGATTCACTTACCTAGAAATCTCAATATGACAAACTGAAAACCAATTGCAAATGGTCTCTGCTCTGGATTCACGCACCTTGGGAGGGGAAAAAAAGAACATTTGTGAGGTTTTAGATAACATTGTGGCTTTGGTATAAAAGG
Source organism: Ophiura sarsii (assembly GCA_035610835.1). Taxonomy (NCBI): domain Eukaryota; kingdom Metazoa; phylum Echinodermata; class Ophiuroidea; order Amphilepidida; family Ophiuridae; genus Ophiura; species Ophiura sarsii. The sequence goes on along the minus strand of CM069444.1, from coordinate 25,901,316 downwards.
GTAATATCTGTATGCAAAAAAACCCCTACTCACACAGTATTTGAACTTCTTACCTCAAAAGAACAGTTAGAGCAGGCATTAGAATTGTAGATATGCTAATTACTATGATAAGAATTATCATAAACAAGGCTAATTCCTTGCACTGTGTAGGACAGTATAGTTGTTATAGTTCGTAATTAACAAGCCTCCCTAATTAATACAGAAGAACGTAGGCGGCGTAAGGCTTGCATTATGCAACAGGGCTAACCACAAATCATATGCATGGAAGTGTGTATGCCAAAATCACGCATGTACGCTTGGATTACATTTGCGCGCGGAGAGAAAAAAACCATTATATTTCTCACCAGTTTAGAACTGACAAAACTATAGTATTACATTTGCTTACCTTATCAGGACAGTCAGAGCAGGCATCTGAATCGTTGACGTGCTAATCACTATGACGATGAGAATCACCATGAACCAGAATACTTTATTGCACTTTGTTGGACAGTTGCCAGATATCGCATGGTCCTTATACTGTACACCGCCCTCGTTGTTGGATGAGGTATCGTAAGCAGCAACACAGCTGCAGTCTGTGTAATTCTGTGAGGTGGGATAAAGTAACAAGAGTACAAATATATATTGAAAATTGGTATGGATAGAGCTTATAATGGTGTAAGAGAAAGGTTTTGAAGTCAGTATGTAATCATCTCTTGGCAGGTGTTAAATTGTATTCTGAAGCAACCGGAAAAAGTGTACTTTAGGTCCCAGATAGTATCGGTAGATACTGGTACAATTTTACTGTTCCAGTATCGGTTGATACTGGAACACCAAATTGTGTTCTAGTATTGTGTTCCAGTATCGAGCGATACTGGAACATATTTATGTCTCGATACTGATACACATGATACCAGTGAGGTTTGTCCCAGTATCACCAAATTGTGTTCCAGTATTGTGTTCCAGTATCGAGCGATACTGGAACATATTTATGTCTCGATACTGATACACATGATACCAGTGAGGTTTGTCCCAGTATTGCCTGATACAGGAACATTTATACTTTGTACTATTCTCAAACGATACTGGGGTGTTGTTCCAGTGCCGGACAATACTAGTACAGTCCAGAATCTGGGACCTACATACACTTTTTTCAAATCTTCTTCATGTACTAAAAGACTTGCCAATTAATCCTTTCACTATTATGGCAATTATGCAACATAAACCTCGATTTGTACCCAGATATTCATTATTAAAAGCACAAACGTGTGGCATTGAAGATGATACAAAACATAGACTGTGGATTCTAGTCCCAATGCGGTCAATCTATTAGGAATTAGACATTTTATCTTGAGTAGAGCGCCTCCCTCCAAAACAGGCACTGCACAATTCCTGTCATGGTTTTGTGAGGAACATTGACCCACAACGGTAAGAATACTATTACCCCAAACTCCCCGGGCATGATTTTGTGATTAAAACAATGAGGGAAGAAAAATATGTCAAATTTTGGGGAGGTGGGGAATTTGTTCTACGTCGTTTGATAGCCCGCGTGACGGCGCCACGAGATAGCTGCTGCTAGCGCATGCTTCCCCAGTCTATCAGGGTAAGCAAGTCTGGTATAAATACCTTAGCACTTTCCACGCGGCTATAGTTTTGACCATATACAAAACAGATTTTTCAGAAACCTTTCCCAAGTCTATCTCAAGGATTACTAAACCAATACTAGGCATGATTGTACTTATTTTAATGCATTTATTAGGATGATTCCAAATATGGTAATTAAATTCAATAATTTTGACATTTTTGAAACATTTTGTGACATTTTGGAATGTCGTCTGCAGTCGCCTGCTGCATGGAAAGTGTTAGGAATAAAATGCATAGATATCCTGGCTATTGGTATTTAGTTATTCCTACTTAGAGTTGAGACAAGAAGACCATTTCAATTAATATATGTTCCTGTCATACACCGATTGTTTATTGACACTTGACACAGAATTTAGTTATACCTGTTGTTATTGATCTAGCACAGGCTTTCTCAACTAGATTAACTGATGCTCCACATTTTAGTAACCAACTTGTTGTAGCTCCATTTGGGGTCCAGGGTGCAGCGCCCCTGAAGCTCCTGGGTTTTTTAACTGACTTAAATCGCCTCTCGTTAGTCATATTTTTTTAGAATTTACAATTCAAGTTATTTTTCAGAGGAAAACCGGGCTTGGTGTGGTGGAGGGGCAAGTTATTTCTCGCGAACGGTCAGTGGTTGATTTTAGTAGGCCTATGAAATCTGGCTATATCATGATATGATTTTTCTTTTTTCTTCTTCTTTTTTAATTTCTTTTTTAACCACTCTCGCTGATGCGCGCGCCGCCAGTTGAGAAAGCCTGATCTAGCACCATGGGATATGTATCATTTTAACTCCCTTTTTAATTTCATCTGTAAATTTTATTTGACTTACAAATTTTGTTTGGTCCTCTCCCTCAATCGTTACTTCTGTGCATCCAGCGTGACAAGCCGAGAAATAAACTATACCGTTATCCCCGCATACAGGCTCGTACGAATCCATGGAACAATTGCACTGAGAGTTGCATGTCTCGGTGAGACTCAGGTTGAATGGATTGGAAGGGTATTTCCAGGTATCACTGAGGGTTGAAAAGAGATACATAGAAATATATGAATTACAGCTAGTGCATGACCAATAAATACATAGTAACTATAGTCTATTTGGCCATCACGAGACAGTGACATAACTGCTTATTCTACTAATTGCAGCACATAACGTGCACGCCTACTTGAGGTGATGGTGTATTCACACGAACGTTGAAAGACGGAAGATACACACGCGTGCGTAAAAGCTTCACCTGATAAGTTACGTCACTGTCAAGAGGAAGCCAAATAGAGTATATAGTCTATTTATCTATCACGAGACAGTGACGTAACTGCAACTGCGTCATTTAGTAATTGCAGCACATTAACATGCGCGCCTACTCGAGGCGCTGGTGGATACGTGCGCACATGTCGAAAGACAAAAGATATATACGAGCAGATGAGTGCCTCTAAAGTTATGTCACTGTCCAGAGGAATAGAAATAGAGTATAGCTGGTATCCTACCCAGAATGACATTGTGTGGCAAATCAGATTGCATGATGATAGAGTAAGAGAGAGGGGCAGTGACTTAGTCTACTTGCCCACCATGAATAATAACTAGTTGACACTCCACCCAATGGCATTGAGGGACAACAAACTACCAACAAGAATAAGTACCCCAAATAGAACACATGTCAAACTGACAAAGATGATAGTCTACATACAACAGTAGGTGGAGGAGAAGGGACTTAGACTATGAACCTACCTTGATTAGTAAATATTTTAATCAGTCCCAAATTGGCGAGAAATATGCGGTATTTTTATCTCTCCGCACGCAAAAGTAATCCAAGCGAACATATTTTTAGCATACGCAAGTGTTACGCATACAATTCATAATGCTCAATGTTACAACACACAAGCTTTTGCATGCCCACGCTCTTCTGAACTTATTTGCTGCTGTAAGTAGGTTTGCCAATTTAGAACTGACGGAACTATAGTCAACACCTAAGCCAACAGCATTGTTGGAAAAGCTACCAACCAGTAACAGTACCTCATAGAATGATGTCAAAATGGCTGAAATTTACATATAAGTGAGTAAGACAGTAGACAGTGGGACAAAAACTTAGTCTATAGTCATACCTTGAATAGTAACTTGTTCGCACTCCAGCCAATGGCATTGTGGGACAGATACCAACCAGAAACAGTATCTCACATAATGATGTCAAAATGGCCGAGATGGCAATTTACATAAGTGAGTAAGACAGTAGACAGAGGGACAGGAACTTAGTCTATAGTCATACCTCGAATAGTAACTTGTAGAAACTCCAGCCGATGGCATTGTGGGACATATACCAACCAGAAACGGTATCTCATAGAATGATGTCAAAATGGCTGAAATGTACATATAAGTTAGTAAGACACTAGACAGAGGGACAGGAACTTAGTCTATTGTCATACCCTGAATAGTAACTTGTAGACACTCCAGCCAATGGCATTGTGGGACAGCTACCAACCAGAAATAATATTCCAAATAAAGCACATGATGTCATACTGGCAAAGAAGAATACACATGCTGTCTTGGTCAACCCAGGACCACGTTTCTTGAGGATTACACCGCCGAGAACTACACCTATTGCACCGGCCGGTATGAGAGTTCCTAGGAGAGAGAACACACAAAAAAGAACATTTAGAAATATTATAGACCGTATTCTATTCTTGTACGTTTTTTGAACACGGTTTTAAGCTAAATGCGCTTTTAACTTTGACTTTAAACACATCGTTTCAACTAAACGCAATTCACAAAAATGTGTGTAACTTAAACACGCGTCTCACTCACTGAAAAATCTGAATGCATTGACCAAAATGTATCAAGCAAGGTCACATGTCATTTTAAAGCTTATATACAAAATCAACTTTTGCATGAAAATAAAATCTCAATTTTCATTTTGAACGGCAAAACAAGCCCCCTTTTGATGTGCCGTCACATTTGTACTATAGTTTGATCAGTTCCAAATGGCGAAGCCTCCGAACAGCAGCGAATCAATACAGAAGGACGCGGGAGTGCACTATAAGGCAACGATCGCACTGTACATCATATGCATGATGCTTGCATGTGACCAAAACCGCATGCGTGTGGCCATAATCGAGTGCCTACGCTTAGTTTACTTTGTTGTGAGGAGGATAAAAAAAACCCTATTTCTTGCCGATTTGGAACTGATCAAACTATACCTTCCCTCCCTTCTTACCTGTAAGTAGATCAGCATCAGAGGCGCTGATGTCAAATTGCGATTCTATAAATTTTGGCACGAATCTGATAAACCCTGTGATGATGGAAAACTCACAGGTTGCAGCAAGACAAACACATATGTAGATAGGATTGGTCAGGAGACTGAATACAGCATGGGGTAAATCTGGAAGGAAATGGGAAAAAAACAAGATTTTTTTTATTAATTAAAGAAATGGGATAAAAATACTTTGAAATCTGGCACCAATAAACATTTCATTTTGCATGAAAAAATACTGTTTGCTACTCATTTGATCGTGTTAAAAAGACTCAAGTCAAAGTCTTAAGATTCAACTATTCCACCCACCCTGGTTTATTTCAATGTACAATGCACCTGCCTATCAGGAGAGTTAAACAAAATATTTTTTGTTTAAAGATGCTCAAATGCAGCGGAGAGTTCATTTGCCAAAAAAAACCAGATAAATGTCACCTATTAAAATTGAACTACATATGCCACGCTGCTCTCAAATTTGCTATGAAAAGCATGAATCAATTATGTTGATTGTTTGGTTTACCAAATATTGAATATTTGAATATTGCAAAGTATGTAACATAGATAGCAGCATGGCGTGTACTGTCAATTTTGACAGATGGTGTTTGTCTATTATTGTAAATGAACTCTTCATATAACTGCCCTACATTCAAGACGATGGAATGCTCTGATTTAATTTGCATAACTATCATTATAAAATTGTACGAACAAAACCCACCCCCACATACAAAAATGTGCATACATGTAGCTTATAGGTCAATAAATGAGAGAAATTAGACAAATCAATGCACGCGCGCTAATGTTGATGTGTGAATAATGGCACGACCCCGCAGGGAGTGCTATTGTGAGCATATCCACATTTCCGCTAGTGCATTGATTTTTCTAATTTTTAGAGAAACAAAACATACGCATGCATTGACCTAATTCATACAGGACACTATACAAATCAACATTCACAATTTGAGCATAATTTTGACAATGCAAAAAAGAATAAAAACATGCTAATAATTTTGCTTATACCCGCAGTGAAAATCGGCGAACCCGGGGTTCCTGAACAACGAATCAAAACAAAGTGCGTGGCGCGTACATTGAACGGCACACCACGCGTAGTGCATTAGACACTTTCAATGCACTCCGCTATTTTAGTTTCTTGCTTTCTGATTGGTTCGACACTACAAAGAGTGTATGAATATAGTTCAGTCAGTTCCAAATTGGCAAATGAATTCAGGAGAGCATGATTGCGCGCAAAACGAGTGCATGGCACAATATGGTGCGCAATGTTGCAGTGTCATTGTATGCATGACGCTCGCGTATGCCAAAATCACGCTTATACGCTCTCGGATTACTTTGCACACGGATAGATAAAAATAAAATATTTCTCGCCAATTTGGAACTGATTGAACTATAGCAAGATGGAAGACGCCTATTCATAGGGATATCTGACCAGTAGGCCTCCCGGTCAGGATAAAAATAGCTAGATGAACAGCAAGGGCATAAAAAGGTAAAGGGAGTGAATACAATTTAAATAATAGGCAGATGTTATTTGCAAGCCTTTCAGTTCAGTACAGCATTATCCTTGGTGTAATGTAAGACAGAATGGAATTAACCTAGCACAAAATCCTCTATTGATGGATTAAAGGATTATACAGCTTTATTCCGTAATGGAGTATTGACACTAGACTAACTTATGAATGTCTTACACCAAATTAGTACACAGACTGTATTGGTTCATGTCACACTTAAGGGAATAAAGACTTACAACAAGTCTACACATTGATAGAGTACCTTTACTTCCCATACTGTACAACCAGAAATGTTCGCATGCATTTAAGTTTCGCTACTTTCTCGAAGAGCACTTACTCACAAATTGTTCATGTCGTAAATATTTCCAATCTACCTTGTACATGTTCCTCAGTGTATTGCAAAGTTACACAATGTAACTCCAAATTTTACATTTGAGAAATGTTCATGCCATGAATTATGCCAGTATTGCTGATTTGTGACATTTTAAACCCGCAAACATTTCTGGTTTTACAGTACGCACATGTATTTATATCTATAAATTGAACTGCTCTGAAATGTTACCATGTCTGCATAATACACATCAAAATAATGTTTTGTATATACCAACATAATCTACAATAAGGGGGTGTGGACCGTAAAACTGCCGTAACTTCATCATTATTCATTTAAACTATATAAAAGTATACAGTATTTTGCAGAAAAGAGTTCAATGAATCCAACCATGATAATGAAAATGTGCATTTTGGAGAAAATGATAAAAAAACATGTTTTTGACCCATTTTAGGTTCTGCAAAGATAACTCAAAATTCATTTTGTCAAATTTTGTCATACTCGTTTTATTATAATCCTGATAACATTCCCTAGGAAGCATTTTTTTTTTTTTAATATCTAATTTATTTTTGGAGTTATAGACAAAAAAGTGCCAAAAAATGTTTGGTTTTTTACCAAAAATGTGATTTTCATGATTGTGGAGGTAAAAAATCCACATGTTTGTGTTTGTTATCATTTCCTTGAAAATAGTCAATTTCATGTTCATGGTTGGATTCATTGAACCCTTTCCTTCAAGAAAATGTATACTTTTCTATAGATTAAATGAATAATGAAGACGTTACAGCAGTTTTACCGAGGCTGTACCTGAGAGTCCTGAGAGTCCCCCCCCCCCCCCCCCCCCCCCCATAAGGCAAACCAAATTGTTCCAAAAATGATAAAGCGCTTTAATAATACAGTAGCCACATAAAGTGCCAAAAATCTTGAATTTTGGTAGGTCGATTTTCCTTTTTTCTTTTTTTTTGCTAAGAAATATTAGGGCAAAAAAATATTTGGTTGCCCTGAGAGGGCAAAATTTTGGAGGGTCGGTGGGTTGATCCTTTTTTTTTTAGGGGTTTTTTTATAGGGTTTTTTTTAGGTGTTTTTTTTAGTGTGTAATGGCGTTTTTTAATTAAAAAAAGATTAAATACAATTTCAATGCTGTTTATCGCCTCTGACATGTTTATATTTGTGTTTGGGAGTTTATATTTTAACTGTGAAAGAAGAATTAAGACCAGCAACAACAACAAAAAGCGACCGGCGAATTGGTGTCGGTCACGGAGGGCAACCAAACTTCTTTTTTTGGGGCCTTACTGACAAACCGTGGTTCATGACAAGATAAAATTGGTTAATGTCAATTTGACTAATGTTTCTAGTGTGGTAATAGTTTAAAAGCAATCTAGTTAAGCAAACTTATTCATTTCAAGCAGAAAATATAGCAATATTTTGACAAATTGGATAAAATTTAAAAAGAAAAGATTTTTTGGCCTAATGAAGAAACACAGAATTGTGGACGTCTTTGAGCTGATTGTGATATATTGAGACTATGGAGTGAGTTTTATGACAATATAGTTGGCCTCAAATTGCTCCAGCATTGTCACATCATCCCTCTCCTTTCACAATTATTACCTTGTACTTATTGCATAAATCATATAGAATTTCAATTTTAAGTTGGAATAGTTATAAATAATGAATAACATTTTCTTTCAGTAAACCCTCATCTTGCCAAAAATAACCTATATGATTTCTATGATATACAAGGCGGTTCTCGAACGGCGCGTCTCGCCTGTTCATCAAAAGTGACTTGAAAGAAATGATGATGAAACATATGATACAATGTAGCACTGTCACAGAGGTATGCATTGTAGTTAATGCAAGGGATGTAATACCTTGAAAAATTTAATCAACAAAAAGAACACACCAACCCCCTTCCCTACACCAAATCACATCAAGATAGGCCTTACAGATCTTATTTGACCCCAGATGACCTCTAATGACCTTGAAAATTTAATCAGCAAAAAGAACACACCAACCCCCTTCCCTCTACCAAATCACATCAAGATAGGCCTTACGGATCTTATTTGACCCCAGATGACCTCTGATGACCTCGAAAAATTAATCAACAAAAAGAACACACCATCCCTCTTCCGTCCACCAAATCCCATCAAGATAGGCCTTACGGATCTTATTTGACCCCAGATGACCTTGAATGACCTCCGATGACCTTGAAAATTTAATCAGCAAAAAGAATACACCACCCCCCTTCCCTCCACCAAATCCAATCAAGATAGGCCTTACTGATCTATTTGACCCCATATTTGACCCCGATGACCCCGAAAAATTAAGCAACAAAAAGAACACACCACCCCCCTTCCCTCCACCAAATCCCATCAAGGTAGGCCTTACTGATCTATTTGACCCCATATTTGACCCCCGATGACCCCGACAAATTAATCAACCAAAAGAACACACCACCCCCCCTTCCCTCCACCAAATCCCATCAAGATAGGCCTTACTGATCTATTTGACCCCCGATGACCCCGAAAAATTAATCAACAAAAAGAACACACCATCCCTCTTCCGTCCACCAAATCCCATCAAGATAGGCCTTACTGATCTATTTGACCCCATATTTGACCCCCGATGACCCCGAAAAATTAATCAACAAAAAGAACACACCACCCCCTTCCCTCCACCAAATCCCATCAAGATAGGCCTTACTGATCTATTTGACCCCCGATGACCCCGAAAAATTAATCAACAAAAAGAACACACCATCCCTCTTCCGTCCACCAAATCCCATCAAGATAGGCCTTACTGATCTATTTGACCCCCGATGACCCCGAAAAATTAATCAACAAAAAGAACACACCACCCCCCCCCCCCTTCCCTCCACCAAATCCCATCAAGATAGGCCCTACTGATCTATTTGACCCCATATTTGACCCCCGATGACCCTGAAAAAATAATCAACAAAAAGAACACCCCATCCCTCTTCCGTCCACCAAATCCCATCAAGATAGGCCTTACTGATCTATGTGACCCCATATTTGACCCCCGATGACCCCGAAAAAGTAATCAACAAAAAGAACACACCATCCCTCTTCCGTCCACCAAATCCCATCAAGATAGGCCTTACTGATCTATTTGACCCCATATTTGACCCCCGATGACCCCGAAAAATTAATCAACAAAAAGAACACACCACCCCCTTCCCTCCACCAAATCCCATCAAGATAGGCCTTACTGATCTATTTGACCCCCGATGACCCCGAAAAATTAATCAACAAAAAGAACACACCATCCCTCTTCCGTCCACCAAATCCCATCAAGATAGGCCTTACTGATCTATTTGACCCCCGATGACCCCGAAAAATTAATCAACAAAAAGAACACACCACCCCCCCCCCTTCCCTCCACCAAATCCCATCAAGATAGGCCCTACTGATCTATTTGACCCCATATTTGACCCCCGATGACCCTGAAAAAATAATCAACAAAAAGAACACCCCATCCCTCTTCCGTCCACCAAATCCCATCAAGATAGGCCTTACTGATCTATGTGACCCCATATTTGACCCCCGATGACCCCGAAAAAGTAATCAACAAAAAGAACACACCATCCCTCTTCCGTCCACCAAATCCCATCAAGATAGGCCTTACTGATCTATTTGACCCCATATTTGACCCCCGATGACCCCGAAAAATTAATCAACAAAAAGAACACACCATCCCTCTTCCGTCCACCAAATCCCATCAAGATAGGCCTTACTGATCTATTTGACCCCATATTTGACCCCCAATGACCCCGAAAAATTAATCAACAAAAAGAACACACCATCCCTCTTCCGTCCACCAAATCCCATCAAGATAGGCCTTACTGATCTATTTGACCCCATATTTGACCCCCGATGACCCCGAAAAATTAATCAACAAAAAGAACACCCCCCCCCCCCTTCCCTCCACCAAATCCCATCAATATAGGCCTTACTGATCTATTTGACCCCATATTTGACCCCTGATGAACCCGAAAAATTAAGAACAAAAAGAACACACCATCCCCCTTCCCTCCACCAAATCCAATCAAGATAGGCCTTATGGATCTTATTTGACCCCCGATGACCTTGAATGACCTCTGATGACCTTGAAAATTTATTCAGCAAAAAGAACACACCACTCCCCTTCCCTCCACCAAATCTCATCAATATAGGCCTTACTGATCTATTTGACCCCATATTTGACCCCCGATGACCTTGAATGACCTCCGATGACCTTGAAAATTTAATCAGCAAAAAGAACACACCACCCCCTTCCCTCCACCAAATCCCATCAAGATCGGCCTTACGGATCTTATTTGACCCCATATTTGACCCCGATGACCTTGAATGACCTCCAATGACCTTGAAAATCTAATCAGCAAAAGAACACCCCACCCCCTTCCCTGACATCAAGTCCCATCAAGATAGGCCTTACGGATCTCTAGATATGGGCAATTCCAAGCAAATGTCAACCAAATAGCCAAAATTTCAAATGTGCATCCAAAGATTAATTCTATGCCTATAATGTAGGCAAGAGTCCAAAGTTCAGGAATTTTTAGTTTGTTTAGCGATACTATGCTTTTTGATGTATAAACTAGCTAATTAGCATAAATTTGCATATTTGCAGCTTACAAAATCAGTGAAAAGGCTTGTTTTTATTTATTCCATATCTTTTAGACACATAGGTATGATGTTTAAATAAATGTCAGGCACAATAGTAGTACTGATGGGAAAAGTTTTCATATAAATTTAATTTTGTTCAACGGCCGATTAGCCTCGTTAATCCAGGTATTTAGTATGCATTGCA